>OY755192.1:1445899-2045899 GCA_963576735.1 Bedellia somnulentella | reverse complement strand
TTTATGGCCGTAAGTAACGTAAAGTAGTAACTTATTATGCAATCTGTGCTGTGTAGTGTCGGCTTAGAATAGCACTACCCCATTTCTTCCGGTGGGTGTACGTAAGAGGCGACTAACGGTATTGGGGCTTTTAAGGGATTTTTGGGCGATGCGGTTGGAGACCCATCACCAACAACCTTTACTCCACCATCTTTTCCCCACTCAATTTTCCAAAAGTGGCTGACGAATTTCTAATTCCTTAGCTCTGGCTACCCCTTCTAGGGATTTAAAGCCGTGAGTATATGTATATGTGTATGTTGTACTCTATGTTATTATTCAAAAAGACGACATTCTTTATGCTGAATATCAACGAAGGGGAGACATTAATAGGCAACTATACTTGAAAAGATATATTGATGCCTATTACGTGGTTCTTTAGGTTTCCTTACGATACTTTCCCTACCTTGATGAACCTGAAGAAATGAACTACATTCACGACGTAAGAAAAAAACACTGAGGTTAGCAGAAGCCAAACTTTTAGCTTTAAAGCAGCATAACAAAGTACAGCTCAGCTTTCGATTTCTTCACGATGTTTTCCCTCACTATTAACAACCTAAAGGTTAAAAACATAGATATATCAGTCCACAGCAGAAACATATGAGATTTTAGTCGGCCGGCGGTGAAAGAATTTAAATGTAAAAAACGCTACAAGGGAATAAAAGGTTTTCTACAACCCTCCGCTGATATTTATAGAGGTCCTTCTAAAGATTTATTACTGCACCTAAAATTAAAAGCCTTGCGGGTTTGTATAAATAATGACTTTTCTTTATCAATAATATTGGTACCTCATTGGAAGAGCACTACTTTGGATGCTAAGAGACGCGGGTTCAAGTCCTGAAATTCTTATCTTTTGAAAGTGATATATTTTCCATAATTATTTTATTAGTTTAATTGCACACGCCGAACTCAAGATACACTAAAATAGCAGTGTTGTGGCAGCAGCCCTAAGCGTAAACACACTGAGCCCGCCAACTTTTTGTCGCCCCGGTCCGGTCTAGTTTTACTATATAGGTTAAATATAATTCTCGTCATCCAGGCCGCCGGTGCCAGGTTGTGTCGCCGAGCTTTGTGTGTATAGCGCTTAATAAGCTCTGTCATGTCTTTCAGCTGAAGTCTATGCCATTCCGTTTCCGCTAATATAATACATACGAACATACTCACGCCATTAGTTCCCATTGGGGTTAGCAGAGTCTATCAATCACCACTTTGTACGATCCTGACAAACCTCTCTAGCTTCGTTTACATCCATCAATCTTCTCATTATATCCTTTTTTGTTCTTTATACTACGGACACCAATCTTTTTGAGCACACTCGCCCTCCAAATTCGTCCTCCCAGATCGGATAAATAATTTGGTTTAATATCTTTCCTTTTTTTTTATTACACGTTGATGCCAGCAATAATATTTAAACTAGAGATGCACTTATTTGGCTAAATACCAAATTCGCAATATTTGATGATGCTCTGGGCCAAATTAGGAATATTGAGTGAGAGAAAGTTCAACAGTAAATGATCGTGATATCGTCGTTTCTACTCTATAACGATACTTATTCTAAATTCAAGTTCTAACTTAATACAGACTACTGCGGTTCCGAAGCACGCCATCATAGCCTTAAGGCACTGTCTGAGGAACAACGATTGTACGATATAACTAAGTATTCTGTAACTAATAAATAGTCGTGTCGGCTTACAATAGCACTACCCCATTTTTTTCCGGTGGGTGTACGTAAGAGGCGACTAAGGGTATTGGAGACCCATCACCAACAACCTTTATTTTACCATCTTTTCCCCCCGCAACTTCCAAAAGTGGCTGAGGAATTTCTAATTCCTTAGCTCTGGCTACCCCTTCTAGGGTCTTATAGCCGTAAGTATATATGTATGTTATTCTTTATTTATTAGTAATAATCCCCACATGAGGTTTTCATGAACAAAAAGATTTACATTAAGTATTCTGTATTCTGATTCTGAGTATTCACGTTTATAATAATATGCTAAGAGTGTTGCTATGTACTACATAGTATGTTGTGTTAGCTTAGAATAGCACTTACCCTTTCTTTCCGGGGGTGATGCAAGAGGCAACTTCGAGTATTTGGGGATTTATAAGTTGTATTCGGGCGATGTGCCTGGAGTGGAAACTCATCACCAACATCCTCTATTTTATCATCTTATTTCTAATTTACTTCCAAAATTGGCTGAAGTTACTCATTTGGGCCTTGAGTGTGAGTATGTTGATAGTCGGCAAAATTAAAACGTTCCTAATGGGTTACCGACCTAGGTTCTTAGTAGGTCTAAGAATCTGATGGAAGTTTAGAAGCATGTCTTAGATATTGTTTTCCTACTATATTATCTTCTATCTATACTATAATAAGACTGTGCCGAGGTCAAAACTGTACATTGAAGAAAATAAAATAAAAACCGGTGGAATATGTTTAATTTTCGATACTGAAGTCAAATCTGCGCTTTTTGAAAAAAATGTCTGTCTGTCTGTATGTCCGGTCATCACGTTAATTCTACTAGACGGATCTTGATCAAATTTGGTATGGATGGAGCTTATACACCTGGCCAACACATAGGATCATTTATCCCGGATTTCGCAAGGGTTCCCGCAGGAGCATAAAAAAACATAACTTTTATATGGCTCCCCATATTTACACGATTCATTTTTTATCGAACGACTTTATCAGACTCTTCATTAATAGTCTTTTTGGAAAAAATAAGTGTTTCATCCATTTTCATCAAAATAAATGTCCTTTTAATTGTTTGTCAGTAGTATGACTACTAGATATATAGCCTATCAAAAATTTGAAGGTAACACTAACGTCTTCATGGCGTGAATAATTCTAATCGAACGGAAGACCCAGGTTTGAATCTCGGGGACCACAATCTTTTTGTGATTTTTTTTTTGCTTTTGTGTTAGCTTAGAATAATAGGAAGCACTATTCCTTCTTTTTCACATTCAACTATGCGAATATGTATGAATAAAGATAATTGAAAGTATATTGTATGAGTTTTGCGTATTAATTCGGTTGTTCTGAGAATATGTTTATAACTTCGATTTTTTTAACTATTCTTAAACTAATATTCCCATAGATTTATTATGCTATACTTACGCATAAACTAATATTCTGTTTAAGCCTAAGAATTCGTAGTTTGTAAATAATAGCACATATATCTCAATTTTAATTTAGTACCGCCATCTATGAATAAATGGCTGCAATATATCTCACATCACCAATGCAACGGTCAGTGTAAGGGGCAGCACCGGGCCGACACCGCAGCGCCAATCTGATATCCATACTTACTAGAGATATTCTCATATTTGAACATAGAAACTTGGTACAAAATGGTTCGTTTCAGGATTCTTATGAACAATTATAAAGGTTTTTTGGAACTCACCCTAAGGAATTGAAATATATTTTACAGATTTTTGACATTTCTGTATTTAGAAATTTTAAACTTTATGCGATTAACTGATATAACCACTACGAAAAGGAGTATAAAAAATTCAATTATCAATCATTCATGAGTATATAACATTAATCCATCCATCCATCCATATACTCACAACTATAATTCCCTAGAAGGGGTAGCCAGAGCCAAGGAATTATAAATTCCTCAGCCACTTTTGGAAGTTGAGTGGGGAAAAGATGGTAAAATAAAGGTTTTTGGTGATGGGTCTCCAACCGCATCGCCCAAAAATCCAATGAAAAGCCCCAATACCCTTAGTCGCCTCTTACGACACCCGTGGGTAGAAAGGGGTAGCGACATTCTAAGCCGGCACTACACGGCTATATAATATTAAATTCCAAAAAAGGGTAGCTGGAGGTTCAGAGATAGTAATTCTTTATCCACTTTTGGAAGTTGAATGGGGAGAAGGTAGTCAAATGGGTCTCCAACTGCATCGCCTAATAAACACTTTAAAATCTTCTTCTCCTTCATCATCAATGTTCTTTATATCTATTACAACGCCCGCGGGATTGAACATATAAAAAACAGAAGTTAAGATAGTGTTTTGGTATTTTGGATGTAAACCGGATGCAAAAAATGTAGTCCACGCGGACTTAGTCGCGGGCGAAAGGCTAGTCCTATATAAAGGTATAAAGCTACTTGTCAATTTTGTACCACTGCTAACTCCTTATAAAATTTTGTGTCGCGATATATTGCTTATGTTTCTACAGAAGGATGACGATTTCTATTGATCAAAGAATTTAAAATTCGGCTAATTGTTTTTGGAGCCGATTACAGACACACAAAAAAATATTTTCTCTTTATAGTAAGTATACGTGGGACACTCAGAAAATTTTGCGAAAAAAAAAATCCCACCAAAAACATTAAATGTAAAAAAATGCCAAGTCTCTCGATGCAGTCTTTCCATCGTAAAAAGTTTTGAGATCTCATAGAAGCCAAGTCCTATTCAAGATATTTCGTAGTTATAAATCAACATTTAGTAATTGTATCAATAGTTTTCTTAATATTATAATTATAGTGACTTGGCAATGAGCACAAGAAGAAACAAATAAAACGGCATATTTGGAGGAGTTGTTTATATATCACAAAATTAATTTTCTTTTGGTTTATCCGTGTCGTCCCAACCGAATTTAGGCAACGGCAGTCAGTCTTAGTGCACTCTCGATTCATTTACTTTCATAAGCGATGGCCCGTAAGGTATTCTTAATTATTGTATTGGAGCATGTAGTCGGTAGTGACCATCATGATTCACACATAACAAATAATCTGATCACTGGTCTCGTCAGTAACATTTGCATATAGTTCCAGGCAGCAAACAGCTTTTAATTTGTGCTCATTGCCAAGTCACTATAATTATAATATAAAAAAAACTATTGATACGATTACTAAATGTTGATTTATAACTACGAAATATTTTGAATAGGACTTGGCTTCTATGAGATCTCAAAACTTTTTACGATGGAAAGACTGCATCGAGAGACTTGGCATTTTTTTACATTTAATGTTTTTGGTGGGATCTCATTTATTTTTTGTAAGTGTATTTCTTTCTTTTACTTTTAGGGGACCTCACAATTTCTTGGACGTCAGCTACTGCTTTGCTTAGAACCCATTCTCTATCTCTATCTCTTTTGTTTCTTCTCTGAGGCTTCGTTACTTCTAAGGTAGACAAGTCTGGGCGATATATACTTCGGAGTCGATTATATTCAGCTATTGCTGTCTCCTGAGCTTTGATACTACTAAAATTCACATTTATTAAATGTAATCCACCCAAACTAGTCACTCTTGAAAGGGCCACGTATGCTTATTTGACAACTGAAAACTCCCATACGTGCTGTATGACAACGAATGAAATAAACACGACCCATCTCCAGGAATAGAGATGACTGTGTGGACAAAGGTCGCCATTTATGTACAATATTACACGTTCCATTACACTATATTTACAATTACTTCTATAACAATAGGGCTTAAACTTATATATATATATATATATATATATGCAAACTAAATAGAACTAAACTTACTAACAAATAACTAACTAAATAAATATATATCTACTAACTTACAAACTATAACTAAACTAAATAAGACGTAAAGTTCTCCGAATATCAATTATCACTACAATATTTTTTAGTTTCGAAATAGGTTTTCATAGACAGATGAAAATTATTGAATTATTTTGAAGTACTACTTACACTGCGCTTTGTAACGAAACCATAGCGCGATTCAGACAGGTACAACGCCATCTATCGAGCGCGCATACAATATTTATCGCAATACAATGGAGTTTTAGCTTTATTAATTTAATGAACTTTATGTATTAATTTGTATTAATGATAGTCTATGTATTACATTTATATTATTCTTTTCTATTCTATGTATGTATTCATCCAATTGAATAGGTACTTGAACAACGAACAAAGTTAACAATGCAGTCAAAATCCATACATAATGTTCTTGCCAAACCGCAAATATAAAATTGTTTTCTATGGCATATATTTTTTTAATGTTTTTATCATTTTTCCTTTATATGTGGCTAATGACCTATCTTGGTGCAAAATTTGAAGTTTCTAAGTCTGCTAGAAGTACCTTAGATTTTTGATGATCTGTCAGTGAATCAGTGAGTCAGTGAGTGACAAAATGGTGTAACTTTGATCGACCGTAACTCCTAAACTATTAATTCATTTGGCGTGTAATTTCGAACTTAAGCTTGTTCTAATGCCTACTATTATTCACCGAAAACCTAAACACCTAGCTTTGTCCACGTCGAAGATAAAAGGGGGGCGAAACAGCCGCGAACCGCTTCGAGAAAAGATGGTACGGCCGTGCCCGTTTTGCTCGAGACTTGGCAGGGGCACTGCCGTGCCCCCAAATGTTCTATGGGTAAAATGTTTTTATTAAATCTTTTCAAAGTACTCTCCACCAGCATCTATACAAAGTTTCATACGTCTTAACCAGTTTTTGAAACGCTTTTTCCAGTCCGCCGCAGACACCTCATTTACAGCCCGCTGAAACGCTGAC
Source organism: Bedellia somnulentella (assembly GCA_963576735.1). NCBI lineage: Eukaryota > Metazoa > Arthropoda > Insecta > Lepidoptera > Bedelliidae > Bedellia > Bedellia somnulentella. Next base: position 2,039,372 of record OY755192.1, on the reverse strand, counting down.
AGCGCATCTTCCGGCGATGAAAATTGTATCCCTTTGAGTTGATTTTTTATTTTAGGGAATTAAAAGAAGTCACACGGTGCCAGGTCAGGGCTGTAAGGAGGGTGACCCAAGAGTTTGACCGGTGTGCTGTTCAGGGAGTCCGGAAGTTCGAGCGCGATGTGAGCGGGCGCGTTGTCTTGGTGAAGCAGTAGCCCACGGAGCCCTGTGTTTGGTCGATTATTGCTCACAACTGAGAAAACTACTGGCAAGCATTAAGTAGTATACCAGTCTGCGTTAATACTTCTTTGATCTTGTAAAGGAATTGACACCAAATAGCCCGTCATATTGAAAAAACTAGCGATCAAAATCTTCCCACCGCTTCTAGATCTCTTCACTTTGGTAGGGGTCGCTTCGTTTTGAAATACCCAAACCGTCGACTGGCGCTTCGTTTCTGGATCGTATTGATAAATCCAGGACTCATCACCTGTAACGATGTCGTAAACACGCCGAGACGAGCCAGCATCAAATTTATTAATCATATCACGACACCATTCCACCCGGGCCTGTTTCTGTACCTCGGTGAGGTTGTATGGCACCCAGCTTGAAACTATCCTCCTCACGTGAAGATGTTCGTTTAAAATCTCATGAACGCTTCCCGATCCAATCTGCATAATGTGTTGAATCTCTAGATACGTTATTCGCCTATTGTCATGAATTAAATTTTTCACTTCCACCACGTTTTCATCCGTAACAGCCGTTAGAGGGCGACCACTTCTTTCTTTATTCCGCAAAGTTAATCGACCACGCTTGAATTCGTTATGCCAACGATACACGGTTGCCTTGAAAGGCCCTTCATCCATAAACGCCATTTGAAGTCTATCGTATGATTCGTCTGGTTTTAAGCGACATTTGAAATCGTAAAAAATCATAGCGCGAAAATGTTCCCGGCTCAGATTCATTTTTCAGTAAGACACGACAATTTAAAAAAGCTTGTAAAAAATAAAGAGGGAAATTTTAAAATTGGACCGTACCTTTTTTTATTTATAAAGACTCATATTTTCAGTACACATTACAACCGGCTAGTGTTTCATACATGAAAAACCTTTTTTCGCAATACTTTCTGCGTGGTCTGGTGTAATGTATTATGAAAAGGTGAAGTTATTAACTTTGCGTATTTGTAAGGGCTAAAGTTTGAAAATACTGAACCCACCATTATTTTTTTTTCACTACTAGTTTGTTACATTATTCAGGAGTGCTATAGGCTGTACATGGCTGTTTATCCTCACACAGAGTTTAATAAAGGCAGAGTAGTGATTAATGAAACCGAACGCAAAGCTGGGGCGGTTCGTTAGTGTTTTACAGATGGAAAACTAAAAACCAACTTTTCATGAATAAATTTAAATCTTTGAGATAAATGTTGTTCAATTCGAATACGATTCATATAAAAAGGAATGGTTGACGAAATTCGAGGAACCAGGTAAAGTTAGTCCGATGGGAAATACATCAGAATATTGATGTGTTACGGTTTATGTAGAAACAAAGGCATTTTTAAAAAAAGTTAGATGTTTTTATATAAAGTAGCATATAAATCAGTATACTCGGTCGTCGCGTTAAGTTAACAACTTTTCTCGAATTCGCTATTATTTACTTTTTAGTTTGTAAACAAATTAGTTTGCCGTGTAGTGTCAGCTTAGAATAACACTACCCCATTTCTACCCGTCTGTGATCGTAAGAGGCGACTAATGGTATAGGGGCTTTATAAGCAATTTTTGGGCGATGTGGTTGGAGACCCGTCACCAAAAACATTTATTATTGCCATCTTTTCCCCAATCAACTTCCAAAAGTGGCTGAGGAATTTCTCATTCCAAAGCTCTGGCTATCCCGTTAAGGGATTTATAGCCGTGAGTATGTGTGTATGTATGTAAAATAAATAAAACCAAGCTGTGTGTTAGAATAGCAATAATCCATTTCTGCCTGAGTGTCGTCAGAGGTGTAGAAATGTTATTCAATATAACATTAATTATAAAAATATAGGATATACTAACCTATTTTTAAGATATGCTAACAACATACGAGTATGGAAGTGTCCGAAATAAACAATTTTATTTTTTTATAGGATAACTGTTTAACAGGAGTGCCGTTGTCACCAACTACTTATAATTGGAATAAGTTACCCTTTAAAATATAGTTGTGAAATACTAATATTAAAAAATTTCTTCGCTTAATTCCGCTAAATAATACCTGCAGTCTTCATGCAACATGCACTGTGAACCGCCCGCCCTCCCACTTACAAGAAATCGAAAAGCAGACAATGCACCACACACACCCGCAAGCGAAAACCACAGGCAACCACAAACATGCGACGCGTTTCGACTCAACACGAGTCATTGTCGAGCAGTAGACAGTTCGGCAGCTGACCACCGTGTATTATTTAGCGGAATTAAGCGAAGAAATTTATTAATATTAGTATTGCTATGGATTTCCGCAAAGTAACGCCTGATTCAATCCAATATAGTTGTGAAATCACACAAAACCAACTCTCTCTACAGAGGCTAACTTGATTTGTGTAATAGTTAAAATATATTATTATCTTCAATTATTAAAATGCGGGATATGTACCTTATTTACTTATTAAATTACCTGTTGAATTCAGAAAGTAAGTTTTTACTACAATGACCGCAGCATTAAAACCGCCCGTTGAGAATTCGCCGAAATAAAATAATACCCAAATCGCATTTTAGCGTATAACAAAACCGCAATATCAAATTTAGGATAATACCAAAAACACTTCATAATAATCGAATAAACTTTGGCAAACATTATTACTATGAACTACTAATTAAACCACAATTAATTTAGTCATGTATTAAAACAATATTCATTGTAATGTCATTAGAAAAAAAACAACAGAGTATACATTAAGAGGAAATGGAAAAGGTGCTAAAAATCGGCGTGTGAATTTCATTTATTTATTAATACAAGAACATAAAACAGAATACAATAAATACAGAGCTAGATAATATTCCTAGGTATATTTCCCTAGAATACACATAGCATAACTCAGATAATTTTTACAGTAGGCGGTAGGCTTACACCAGGGATCGGCTTTAAGCCCGTATTTGTTCCTCCTGATTATGGATGCTTTGACATCGGACATACAGGAGGTGGCACCCTGGTGTATGCTATTCGCGGATGACATTGTCCTTGTTGGTGAAGATCCCTCCGAGATCCAGAGCAGGCTGGAAAAATGGCGGGAGAGACTGGAGAGTGTCGGACTGAAGATAAGCAGGACCAAAACAGAGCACCTGTTCTGCGATTTCGGTGGCACAACCAGTTTCTCGCAAATCGCATTAAGCGGTGAGCCTTCACCAGTCTGCTCCGACTTCCGGTATCTCGGATCAGTGATCCAAAATGACGGCAACATTGACCGTGACGTGGGAAACCGGATAAATGCAGGATGGATGAAATGGAGACAGGTCTCAGGTACAGTTTGCGACAGAAGGATGCCCCTGACATTAAAAGGGAAAATCTACAAGTCCGTGATAAGACCTGTCATGATGTATGGAAGTGAATGTTGGGCAACGAAAAAGACGGATGAAAGCAAAATGCACGTAGCAGAAATGAGGATGTTGAGATGGATGTGTGGTGTGACAAGAATGGATAAGATTAGAAACGAGTTTATAAGAGGAAGTGTGAAAGTGGCTCCAGTGACAGAAAAGATTAGAAGTAATAGGTTACGGTGGTATGGTCTTGTAATGAGAAGGGATGAAATGCATGTGACTAAAAAAGTGATGAATATGAGTGTAGATGGATACAAGGGAAGAGGAAGACCAAAGAAAGTGTGGATGAACTGTGTGAACGATGATGTGGGAATAAAAGGTGTAAGCTCCGAAATGGCGTATGACAGAGACGAATGGAAGAGAAACACATGTTGCGCCGACCCCACCTAGTGGGATAAGGGCAGGAGAATGATGATGAATGATGATAATTTTTAAAGTTGTACACAAATAAATATTAGCATTACCCTAAAGTGCCTAGGAACAAAACAAAATCAAACAAAAAAATTACTTTAATAAACTAACTGGTTATTATTGTTTGTAGAATTAAATATTGCTGGGAGTATCATTCCGAGACCGAATTTTAAACATACATATACATACATATACTCACGGCTGTAATTCCCTAGAAGGGGTAGCCAGAGCCAAGGAATTATAAATTCTTCAGTCACTTTTGGAAGTTGCGTTGGGAAAAGATTGTGAAATAAAGGATTTTGGTGATGGTCTCCAACCGCATAACCCAAAAATCCCTTAAAAGCCCCAATACCGATAGTCGCCTCTTACGATCACCCACGGGTAGAAATGGGGTAATGTTATTCTAAGCCGACACTACACGGCGAATTTTAAAGGAAAGCATAAAACCAACCATGAATATTGAAAACCGCAATTTATAAATGTCAAAATAAGACACTACTAGTACTTCCATGACACCACTTTATCACCATAATTCTGACAAATGAGAGTGCATTTATGAGTGAAACGGTTTAGAATTAACCTTCGCCATTATTTTTAATAAGTCTCAGTCTCTGTCAGGGAATAAATGGCATACTTATATTATGTATTTTAATATCCATTCCAATTCCGTCCATTTATTTTATTATTGTTTTTGTAACAGATTAGATAAATGATATTATCATCACACAGATAATCTGAATAAATGCACAGAAATTCTAGGTATTGCATCCATACTTAAATAAACTTACATATTAAAAAAAGTATCATAATGTCCTGTTAGATTAGCACTAAAACATTTCTGAACGGGTGTCTATATTCTCTATTTGACAATATTTTCTTTACTGAAATTCCAAAAGTAGTTAGGAAATTTCTAATTCTGAAGCTCTTGCTGCCCTGGCTACCCTGTTTTGGGATCAATAGCCACGAATTTATGTATTGATGTATACAAACAAGGTGTAATTGTAACGACTGTTTTCAATGAAAAGTATGATTAATTATCACGTATAGAGGCAGAATTCGTTGAAAAAAAAAACACTTATTTTTTTTCAAATTTTGTTAAAATTTGCACTAAGAAAGTAGTACTATTGACACCAACACGCTCAATGTGTGCGTGAAACGCGATGACAAGGCGGGCAACTCAGCTGACAGCTGCGACCCGCCGTGATCCTTAACCGGCGGCCAAATCAAATCAAGGCCAGTAAAGTAATCAATCGAACTTACGCCCGATTTCTGAATGGGAACTATATTTTCTATCACCAAAATTTATATTTGTCATCAAGTTGTATCACCTAATAAATAGATCTATTGCCACGAAATATTTTCGTTCTCAGATAAACGGAAATTGTTCCCAGGTATGAATTATCAAATTAATGTTAATATATGTGTAAAATAAGAGATCGATAACCAATAAAATTATATTGCATTACATGAATATAAACTTCGTTCTTATAAAAACAGTTTCGTTACTTAAATAATAGCTCTGTGCTCAGAATGGTAGATCTGTCACCAAATAAATCGATTATCGATCCCGGACTGCGACTCCTTTTTATTTGATATGTTGTCACCAATACAGAAGTAACATTTTATTTCGTTCAGATATTAAATTAATAGTATTCGTTACCAATTAAATACCTCAATTTATAATTTTAATAAAAAAAATATCAAAGGGGCTGAGACAAATTGGCGCGCTTTAAAAATTAGGTAAGGCAAACAAAATACAAAACTTTGAAAATACATGGACTGATTTTGATGAATACAAAGTCCAATGGTTCAGCAAATGGAGAGTGGATCTACCGCACAATATTGATTAGATGCATGGGAAATGCAACTGCCCTGCGTTTTACAAGAAATATATGTGCAAACATATTATCGGATTAGCCATACGCTTAAAGCTGGCCAACCCCCCACCAGAAGCAAAAAATGTGCTTATAGGCCAGAAAAGAAAAAGGGGGCGCCCCTTGAAATCCAAACCAGCGCTGAATATTCAGTGATTATTGTTTTTTAACTATAAAAAATATTACTAACTTTAATTAAGTGTTTTATCTACTATTCTGCTAGCCATGAGCCAGCTATTTTAAACGAGCGCTGATTGTTCAGTGGTAATTATTTTAAACAATAAATTTTGATTATTTTGACTTTAATTGTTTTATTTACTACTCTGCAAAAAAAATATTTAAATATAAATTATACTACCAGTGATGATGACAACTTTTTATTTGCACTTAATGCAATTTTCTAGTAGCATAATATGATTTATTGGTGATCTCTTTAAATTAGTTTGCTTAAATACTTAATAGGATACACCTATTATAATACATACAAAAACATTTATTTGGTACTAGACCTTATATCTCAGGATAGTAGGTGATTTATTGTGGAACTGATTTTGCATTGTTGGGTGACTACATTTTGGTGACAGATCTACTATTTTGGGAGTGACGTCACGAGCGTTAGGAGTGACGTCACGAGCGTTATGCTAGCGTAACACCTTTGCAACAATATTAATTCGTAAAATTGTTTTAACTGCTAAAATAGTACTGTGAAGTTTTGAAGTGCACGTAAATACTTACAAATATCATAGTGTTTTATTTGCGAAGTGAAACAACTTGGATTCGTGTGTTTTTTCTACACTTAAACTTGAAACTGTTTGATCTCGTAATAACTTAATTTTTAAAATCATCCACTGCTTAAAAATATAAGTCAATTATTTTTCAAAATCAAATACCAGTAGCGCCACCTATTGATATTTTAGTGAACTAGTTGAACAGTATTCAAGTATTGATTTTGTAACTCATAATGCCCAAGTGCTCGGCTTGTAAAAAGATCACACAACTTAGAACGGATGGCGTCGAATGTCAAAAATGTCTATAGCAATATCATCGAGCCTGTGTCGGGATGCCGCCATCAAAAATCATACCCACTGGCTGGGTGTGCCCAGAATGTACCCGGTCTATACCTCGTGATAATGGGGCGGAAACCCCTGTTAAGGGAATCCTAGGGTTTGAGCAGCCGATAACTGGTACGAGTGGAGCCATTTCCCAAGTAGAGAAGCCTTATGAGGAGGCCGGCGAGCATGAGCGGCAACTGCTGTTGCGCGACGAAATAAGAATACTGAGGAATGAGCTGGTCAGTTTCCGATCTGAGTTTAAGTTTTTCCGGGAGGCAATCACGGCAATTAATTGTAGACTGGATGACTTTGACCACAGAGTAAATGCAATGGAAAAAATGATATCAGACAGAAATGTACCTAGTGGTACTAAATTGCTGGAGGAGGCCATAGAAAATCTCCAAACTCAGCTCCAAGAACGCGACCAGGATGCCCTTGCTAACGACATACAAATTTCGTCTTTGCCGGAAGACAAGGGTGAAAACACCATTCACCTCATGACAATTGTGGGCGCGAAGTTGGGGATCAAATTGGACGAGCGGGACCTCGTGAGTGCGGTGCGTATGGGGCAGCCGCGTGACGGCGGCGCGGCGCGGCCGCTCGTGGTGCGGCTGGCACGGCGCGCCACTCGCGACGAGCTGTTACGCGCGGCGCGGGTGCGGCGCGGCGTCACTACCGCCGACCTGGGGCTGGGCGGGCCGCCCACTAAATTTTACGTCAACGAGCGACTCACCAGGCTGAACAGAGCGCTGTTTAACCAGGCCCGTGAACGCGCTCGTGCCGCAGGTTGGAAGTACGTGTGGACGCGGGACGGTCGTGTGTGTGTCAGACAAAGCGATGGTAAGCCCGTTTCAAGAATTCGGAAGGAAGCTGACATTGCAAATATTTTTGGACGCGAAAAAGTTGGACAATAATGCTTTTCATAATGGATTGCTGTGTACGGTTATCACAATGTTATCATATTGGTTTATGGACTTAAATATGTTAGTATTTTTTCTTAATAGATATATAGTTTGTAGTTTAGATATCTTGATTTATTTATTTTCATTTATTTGCGAGCTAAAAAAGAACGATGTTGCTAATTACTGTGTGCATACATATAAGTATTTTAGAAATAGTATTTTAGTTAATGTATTTTTCTTCTCTTCAACAGTTGAATGCAGGTTACCTTGCGGCAGGTCACACTCTATGTATTTATGTAATCATTTAAATTTATTACAATTTAGCTATATAAACTTAGTCTATTTTATACTATCTAAATTGAACAATGATACGCATAAATTATCTTACTCTTTAACATTGGGCAAATATTTCGTTTGTAGTATTAATGGTCGCCTTTTATGCATAATAGTTATTCTCAATTGTATATATATTTATAATAATATAATATTCTTTTTAGAACATTTATGTATGATATATATGTTATGTATATGTATGTTTATTAATATATATAATTTATTCATTCATATTCGTAAAGTCGCACCATGATTCGAATTAAAAATTTGCAGTTAGCGCTATTTAATGCTGGGTCACTGGGCACGGGGCATGACGAACTAACTTCTATTATACTTGACTTAGGGCCAGACATAATAGCAATAAATGAGACTTGGTTGCGCGATGGACGAGAGGATATTGCCCCGGTGGTCCCGGGTTATCGGCTAAGACATATCCCACGTCCGACCACATTGCGGACGAGAGGGGGTGGAGTAGGATTTTACTTAAAACAAGGTTTAAATGCAAGAGTTTTCCCTCATCCCCCCTCTTTAACTACTGAACAAATGTGGTTGCGCGTAACCTTAAATGGCATAAGGATTTTAATTGGTACGGCGTACAGACCACCGTGGCATAATGTTGACGATTTTTTTGACGCTATTACAGTGACTATTACATCAAGTGGAAATTTTGACAGATTAGTACTATTAGGTGACTTTAACATCGATTTCAATGACTCCAACGAACGAAACTGTAGATTACTGAATCAATTTTTGACTAGCGTGAACTTGAGACAAATTGTTAATAAGCCAACTCACTTTACAGAACACAGTCAGTCGACTATCGATTTAATATGCACAGACGCCCCTGTCCGGTGCTTAGATATTTATCATATTCCTGAATTAGGTCGTCATGCTTTTGTTACAATGCAACTTGACTTAAAAAAACCTAAACTTGTACCTAAGACAATTACTTACCGACCACTGAGAGACATAGACTTAGATAAATTCAATCATGACCTGACAAACACAGATTGGGATTCAATTAAAAAAATTGAAAACGTTGATGACATGATTGCTGAATTCAACATTCGTGTTACCAAATTATTTGACCTTCATGCACCCATTAAAACTGTAGTGGTAAAAGATGCTCCAAAACCTTGGTTAACCCCGACTGTGAGATTGATGATGCGGTTACGTGATAGTGCACATCGAAAGTCCAAAAAAATTAAAACTGAGGTGAGTATACGTTACTATAAGGATCTTAAACACCAGGTTATCCAGGCAATTCATAATGAAAAGAAAGCTTTCTTTAAACATGCCATTAATGGTAATGCTGGAGATTCGCGTTCACTCTGGAAAAACTTAAAAAGATATATATTTCCTAATAAACGTGAGATTGAACTACCACCATCTTTCAATAACCCTGATGACATTAACCAGTTCTTCAGCAATATTCCTGGTACTAATGACGTCTCCTTATCTAATTTAACGTTTTTTGAATTTAACCGCTACAATCAATCAATTTTTTCTTTGGAACCTGTGACTTGTGAAACAGTATCTAAAATTGTAACTAAAATTAAAACCACAGCTAAAGGACAAGACGACATAGACATTGACATGATATTGTTTACTTTACCGATGACATTAGACGTATTGACGTGCATTGTTAACAGAAGTATTGAAACGAGTACATTTCCTTCTCATTGGAAAACTGCTAAAATTAAACCACTTCCAAAAAAACCTAGCCCTACCGTCACTTCCGATCTGCGAGCAATTAGTATCTTACCATGTGCATCAAAGATAGTGGAGCGGGTGGTGTGCGATCAGCTGTCGAAATACCTAGAAAATAATAATATCTTGCCGGAACTTCAGTCAGGGTTCCGCAAGGGCCATTCAACAGCGACAGCGTTGCTGGATGTCGTTGATAACATTTTAAAAGATCGTGACGGTGGTTTGTCCACATTATTAACACTATTAGACTTTTCTAGGGCTTTCGATTGTTTATTCACGCCCCTGGCACTGTCCAAGATGTCGTATTATGGATTTGATGTGTCTACAGTTTGTTGGTTTGACAGTTATTTATCTGATCGAAAACAGTTCGTAGAACTACGAAAAAGAAATGGAGAAATCAGTATTTCGTCTGAAAGTAGATTAGATAGAGGAGTCCCACAGGGATCGATCCTAGGTCCCTTGTTGTTTATTTTATATACTGCAGATCTCGTTGACAGCGTCAAGGAATGCAATTTACACATATACGCCGATGACGTGCAATTGTACATATCTGGAGATCCTAAAAATACGGCAGAAACTGTTGGTAAACTAAATTCTGATCTCGATCGTATTGTTGCTTGGTCAGAGCGAAATTGCCTGGTTTTAAACCCAACCAAGTCCAAGTATATGGTACTCGGAACAAAAACACAAATCCATAATATATTATTGACTTTTGTTCGGAACAGCACCTGCGCTGTGTAGACTATGAGCTTTTGCCTGCGGACACTTATACTTTTGTCAGTGAGGCTCATGGCTGTCGGCGTTGGCTAGACCACTGTGTGGTCACACAAGCCGCATCGCATACTGTGTGTGAAATTTTTGTGTCTCATGGGGTTTATGTATCTGATCATATTCCTTTGGTTATTAAGTGCCAGCTAGACCTAGTAAGACCTAAACTTTTCAGTGCTCACCTGCAAACTAAAAATATGATTATTTGGGGGCAGAGGAGTAACGATCAAGTAGAAAATTATCATGAATTATGTAATAGTAAATTAAGGCTTATTCATTTCCCCAATGATTTTTCTGATTGTAGTGATGTACACTGTAATAACTGTGAGCACCGCCAACTGCTTGACCAAATGTACAACAATATTATCTCTATACTGTCAGAGGCAGCGGCACAGTGTCATGAGGCCCACGGCTCTGAAATCTGTAAAAACAAGCGTAGACCCGTGGTGGGTTGGAATAGGCATGTTCGTGAGGCGCACGAGCAGGCTAGGCTTAAGTATCGGTTGTGGCTATCGTATGACAAGCCTACAACCGGCCCTATTTATAGTGAAATGTATGAAAGTCGTAAATTATTTAAAAGTCGCCTAACGTGGTGTCAAAACCACGAAGAACAAATAAAGCTTGACATCATTTCGACACAACGTGCTTTAAAGAATTTTAGCAAGTTTTGGAAATCCACCGGTAAACTGGATCTTAAGCCTGGCTTGCCCGTGACTGTGGGTAAAGCTAGTGATCCAGAGTCTATTGCCAACTTGTTTGTTGAACGTTTTACTGTACAGCCACCATTAGGCCGGTCCTCACACACTGTTGATAGTGGGCCTTGTCGTAACTCTGATATCATTCGATTCTCTGGTAATCAAGTGGCAAAAGTTATTAGGCGAATGAGCAGAGGAAAATCGCCGGGTCACGACAGCTTGAGTATTGAGCACCTAAAGCACGCGGGTGTCCACCTACAACGCGTCCTCGCTATGTTCTTTTCACTGTGCATGGGGCACTCGTATCTCCCACACGAGCTGATGCGTACGGTGGTAGTGCCTATGATAAAGAATAGGACAGGTGATGTAGCCGACAAAAATAACTATAGGCCCATTTCACTAGCTACTGTTCTGGCTAAGGTGTTAGACTCCCTTTTAGACTCTCGACTTAATGACTATCTTCATCTCCATGACGCTCAGTTCGGGTTTAGACCCGGACTGTCTACTGAGAGCGCTGTCCTTGGTTTAAAGCACACTGTACAGTATTATGCGCGGCGCCGGACGCACGTATACGCATGTTTTCTCGACCTGTCGCGTGCTTTCGACACCGTGTCGTACGATGTGCTTTGGACCAAGTTACGCGAGAGAAAAGTACCGTCGGAGCTTCTACGCATACTGCAGTATTGGTACGGTAACCAGGAAAACTGTGTGAGATGGGCCAATAAGTTGTCACATGCCTATAAACTAGAATGTGGAGTGAGGCAGGGGGGGCTTAGTTCTCCAAATCTATTTAACCTGTACGTTAATGACTTGATCGTGGAGCTTAGCAGCAAGCGCATCGGTTGTCGCGTAGATGATGTTGCTGTAAATAATATCAGCTATGCTGATGATATGGTGCTGCCTGAGCCCCACGGTCAAAGCCCTGAATGAATTGTTGCGTACTTGTGCCGATTATGCTTCCAAACATGGTTTGATGTACAATGTTAAAAAGAGCGAATGTTTGGTCTTTGAAGCCGACGGGAAGAAAACCCCAGAAACTATACCAGCTATTAAATTAAATGAAGTGGTACTACGTCGCGTCACTAAATTTAAATATCTGGGGCATATTGTGACCGACGACCTCAAAGACCAAGAGGATATAGAGAGGGAACGCAGAGCGATGGCGGTCCGCTGTAATATGCTGATTCGTAGATTTGCTCGGTGTAGCAAAGAGGTCAAAATAAGTCTATTTAAAGCCTACTGTCAGGTATTTTATACGTGCACCCTATGGACCAGATATACGCAGCGGGCCATCACTGCTCTGCGAGTCCAATACAATAATGGTTTCAGAATGTTGTTGGGGCTGCCTCGCTTCTGCAGTGCTTCGGGCATGTTTGCGCAGAACCATACAGACGACTTTTATGCCATTATGCGCAAAAAAGCCGCTTCGTTGCTCTGCAGGGTGCGGTGCAGCCCTAACTCTATCCTGAGGACCATAGCAGGGCGCTACGATTCCCCAATAATGCAGCACCTTGCGCGGGTGCTAATTGACTGATTGTGATACTCATTAATAAATATAAATAGATAATATTGTATACTAACATAGGCTAAGATAATAATGTTACTAATACTATGGACCCTTGCTGTCTGATTTAATAAATAAATAATAATAATAATAATAATAATACGTTGGATGCCTTGGCGTCCTGCGATGTAGCTGTTAGAAATCAACCACTGGAAAGGGTGATAGAAGCACGTAATCTCGGTATACTAATGGATGGTGAACTCCGGTTCGAAAATCACGTTTTGTCTGTAGTTAGTAACTGCTTCTATCGCCTTAAGGTTCTTTATAATATACGCGACTACCTGAGTGTGGATTTGCGTGTTCACCTCTGTGAGTCGCTGGTATTATCGAGATTAACCTACTGTGATGTGGTTTATGGCAGCTGCATTCTTGGTCGTACACAAAGGCTGATACAGCGTGTGCAAAACGCATGCGCACGTTTTTGTTTTCGCATCCCTCCTCGTTCCCATATCACGCCGTACTTGGACGATGCAAAGCTATTGAATATGCAGGGCCGTAGACGATTACATCTTTCCACTCTGCTGTTCGGTGTAGTTAAGCTGGAATCGCCCACTTATTTGCATAAAAAACTGCAATGGTCAAAAAGTGACTACCAGTTTAAAGTTAGAGCGATCTTGCCAATGCACCGGTCAGCGGCGTTTCGGGGTAGCTTTAGATTTGCAGCGTCCAAGTGCTGGAATGATATTCCACCACCTATACGTGCTGCGACCAGTAGGAAAACTTTTAGGCGTAAGCTTAGAGATTACTTGCTGGCACAGCAAAACCCATCCCGCAATGTCCTACCTGCAGATTCCCGTTTATGATTATGATTATGTTTTTAAATCTTATTATGCCTATAAATCATTACATGTATCATATCACTATGTTATGTCATATATATATGTGTGTATATATATGTGTATGTGTGTTTATATATATGTGTATATATTTCTGTTATCTTATAGTGCGACAGTTATATATTCGTATTCTATATCTGAATATTTTTATTCTATAATTATTATTTATCTTTGTTTATTTAGTATATACAGTTGTCAATTATGTTGTTTAAATTTGTATAAACTTTTTGTGTGTATGTCCAATTATCTGTTCCGTATGGTGTAATGCTCGCAATGTCACTTGAGTCGGTGCTGACTGCAAAATCAGTGTTGTGAGCTTCCAAAGCTCACAACGTAATGCTGAGGCAGCACCGTTTCGCTGTGCAGAGGCCTTGCCTTCTAAATATTATATTTGTATGTTTTTTCTTGTTTACTTTTGTTTTCTTTCTTTGAGAATTGAATAATGTGTTGTTTTTTTTATATATTTTTTTCTCTATTAATGTTATTTTTCCATGTTCTGTACAGCGAATAAATGTCTCTCTTTCTCTCTTTCTTTCTCTTATTTTGAGGACAAACCCTATTATTTAAGAAACACAATACTAATTAAATTGGTGACAGCTTAAATGATACCCTTTCTGAATTGAGTATTGAAGCTGAGAACGACTTAAGAATCGTTTTGTCTCATTCAGTTGTTAAGATTTTAATGCGACAGAACGATACTTAAGTTGTTCTCAGCTCGATTACTCAATTCAGAAATCGGTCGTTAGCTTCTAATATCTTTTTATTTTTTACATGTTATTATTTGACGTGATAAATTTGAATAACACTACCCCATTGTTAATACTGCATTGGAATACAAGGCGACTAAGAGCAATGAGGCACTGGGAGCGGCAGTATGTTCAGAGAAAAAATATACTTAAACATATCGCCGCGAAATTCAAAATCTGCGTACGTATCATGTCGGGCGGGCTTGTCGGCATGACATCAAAGGAACAGTATTAGTACTAAGTTAGTTGTTTGTAGCTCATTGTGTTTGTGTTGCTTATGATTGGAGGTCACTTTGATTTATCGCATTAATTTTCGGAGTGTGAGTTCAGTTTCAGTATCTTGTGTTGTGATAGTGTTGTGATGTAATAACCCACGGGAGCTAAGATTCATTCGAAGTGCATTTCGTGAAATACAAAATGATGCACATACCTTCACGAGTGCGGGCAAATGTACTTAAACGTGCTGAAGCGTGTTTGTTAGTTAACGGTGCACATTTTGAACAAGGTGCTGTGACTGCTGTGTAGTGTCGGCTGTGCTGTGTAGTGTCGGCTTAGAATACCACTACCCCATTTTTTCCGGTGGGTGTACGTAAGAGGCGACTAACGGTATTGGGGTTTTTAAGGGATTTTTGGGCGATGAGGTTGTAGACCCATCACCAACAACCTTTATTTTACCATCTTTTCCCCACTAAACTTTCCAAAAGTGGCTGAGAAATTTCTAATTCCTTAGCTCTGGCTACCCCATCTAGGGATTTATAACCGTGAGTATGTGTATGTATGTATTTTACTGCCTGAAGTGAATCGATACCATTGAAATACACAATGGTATTATAACTATCTTTTTCATTCTATGGTAGTCGTGTTATGGTTACATTCAGTGTTTGTGTTTTATTATGTTAATTCTCAAAATGTTCTGCGTTTTGCGCAAATAAAGGTGATAGCCCGGATCTGCCACTGCTAATCAAACCGGGGTGAGTTATTTTTATGCATATTCTTTAGTTGAGTGTGATACGAGTACAGATACACCCAAGAACTCCTCCAATTTCGATGTCGGTTAATGAATGAATAGGTATTTCTTGCGCACTTTATTTTATGCCACTTAAATGCATCGTTTCGAGGGTTTCTATTTGTTTTTAAATTTATTATCTTACTCTCATGAAGGACATACATTACATACATACTCACGCCGTTAGTTCCCATTGGGGTAGGCAGAGACTATCGATCGCCACTTCGTACGATCTTCGTACATCAATCTTTTCATACATGCTCTTTTATTCTTCATACATTTTTATTTACTTGAAAATGTTTGAATTACACTACCCCATATTTAATACTGGATTGAAATACGAGGCAACTAAGACCACAGCGGCACCAGGCGCGGTGGTAAGTTCAAAGAAAAATCAAACGGCCATGATTAGGCCGCGAAATTCAAATTTGCATTGCTGTCATAATGCGGAGACATTATACGGGTAGGAGTGTGTGCGCTAGGTAACTACAGTTTTCCATCTGATGGAGAAAGTAAGTTTTTCTGCTAAAGCGGTTTTAACCTGTTTTTTTATTTCATATGATGGATATTAAGCATTAAACTTTAATATACAAATTAATATTGAAGTAACAATCGCCGTCAAACTAACACACTGTATAATTCACATATTTTTTTAGTAGTGCGTAGCGTAGTGCCGGCTTAGAATGTTGCTACCCCTTTCTACCCACGGGTGGCGTAAAAGGCGACTAAGGGTATTGGGGCTTTTTATTGGATTTTTGGGCGATGCGGTTAGAGACCCGTCACCAAAAACCTTTGTTTTACCATCTTTTCCCCACTCAACTTCCAAAAGTGGCTGAGGAATTTATAATTCCTTAGCTCTGGCTTAAGAGCTTATTCCATTTGTCTGAATTCAGACGTCTGAAAGCGCGTGCGTTAAGCTGGCGTACCATGAAGATGTATCGAGCTGGTTACTATGTCAAAAAACTATGCCTAAATAGTGAAAACGTACACAGTGAAAATGGTGTTGATTTCCTAAACTAAAGAGGCACTATTTTTTTTAGTTTTACACTAATTAGGCACTATTTAGGCAGAGTTTTTTGACATAGTAACCAGCTCGATACAGCTTCATGGTACGCCAGCTTAACGCACGCGCTTTCAGACGTCTGAATTCAGACAAATGGAATAAGCTCTTTACCCCTTCCAGGGAAATATAGCCGTTAGTATATGTATGTATGTATGTATATTTTTTTAATCAAACCAGGCTAACACTTTTGTTCAAAGAATATATTATATACTTTTTTACAGATATAACAACCATATCATTGCAATAGAACACAGACCATTGAACATTGATATGTCATTGAGATGTGTGTGTTGCATGTAAGTGCCATTTTTATGTTTTCATTCCACCATCTAGCCTCGATAAACTAACATGTTTATGTCCTCTCTGAGGCTTTGCGGCTCATTCCGACTGAAGTTTATGACATTTAGAACTGAAGACTAAGAAAATACAGAACGGCGACGAGATCAAAAAGTACGCCATATGCCTACATGTGAATTTTGGGATATGCTGAGTGATACACTGAAGAACTACCTAATTTTAATTTCTATTCGGCAAAAAAACTATTTATTAACAGACATACATACATATATATACATATACTAACGGCCATAAATCCCAAAAAGGAATTGAATGTTGATATGTTGATAGTCTCCAACCGCATCACCCGAAGAAGCCAGGGGTCTAAGCCGGAGCTACGCGAATAATTAAAATGTATGTGATATATATTTTTAATACTTTTACTTATAGTAAATTTATTGCACTCTATTTAGGCCTGTACAGTTAAGCAGCTTACACCAAATTTAACGTTTTGTTGACCAGTGCGCACTAGTTTAACAATGATCGATTTTTACTGAATCCAAGTTCTTTATAATTCTTTTTTCCAATTTCAATGTCCAATATTTGCACGTTTCTTTTGGACGGATCCCAATTCAACTTGTTTAATATCTTTGTCAAATATTCACTTAGTTAGTTTGGGTGCTTCCATTTATTGTTGAAAAATTTGTGTGTTAAAAAAAGTGCCATGGATTCAAAGGCGAAACAAAAAAGAAGAAGAAGAAGAAGAAAGACATTTATTCGCTGCAAAAAAGTATAAAGACGATATGCATAAAGTATTACAAGCAATTCTGTGTAGGCTTAGAATAGCACTACCCCATTTCTTCCCATGGGTGATCGTAGGAGGTGACTAAGGGCTATAAAATGGTTTTTGGACGATTTGGTTGGAGACCCATCACCAAAAACATTAATATTACAATCTTTCTCAACTTAACTACCAAAAGTGGCTGAAGAATTTTCTGATTCTGAATCTCTGGCTACCCATTTTGGGATTTATAGCCGTGAGTATATGTATCATGTAAAAACACAAGTAGTGTACTAGAATTCCAAGTCTACATTTCCGTAAGTCTAGGATTCCTAAGTGATGTTTACTGCAGTACTGTAAAAGTCTTATAGCATTGAGAAGTTGATGTGTTGTGAAACGGTTCTTATATAGTATATGTACGACCTGCATTTATGTATATAGCAAACATCGCTATATAGGGCAAGGGATGATTTTTGTAAATTACGTATCAACATACGTAATTTAATAACGTAATTTAATACATATTAATGTAATTACGTACCTCGGAGGACACATTCAGATCAAATAGAAAATGTGCTCAAAAAGGCAGGTGTCCGAAGAACGAAGAATAAAAGAGCATGTATGAAAAGATTGATGGATATGAACTAAGCTAGACAGGTTTGCCAGGATCGTACAAAGTGGCGATCGATAGTCTCTGCCTACCCCAATGGGAACTAACGGCGTGAGAATATGTATGTATATGTATGTATGTATGTACGTATCAGTACCATACGGATACATACATACGTATATATACTCACGGCCATAAATCCTAAAAAGGGGAGGCCAGAGCTTTAGAGCTGGTAACTCCTCAGTCACATTTGAAAGTTGATAAGGGACAAGATGGTAGAATCAAAGTATCGTTGGTCATAGGTTTTCATCCGCGTCGCCCAAATACCACTTAAAAAGCCCCACACCCTTAGTCGGGTGTCGCCGTGGGTAGAATGGGGTAGTAACATTCTAAGCCGGCACTACACGGCAATGTTATTAATATTAACGAGAATATTCTCGTATATTATTTGCTGTGTAGTGCCGGCTTAGAATAGCACTACCCCCTTTCTTCCGGTGGGTGTACGTAAGAGGCGACTAACGGTATTGGGGCTTTTAAGGGCTTTTTGGGCGATGCGGTTGGAGACCCATCACCAAAAACCTTTATTTCACCATCTTTTCCCCACGCAACTTCCAAAAGTGGCTGAGGAATTTCTAATTCCCTATCTCTGGCTACCCCTTCATGGGATTTACTGCCGTGAGTATATGTATGTATTCTCGTGGGTGTCGTGCAAGCTGGCTAAGGGCTGAGCGAAAACCTAAAGATCTCATTTTTCAACACTGTATCATCTGATACGTGGCCACCACTCTTAAACCTTCGAGCCCCAGTGGCCTTCAGGTCCGCGTGCAATTGCCCTGTCCACTGCCATTTAAGTTTTACAAATCTTGTTTTGGGTGTACTAATTGTGATCTTTAAAAGCCAAGTCTTTTCAGAAGCTGGTTTATTCAAACCAAGAACATAATTTATTTGTAATAAATAAAGGAAAGAAAAATTTCGACACCGGCGTGGAACGAACCCGCAACCTCGACTCGACTTAGTAACTATCCCCACATGAGGATTTCATGAACAAAAACATCCAATTATAATTTATTTTTGTTCACTATGTAGATAACAGTTTTGTAGATATGGCTCATAAGTGATATAGGCCTATAGTTCCTTAATTGGTTATGATCGCCGTTTTTAAAAAACTACTATGACACTCCTATTCCATGATTCTAGCGTAGTTCCCTTTGGAAGGATGGTAAAGCAGCGTTCAAAGTTCAGCCGAAATTCGCTGTCTTGTTCTTTAATTACATACGAACATACTTATACTCACGGCCATAAATCCCAAAAAGCGGTAGCCAGAGCATCAGAGCTAGAAGCTCCTCAGCCACATTTCAAAGTTGATAGGGGAGAAGATGGTAGAAACAAAGTATCATTGGTGATGGGTCTCCAACCGCTACGCGCAAAAACCATTTTTAAAATCCCCATACCCTTTTTCGCCTCCTACGACACCTGGATTGGATACCTCTTACCCGGAGCTGGCATACAACGGCAAATAATAACTTAGACTAAGTTGCACGAGTAAGCGTGATGAGTGGCTAGCTATGTCGCCGCCTCCGTGTTTTTATCCTTACTAATATTATAAACTGGAAAGTGAGTTTGTTTGCGCCGCTTTCACCTTGTCTGTTATGTTGAAAATATTGAATAAGAGTAATATTATTTCAATAAAATCATTTTCCATATGAAGAAAGAAAGAAAGAAATTAGTTATTTATGCGAAGCCTCTTATAAAAGAAAACAAAATTTTTAAAACAGGTATAAAAAAACAAAGTATAACTAGAAATAAAAACAAAACTACATATTCACATTCAGTTAAAAAATAGTGCAATGCGAATAAGAGGCAAGAACAGGAATCTGGCTCAGCAATATAGCAAAGTAAAGGGTACCTATATTAAAATTTAGATTACAATACAATACAGTATATTAAAATACAGAGACATATATTTAAAATACAGATTATGCATTTGAGGTGCTCGCTCCGCTGCGCTTCGCTCGCTCGTTTTATACATAACCTATATACTCACGGCTATAAATCCCTAGAAGGGGTAGCCAGAGCTAAGGAATTAGAAATTCCTCAGCCACTTTTGGAAAGTTGGGTGGGGAAAAGATGGTAAAATAAAGGTTGTTGGTGATGGGTCTCCAACCGCATCGCCCAAAAATCCCTTAATAGCCCCAGTACCGTTAGTCGCCTCTTACGTACACCCACCGGAAGAAATGGGGTAGTGCTATATCGATTAAAGACATCAAACTAAACAATTTTGACTATGGAAGGCATATCTAAAATATTGTTATTTTCAAAATAATTAATACATATAAAGTGTGGGTCCCTGGATCATACTGAGAAAGTATAGGTTCTAAGCCTTGGCTGAAATAAAAGAAAAAAACATATAAGAAATATAGATTTTTTTTTATTTTAGCTGAGGCAATATTTTAGATAGGCATTTTCATAGGCAAAGTTATTTATTTTGATGTCTTTTATCAATTTAAAATATAAAAAGGGTATGTTTTAAGAACGAGGTCTAGACCAATTGACGTCCACTACGGTTCAATATAACATACATACATATACTCACGGCTATAAATCCCTAGAAGGGGTAGCCAGATAAGGAGAAAGAAATTCCTCCAATAGCCACTTTTGGAAGTTGAGTGGGGAAAAGATGGTAAAACAAAGGTTGTTGGTGATGGGTCTCCAAACACATCGCCCAAAAATCCCTTAAAAGCCCCAATACCGGTAGTCGCCTCTTACGTACACTCACCGGAAGAAATGGGGTAGTGCTATTCTAAGCCGGCACTACACAGCAATCAATGTTCAATATAAATTAAAGTTTACTATTTTTCTGTGGCTTTGGATCATTTTTCCTTGTTTGCACAAGAGTTTGTTTTCTCTTGAAGAGAAAATGTATACAATTTTTATTTATTTTATTTTTGTTCTTTTCTTTCAACTCTAGGGTGAAGTGAAAACATACCGCAAAATGACAATTATGTTCCACTAGATCTACATAGGACTAATGGAATGTTTGACGCTAATTTAAAGTATCATTAGTTCTATAGAACTACAGAAATAGGGAACTACTGGGAAGCACCCCTTCTGGACATATTTCCTCGATTTTGTTACTAAAATCGTCCCTACTCACATTTAAAATTAATTTCGTAATACTGAATTTGTCGTCATGTCTCATTCCCGTGGAATTCATTGAGGCGATTAAAGGTCAAAGTGATTGGTAGTTGATATTGTCGGAATCACCTGAGTACCCTCAAGTACCAAAAGTAGCTGAGGAATTATTCTGAGTGAAAAGCCCTGGCTACCCCTCTACCATTACAGTCATAAGAAAAGGATTATTGTAAAAATAAAACATGTAAATTATTCAAAATATTTATTCACCTAAAAACAATAATACATAATTTTAACTGTTATTTATAGTCTATACCTAAAAAATAATACATACACTGTACAAAAACCAATATCCCTGCTTTAGCAGTTGGATAGTTAATACAGAAAGAAACATTTTATCAATCTTACAAAAAATTATGAACTAAGTTCATTGTATTTATAACTTTTTATTTTTTAATAAGCAAAAAAATACAAGCAAACACTTTTCAAACCTAATACAGAAAGATTATATAAGACAGTATTATTATATGTAATACAAAGCAAGTGATTTCTTGTGCCAAGTAAATTCTTAGCTAATCTTCCAAATTCCCAAAACCTTGAATTCTCAGTATATATCGCTTTGTTGTGGGAGTGTAGAATATTTAGTATTTTAGATGTATTTTGCTGTGTAGTGTCGGCTTAGAATAGCACTACCCCATTTCTTCCGGTGGGTGTACGTTAAAGGCGACTAACGGTATTGGGGCTTTTAAGGGATTTTTGGGCGATGCTGTTGGAGACCCATCACCAAGAACCTTTATTTCACCATCTATTCCCCACACACCTTCCAAAAGTTGCTGAGGAATTTCTAATTCCTTAGCTCTGGCTACCCCTTTCTTGGGATTTATAGCCGTGAGTATATGTATGTATGTATGTATTTTCGTATTTTTAATGTAGCCATTAAAAATACGAAAACCAAATCCATACCTCCAAAAATGATGCTCTTTGTAATATTTATAATACATACATACATATACTCACGCCATCAGTTCCCGTTGGCATAATATTAATGATCTCTTCGTTTTTCGTTGGTTTCCCAAAAGTAACAGTTAAATTCAACTAATAAAATTCTGACAAGGCTGGGGCTTATTGGACACTATTTCATAAAAAATATAAACGAGTTAAAACTTTGAACTGTAAAATAGCACCGTACTATATTTTATATTGTAAACATTAAATGCTGTGTAGTGTCGGCATAGAATAACACTACCCCATTTCTTCCGGTGGGTGTACGTAAGAGGCGATTAACGGATTTGGAGCTTTTAAGGGATTTTTGGGCGATGTGGTTGGAGACCCATCACCGAAAACCTTTATTATTACCATCTTTTCCCCAATCAACTTCCAAAAGTGGCTGAGGAATTTTTCATTCCAAAGCTCTGGCTACCCCGTTAAGGGATTTATAGCCGTGAGTATATGTATGTATGTATGTATTAAACATATTGGCCAGTACACCCTACTAAGTAGTGTGTACCAACTAAGATTCCATGCATAAACTTCAGAAAATAATCTCTTTGATAGTGATGTGTGAGGTATATTCAGTTACTTTTTTATTTCTATTACCTATATAGAATTTTAAACATTGAGGCATTTAATCGCACAGCTATACTCTATTTGATAATATTACTTTATGTATGTAAACACTTGCACTATGCATCGCAACCAGGGACCGTCCCGTTTAAGGTTGAATTATGAACATTTTATTGATTTGTTATTGTGGGTTAAAATCCCGGCGGCTACAATAGAGCATGCAAAACAAGTCTTTATAACTATCACATATAAAGTTTTAAGTAGCGCGCTCCGACAGAGGCGCCCGGGAGCCTCTCAACCGTTGACAAAATTTCATAATTACAAGCAGACGCGCCCGGGCGCCTCTCAACCGCTGAAGGGTTAAAAGCAGACACTAAGCATAATTTTATAAAAAGGATCTTCCTCAAATTTTATCTCTCAATTATAAGTTTTGAAAAGCAAACAATTTACCAACCAAATTAAGGAGTAAACACATCAAATATATTCTTTTTTCCCTTTCAATGAGGTTTTCTTTAGAAATGGGATAGTATACTTGGAGGGTACAATTTAAATTTCTTTTATAAGAGTATTGAATTAAACCACTAGAGTCCGGTCCCAAATTAAAAAAATACACAAATACGGACATGTATCCAAGGGACCAACAGTATCATTACAATATCTAACAGTAACAACTTTTTTACTAATCCTATTATCCTATTAATATTATAAATGTGAAAGTTTAGACGTTGTGTGTTTGAGGCAAAAAGGCTCCTCAAGTACATAATGTATATGAAGAAAATTTATGATAATGACCCATATTGTAACATAGGATACTTTTTATCCCGGAAAAAATTGAACAGTTAAATTTTCACACCTTATTAAACTAAGAGTACAGGAAAAAACACCTTAAGCTTTGTCATAAGCAAATTTGACAGAACGAAGTCTTTCGGGTCAGCTATATATATTACTATTAATGCACTTCAGGCGTTATAGTCAATTGAAATCTCTTAGCTCCTCTCACAACGTCAAGTACTAGATTACCCTTCGTCTCTTCTAGGATTGAATATATGTCGGTGGCTGAGAACACATCCTTTTTATTGATTGTAGTCACTATGTCACCTGGTTTTAAACCGCCGCTGAAAGAGAAAAGAGATTTAAATTTTCCAAAAAAAATAATGTAAATGAATAGTAAAAAAAAACAAAAAGTTTATTCAAAATTAAATTAATAACTAACATATTTTGAACGTCAAAATTTTTAAATTTATCATTAGTCCGTTGCTTCGGAAGGTGTTCGTAAAGAGAAGAAGCAACAAAGAAACTAATTACATTCACATTTTTTCAAAATATGGTTTGTACAATTTCAGTTTATTAAAATATTTTTACTTCCTAAAAAAAGATTTAAATACGACCAAAACAAACGCTCGTTTGACATGATTGTATAAACTAGATTTCTTTGAAAGCATTGCTTTAATTTCCTTTTTAAAAACCGGCCAAGTGCGAGTCGGATCGCGCACTAAGGGTTCCGTACTATCATATATATAGAAAATCCCGTTTGTGTGAAAATCATGGGAGCCAAATTAGGTAAGTAATTTGATTTATGACGTTTAAAAATAGAACTACGGGCTAGATCTCATTCAAACCAATTTTCGTTAGTAGTTTGTATAGTAATACACATCATATATTTTTTTCAGTATTATCATGCCCATATTTTAGAAGTTACGGGGGGGGGGACACACATTTTAGCACTTTGAAAAAGTCTCTCGCGCAAACTATTCAGTTTTGAAAAAAATGATATAAGAAACCTCAACA
This sequence comes from Bedellia somnulentella, assembly GCA_963576735.1. Lineage (NCBI taxonomy): Eukaryota > Metazoa > Arthropoda > Insecta > Lepidoptera > Bedelliidae > Bedellia > Bedellia somnulentella. The sequence goes on along the minus strand of OY755192.1, from coordinate 2,014,723 downwards.
TCATTTTCAAATACCTTTTGATAAATACCCCACACGTATAGGTTTGATGAAAAAAAAAATTTTGAGTTTCAGTTCTATGTATGGGGAACCCTAAAATTTTGTTTTTTTTTTCAGATTTTATTTTAAAATCTTAATGCGGTTTACAGAATACATCTACGCACCAATTTCCAATAATGTAGTTCTTATAGTTTCGGAATAAACTGGCTGTGACATACGGACGGACGGACGGACGGACGGACAGACAGACAGACAGACAGACATGACGAATCTATAAGGGTCCCGTTTTTGCCATTTGGCTACGGAACCCTAAAAATTGTTACAGGTAATTCCAATACGTCAGACGGAAGTTTGTTGAACATTAATTATTATATATTTGTTGAATTTAAATCTTTTTGTTCATGATAACCTCATGTGGAGATTATTACTGATAAATAAAGAATAAATAAAGGAAGCCGTGTAGTGTCGGCTTAGAATAACACTACCCCATTTCTACCCGTGGGTGATCGTAAGAGGCGACTAAGGGTATAGGGGCTTTTTAAGTGATTTTTGGGCGATGTGGTTGGAGACCCGTCACCAAAAACATTTATTATTACCATCTTTACCCCAATCAACTTCCAAAAGTGGCTGAGGAATTTCTCATTCCAAAGCTCTGGCTACCCCGTTAAGGGATTTATAGCCGTGAGTATATGTATGTATGTAAATAAAGGAAAGAAAATTTCGACACAGGCGAATTTCGGTACGTTAAGTTTGGTAATAGCGTAGTAGTGTCGGCTTAGAATAGCTCTACCCCATTTCTTCCGGTGGGTGTACGTAAGAGGCGACTAACGGTATTGGGGTTTTTAAAGGATTTTCGGGCGATGCTGTTGGAGACCCATCACCTTTTCCCCACCCAACTTCCAAAAGTAGCTGAGGAATTTCATAATTCCCTAGCTCTGGCTACCCCTTCAAGGAATTTATAGCCGTGAGTATATGTATAAGTATGAATGTATATGTTAAGGCAAGCTTATGCTATATCTAAGATAATAAATAATTTTGGATTGAAAAAAGTAAAATTGTCTTACTTGTAAGCTGGCGACCCGACAATCACTTTCCAAACTAGGATTCCATGATTCACATCTGACGGAATCTGGAAGAATATAACCGATATACATATAAAGTAACAGAAACAAGAAAAAAGTAAATAAAAGCTGAAAAACTCACTATATAAGCACAAAAATAAAAGGTGAAAAAGTAAAAAGTAAAAAATATAAAAGGTGAAAATTATTTAATTACATACATACATATGCTCATGGCTATGAATCCCTTGAAGGGGTAGCCAGAGCTAGAGAATTAGAAATTGGAAGTTGCGTGGGGAAAAGTTGGTGAAATAAAGGTTGTTAGTGATGGGTCTCTAACCGCATCGCCCAATAATCCACTAAAACCCCAATACCGTTAGTCACCTCTTACGTACACCCACCGGAAGAAATGGGGTAGTGCTATTCTAAGCCAAAACTTCACAGCATTATTTAATTCTGGCAACCCTAATCAGGATAATGGGATAAACTTATGAAATTATAATTTTGTCTCTGATTCTCGATAGGCGTACAAATTTTGAATTTATAGGAAAATCGAGTTTATAGGAATCGGTTACACACATACAGGTGATGCTATAATATAAGCGTGTTAAAATAGCAGACGCCTTAAGAACTGAGGAGATATTATAATTAAAGTAGTAATTTTAAGCCTGAACTTAAATCATAAACACTTATTTTTGACGACGTGATAGCTCAATGGGTAGAACACCGGTTAACGTGCAAGCGACTAGTGTTCAAATCCCGGGTCGGGCCTACACCAATTTGTCTTTTATAAAGACATATGTGTGGTTAATTTATCACGGTTGTTAACGGTGAGGGAAAACATCGTGAGGAAACCCACATGGCTGAGTTGTACTTAGTCATGTGATAGTGTATTCGTACCAAACGGCGATAGGCCTGCCCCCTATCACGTGAGTACACTGTCCATGCTAAAACGTGGGTACTCTGAACACCAGGTGACAATGTCACGTGATGTTCAGAAGTGTTAGTACCTCTGCCAACCCCATCAGGGATATTCGGCGTGAACGTTTATGTTATGTTATTATTAAATCATAAAATATGATATATTTAAAATGTAAAATATTTGATAGTATACCTCATGGCTTCTCATTCTTAATTCTTGCAAAATATTGTGGGTTAAAGACAGCATTGTTATTCCCAGATATCGCCTTGAGACTTGTGGGGATTTTGTTTTGCCTGAAATAATAAAGATAAGTTTAAGATAGAAATTTAAGACTATTCTTTCACTGTACATTATACAGACATACATATACTCACGGCCATAGATCTCAAAATGGGTTAGCCAGAGCTTTAAAGCTAAAAACTCCTCAGTCACATTTGAAAGTTGGTTGGGAAAAGATGGTAGAAGTAAAGTATCCTTGGTGATGGGTCTCCAACCGCATCGCCCAAAAACATCCTGAAGTCTAATAACGGCATAATACTCACGGCTATAAATCCCTTAAAGAGGTAGCCAGAGCTAGGGAATTAGAAATTACTCAGCCACTTCTGGAAGTTTCGTGGGGAAAAGATGATGAAATAAATGTTGTTTGGTGACGGGTCGCCATCAAAAAACCCTTAAAAGTCTCAAAACTGTTAGTCGCCTCTTACGCACACCCACCGGAAGAAATGGGGTAGTCCTATTCTAAGCCGACACTTTAGAATAAGAAATAAGTCAACCACTTTTAGTTTAGCATAGTAAAAGGATGGTTGGTTGGTGATAGATCTTCAACCACATTGCCCAAAATCACTTAAAAAGCTCCTAAAGGGCTCAGTGTTATTTTAAGCCTTATAGCACACATAGTTTATACAATTATTAGCAAATTCAGTTTTCACATAGATCTCAGGGGTAACAACAATGAAAAAGTTAGGAACCACTGATTTAGAGTGACACTAAACAGCTTTTGCGTTGAGATCATTACTAATTATATCCATATAATATTATTAGAACACACTTGGACCAAATTGAGAGTGTGCTCAAAAAGGCTGGCGTCCGAAGTATGAAGAATAAAAGAGCATGTATGAAAAGATTGATGGATGTAAACGAAGCTAGAGAGGTTTATCAGGATCGTATGAAGTGGCGATCGATAGTCTCTGCCTACCCCAATGGGAATTAATGGCGTGAGTATATGTATGTATGTATATAAAAGAAAGCAGTGTTAGTGACACTATTTATGACTCGAGAATGGATGAACCGATTGACTAATAACTGACTGAAAATTGTTGGAGAGTGAGCTTAGAACCAGGAAAAGGACATGGGATATATATATACATATCACGTTAAATATCGTAGGGGGTAAGCAGTAAAAAATATTCAACACCATCCAGGCGGACCACTAGGAATCAAATAAATAACAAACTTACGTTTAGCCAAAAACTCCTTAACATAATCAATAGGTATTGCAAACGATATCCCGGCAGTAACTTTCATACTGTTGATTCCGATGGCCTCTCCATCCAAATTGACCAATGGGCCTCCACTGTTACCAAATGTTATAGGCGCATCTGTTTGTATGTAGTGCATGTCTTTGCCTGGAATAAAAGAATAAAATTACACTAAATATGGACAGAGGATGGAATAAGATAAAATTGTATATAACAATTGGCTGTGTAGTGTCGACTTAAAATAGCACTACCCCATTTCTTCCGGTGAGTAAGAGGCGACTAACGGTATTGGGGCTTTAAATGGATTTTTGGGCGATGCGGTTGGAGACCCATCACCAACAACCTTTATTTTATCATCTTTTCCTCACTCACTTTCAGAAGGTGGCTGAGGAATTTCTCATTTCTTATCTCTGGCTACCCCATCTAGGGATTTATAGCCGTGAGTATATATATGTGTGTATATAACAAGCTAACTTGTATAGTAAGTAATTTGAAATTGACATTAATTTTACTTAAGAAATGAAGTTAAGATTATCACAGCAATATGTTATGTTAACCTTACTTATTCTAATAAACTATTCATTGCGATGAACAGCAATAAAAGCAACAAATAATTTTTATTCATGCTATGCTATGAGAAAGTTGAGGGGATAAAAGAAGGTTATAAATTATATTCTCTGAAAAGTCTGTGGGTGCCGTGTAGTGTCAGCTTAGAATAACACTACCCCATTTCTACCCGTGGGTGATCGTAAGAGGCGACTATGGGGCTTTTAAAGTGATTTTTGGGCGATGTGGTTGGAGACCCGTCACCAAAAACATTTATTATTACCATATTTTCCCCAATCAACTTCCAAAAGTGGCTGAGGATTTTCTTATTCCAAAGCTCTGGCTACCCCGCTAAGGGATTTATAGCCGTGAGTATATGTATGTTTGTGGGATAATTTAACATAAACAATACACAGAAAGAAGTTAACAAAGAGTTTTCTTGCATGGCTATTTACTAATCGGGCACTAGGGCCAATTATTAATTGAAAATCTTCACATCCCTAAAAGCCTCATACTAAACCCATAAAAAGAGTTGTAACAATGCCACTCAAAGCAAAGACTCACTACTTATCTACATACATACATATACTCACGGATATAAATCCCTAGAAGGGGTAGCCAGAGCTAAGGAATTAGAAATCCTCAGCCACTTTTGGAAGTTGAGTGGGGAAAAGATGGTAAAATAAAGGTTGTTGGTGATGGGTCTCCAACCGCATCGCCCAAAAATCCCTTAAAAGCCCCAATACTGTTAGTCGTCTCTTACGTACACCCACCGAAAGAAATGGGGTAGTGCTATTCTAAGCCGACACTACACAGCAACTTATCTAACTACTTATCTCTAAAGTATTAAGAAGCAATTTCATTTAAAAGGTTGATAGGTTAGTCTTACCCATAAGTCCTAACTCCTCACTCCCTCTCTGAGCTGAACTTACCACTCCCGCGGTTACTGTGTTTGATAAAGCTAGAGGACTGCCCATGGCTACTACCTGAAAGATATAATAAAACTATTAGTAAAGATTAGGGGATAATAACTTGAATCATAATATTATATTTTGTTTCTTTATTATTATTTTAAATACTGAGCCTTTTGTTAGTTTTTCTGTTGTCCAGCTATGTCAAATATGGTCTAATAAAAACCAATAAACCTATGTATCATTGGCTTTAACCCTATACTTGACAAAGATTTTTTTTATAAAAATTTGTGGATATTTTTATATTTATTGGGTCTTTTGAATACAGACAATATATAAAAAATATAAAAAAAATAATTGCATGTATATTTTTGAAAATATAGCATGTGCCTTAAAATGCACATTGCCAGCTAGCTGAGTTATCACTGTCGAAAAAGGGTGTGCATTGAAATATACATTGTCATGTGCAGGAGAACAATAAAACAGATTTTTTTTTCAGACAATTTTTTTTATTTATGCAAAATGTAACTCAAAACTATTAAATTTCTTTAGTATCAACAATCACAGTTATTAAATAGAGACCAAAAATCAAGTCATCAACAACTGACTCAGCTTTGCCTTTATAGGCCAAGTCCACCTTTAAGAATTTATTGCTTATAAACTAAGTACGAGTTAAATTCAACGTAAACAGTTACAAAATTTCTGTAAATATTATAAATGCAATAATAAGAGATCAATATATCAGTCAAATCTACCATAATTACTATTTGACGTCTGAAATCCGTTGATCTCAGACATCAAATAGTAATAGAACATGGTGATGCTAAAAATTATAATAAAAATAAAATTGGTGTCACATCAATTAGCTGGACTTTGTGTGATAATCATAAAAACAGTTACGACCTTCGACTAAACAAAGCCGCACATTGCACTTCACACAAGTGAATTTCGTTTGGCATTTTATGCAATTCTTGCATCTACCTTTACTTGTAAAAGATGGCATGTGCCCAATTTGATCAAATCTACCACAATCAGATGTTTGAGGAGAAACAAAATAGGAACCCCTAGAAGAATTTGGCTTTTGCTTCGTTCTTTCAAAGGTGAGGAGTTCATTACTGACGTCAACTCGAAAATGCTTGAGTTTCAATCGTTTCGTATCTTTATTTTCGCGACGATAGATGAGCCATGCATTATTGACGCATATATCAAGAACCTGTGAGAACAAAGGTATATACCAACGATGTGCTCTCATTTCTGTCCGGTACAATGCTACGAGCATGTCCGCTAAATCTACTCCTCCCATGCTAGTGTTATATTCCTTTACGATGTTGGGACACGTTACATATTGTCTAGTCTTTGTGCTTTTACAGTATCGCAATATCTGTTGTACCGGGTATGAGTCAGTGTAAGTGCTGGCTGTAGTAACACATTTGTTATCAAACCACTTCACTATCGCAATTTTAGATTCATTCGAGACAACCTGGGCGAAAGATCCACGACCTCGTTTCTTCAAATTTTTATCAGTCGGTAGTTTAGCTGCAGCTCCACGAAGTCTATTTTGTCTGATAGTCCCTAAAGCAAATATGCCATATTCTTTTCTCAAATGTTGCAACAATTCCAGAGACGTAAAAAAATTATCGAAATAGAGCACCGAACAAGGTTTTTGTTGAATTGATTGAGATAAAGCTAATACCACTTTTGCTGCTAAACCCATGGCATTTTCTTCATCAGTAAATACATGATTACGAAACGTATCTTCACCGCCGTAAACTAAAAAGTCATACACAATACCAGAGACTCCAGCACGAACAAAAATTTTGAAGCCCCATTTACGTGGCTTGTTCTGGATATATTGCTTACGACTACCAGCTCGTGTACCTTTATAAGGCACCATCATTTCGTCTATGCTAAAACGATTTTCCTCTTCAATTTTTAGGCAATTACGGCGTACACTATTCAAAAGTTGCCTTACTTTGAAATATCTGTCGCCGTCATCATGTAAATTATCTGTAAAGTGTAAATACCTTCGTATTTGTTGAAATCGTTTCAAGGGCATTATATCAGCTATTTTATTGTAACGCAACTTTTTAGCCCAATAGTCTGTATAAGCTGGTAGTTTCACTATGCCCATTAATAATTGGATAGCAATAAAATCTTTAATTTCGTCTTTTGTGACATTCAATGGTGCACCTTTCATTTGCATATAATACAAGTTAGTTTGATGAAGCATTAATTCTATGAGATCGTTATCAAAGAACATTAGAAAGTATTCTAAAGGAGACTTAATTGGCTGCGATGCTGATTGTATGAAAGTTTTATCTTCAATTTCTGCTTTACCCATAAATGTTTTTTTGCAAACCCATTTTGTGTCTATTCGCTTCAGTCGCACCATTTTCTTTTTTACAATAACAGTTGTAGATTTTTTCTTCGATCGTGTAACACTAGAGGGAGATGCAATATTACTTGGACCAGCTGACGGTGAAAATTGTGATGTGGCAAGTGTTTCGGTTAAGTTTGACGCACATGGAATTGGAACAGAAGCTAATATTGATGGTGAATTTGGGCTTTGATTATGTATCATCTCGTTTACTGAAGAACTTACAGTTGTTAGACACGTAGTTTCTTCTTCACTATCTGATAGTAAATTAAGATTCTCTAATGAAGATGGTAGTGATGGAGGGTCTGAAGATATGTCAGAATTTTCAATGATCCTGTTTTTGACAATTTGGCGTGCATGGTGAAGTTCATCTTCCGAATCATCACTTTTCTCTATGTCGGAACCGGCACCAGACTTAGGTACCAACGCCAAAATTTTTAAAGATCTTGTTGAAGGCTAGAACAATAAAAAAAAATCAAATTAAACAAGGAAACAAACATTGAAATTCATAATAGTATTTTAAAAATAATATTCTATCTAACCTGGCAATGTGTCTACAAATGCACACAGCTTAGTACCAGTAAGTATGTTGAACAACTGGCAATGTGCATTTAAAGATACATGAAAGTTGAAGAAACAAAATTGCCTAGTAATCTCATTCAAATTGATGAAATATTTTATTTATTTACAAGAATAACTCTTTATGTACTTATTTTATTCATTTTTATATTATTTCTGTAAGTAAATTATACGATTTCAATAGATTTTTACCTTGTATGTGGTAGACGCACGCGCACGCTCCGCCATCTTGCAATCTACTGACTGTCTTGAGTGTTGCCAGTTGTCATTAATATTTTTGTATGCAAAATAAGGATATGTATTCTTGGAACTTGGGCAAAACTGGTAAACAACACGCGTAGTTAAGACTGCAGAATTTTAAAAAAAATGTGTGTACGTAGATGCACATTGTCAAGTATAGGGTTAAATAGAACTACCCCACTTATTTCCGCAGATTCATCATATGCAACTTAGGAAATTAGGGCTTCTCAGGGATTTTAGGCAATGTGGTTGGAGACAGATTACAAATTTCATATTTACCTACCCATTCTCCAGGTCTAATATCTGAGGAACTGCCAAGTCTCATAATAGGTAGACCTGTAACTGGAATGCGGAGTGTTGCCAGGTCTGACTTCATATCTATGTCTTCAACAAATCCTTGATGAGTGCTGCCATCCTGAAATAAGTTTTCATAGAATTTATTTGGGGTATTAAAGAAGTAATTTAAGCTGAGATGGGTGTCGTAAGGGGCAACTAACTGTATGGAACTATTTTAAGTGGTTTTTAGGCAGTGCAGCTGGAGACCCTTCACCAATGATTCTTTACTTTTACCATCGTGTCCTCTATCAAATTCCAAATGTGGCTGAGGAGTTCCTAGCTCTGAAGCTTTTAAAATTGATCATTTATTTCTAAGTTAAAAGGTAAATCTTTGTTTTTTGAACAGCAAATATTTTGGCATTGAAATTTGGTCCATCACTATTTTTTAAAAAAGAGGCTTGATTTTTCTTGCATATAAATTTTCATATCCTAGCTCTGGCTATCCCTTCTTGGGATTTAGTCATAAGTGTATGTATGTATTTAATAACAAATGGTTACTGAATACTGGTAGACATAAAAGACTTCCACAGCTAAAACTGGCCTCAACCTACTGGAGAAAGTATTATAACACATTACAAAGGGGCAAAATAAAGCCTCTGTATTTTAGCAGTTAAGCACTTGGCGCTAATCCAGACATCATGAAAGATTGACTTATTCAATAATGCAAACCAAACAAGAAGATAGTTCCGTGATTCTCTGTTCTACTAAGCTAATATCATGGTAGTGGTTGTTGGTCTGACTATCCACACTGTGCCAACATGGTGGAATTTGGCCAGATCACTTTGTCTAGAATAGGCTTGAGCCTCTTGGTGGGACATAAATTGGATGTTGGAATAAGAGTCGTGAAATGACTAATCAGGAGGGGTAATATATAAACCTTGTCTTGTTAGATTAAGTGTGATAGAGTGTGGCATAAGTGTTTATGCCTAATAATGAGGGATTTATAGTAATTATTCCTTAGCGCCTTTATTTTCTTTCATACTCAGACCTTTACCTAAAAATGCACACATACATACATATACTCACGGCTATAAATCCCTTAATGGGGTAGCCAGAGCTTTGGAATGAGAAATTCCTCAGCCACTTTTGGAAGTTGATTGGAGAAGATGGTAATAATAAATGATTTTGGTGACGGGTCTCCAACCACATCGCCCAAAAATCACTTAAAGAGCCCCTATACCCTTAGTCGCCTCTTGGTAGAAATGGGGTAGTGTTATTCTAAGCCGACACTACACGGCGAAAAATGCAGTAATTTGAATATACAAAATACTCACCATAAGTTTAACAACTACTGCAGCATTTGGTTTGTTGACCACAACATGAGCGTTAGTCAATATTAATCCATCTTCTTTAACGATAAAGCCAGAACCATTCGATAAAGTAACTGGCTGACCGGAAAACAGATCGAATCTTCGATTATCCTTTATTTCTATGTACACTACCGAAGGCGCTGAAATATCTACAACATCTGCTATAAAATTATATTTCTCTCGTCTGCCAACAAGAGTTTCAGCTTTTAACTTTGTAGCAGCAGATAACTTTTCTTTGGATGAAACATAACCTATTACTCCTGCGGCAACCAATATTGAAGGGTAGAAGTAATTCGTGCGATGTTCTTCTTGGTTGTAATGATTCTTCGATGTGGTTATTAAACGGCAAGAACATCTATAGTTTGAATTAACAACTGGTTTGAAAATGATTCGCGAAAATAATTTTCTTGGGAAAGACATTGCTATATCAACAATCACCAACTTTATAATGTCGTTTATTTATAAATTCGCCATTCGGTAGGCAAATATTACTTGTACCATACAGCCTATAAATAAAGTCACGTTTACAATACCAAAAATACTATGTCACGGTCATTTTACTCACTTTGGAGAAAGGAAATGGAAAAGTGGCTCAGATAAAATGTATTTAACTAGCTTCGTAAATAAGACTACAGATTTTGAGGCTTGAAATCGTAGAGAGTGACATGGTAAAAATCTCAGGAACGATTAAGGCTACATGCAACTAAAAGAAGGCCTTCCATTTGCTACTAATGATAAATTATAAAATAAGGTTTTACTTAGGTCCAAAAACCATTAATAGGTTTTTATCTTTTTAAAGATTGGCAAACCAGGTTGGCATGTTTGATTATTTTGATTTAATGAAAACAGCATTTTTCTTTTTTATGTATGTCCATAAGGAATAAATTGAATATCTTTTTATAGGAGAGGAGCCGTGGATTATTATTTTTATGCATCTTAAAATTATTATTTACGGTCTACCTAGTTATCTTATGCAATGCAAAGTAATGTCAGATGATCTTGAATATATTTCTGATTGACAGCATAACTTAAAATATTCTTTGGTTCTGTACGTTACAGCTAAACATTTATTGGAAGTTAAATTAAGTCACAATCAGTATTTATTTTAAATGTATATGTTACGTAGTTTTTTCTTAAATATGTAATCGTCGCTTGTTATTTTATAAATAGAAGAAAAAAAAGGCAAGCGTTACCTGTAATTAACTTTGAAGAAAATTAATTTACAAATTGATTTTATTAATGTCAACTTGGCTTAGCACTGAATTAAAACATTGTTGGCAGTGGCAGATAACTGATGTTACATGACATTGTCATTGATACACAAGAGTTGACATTGACATTGACTGACATTGACAAGACAAGACAAGACAGTTTGTAAAGCGCGTTCGTGGCGTTCGGACATCTGTTTTGATTGAATGATATTGATAACACTTTATAAAAGTTTGTTGTTATCGGATTCGTTGCAATTATTACACAAACTTATTGCGGAAATTCGTTCTGCATTTATACAAACATTCATGCGTTTGGAATACATCGTTTAAACATGTTTTTCGGCGGCGTCGAAGGGTAAGTGTATTTATAATTTTCTAATTATTGAAAGTAGAAAGGTGATACCTTGATTTATAATAAGTTGCGAAAGAATTTAATTACTTCCTTGCTGATTTAAGAGACTACTGCAACTCAGAATATTTTTCATTCTTAGCTTGATTGTATTTTTTAATTTTTAATATTACGTTTTTTTTGTCGCTTATTTTAGAGAAGATGTATGTGATAAACTTATATACTTAACAATAAATATGACTTAAACAATAATTCGGTTAAAAATCTTTGAAAGCGAATATAAATGAAAATACTCATCATATAATCCTTACCCTAGTGAATAAAAGATTTAGTAACTTTTAGAAATCTCGAAACAAAGTTGCTATAATGTTTAAAGGATAATTCTATTCAGAACACGTTAAAAGTGTAAGAGTTTATTTGCTACTAGCAATTCTTAACATATAAAAAATTAACATAAACAATCTAGAATATAATCAAGAGGCTGAAAAAGTGATAAACCTAAATTTTGCTGGACTAATGTTGGTCTCATGTGATTTTGTGGAAAAGCATGATAGCAAAGAAATGAAGCAAAATAGCTATTAAAAGAAATTTTCTAGTACCAATTATACTAACCAGCTTGGAAGTTGAGCTAGCTTTTCATTTACTTCATACCTTGGGTTCAATTATGGACGATATTGAGAGCTATTTGATCTTCCCAGTATATAATTATTACCTTTTTAATAACAGCTCTGTAGTTTTACGCATAATAAAATCATTTTTTTTAAATATTTATGGTTTTATTTCCATCCTTATTGTTGACTGTTATATTGTATAAGAAAACTTATCAGAAATCAAGAATCTGCTTAGAATTGAATATGTTTTATTACTATGAATTGAATTTTTTTTTTATAGGTTTTCACTGAAATCAGAATCAAAAATGGAAATCAAAAGGGCAAACAAAATATGCTGTCAGATAATGACTAATAAAAATGCCCAATATTTACATAATAACATTTAATTATTAGGCGACATGATAGTCCAGTGGGTAGAACACCCGCCCGCAAAACAGAAGGGCGTGAGTTCCAATCCTGGGATGGGCCCACACCAATTTGTCTTTTCTAAAGTCATATGTGTGGTTAATTTATCATGGTTGCTAACGGTGAGGGAAAACATCGTGAGGAAACCCACATGGCTGAGTTGTACTTAGTCATGTGACAGTGTATTCGTACAAAACGGCGATAGGCCTGCCCCCTATCACGTGAGTAAACTGTCTAAGCAAAACGTGGGTACCTTCTCTGGAAAACTAGATGGCGCTTGCCATGTGAGTTCAGGAGTATTGGTACCTCTGCCAACCCCTTCGGGGATAAACGGCGTGAATGTTTATGTTATGTTTATGTTATGTAACATTTAATTATTAATATTGAAGTTTTATTGCCAACCCCTTTGGGGATAAACGGCGTGAATGTTTATGTTAGTATGCTTAATGAAGTTTTCTCTCTGTATTTTCTTTGTATAATTTGTATTTTATTAATGCATTGTAGTGTAAGCTTAGAATAGCAATAAACCAATTATTATCTTGGGTGTAAAACAAGGTGGCTGGCTATGTAAAATATTCCTATGACATGTATTTCTTCATGAACAGGGCTGAAGGAAATGAAAGAAGAAGTGCTGTTCAGTGGAATGTATTTCCGTAAATATTTAATTACTTTCATTTCTCAAGCTGTGTAGTGTCGGCTTAGAATAGCACTACCCCATTTCTTCCGGTGGGTGTATGTAAGAGGTGACTAACGGCATTGGGGCTTTAAAGGGATTATTGGGCGATGCGGTATTAGACCCATCACCAACAACCTTTATTTTACCATCTTTTCCCCACTCAACTTTCTAAAGGTGGCTGAGGAATTTCTCATTTCTTAGCTCTGGCTACCCTATCTAGGGATTTATAGCCGTGAGTATATGTATGTATGTTCTCTCTGCATCCGTATCAGCCCCGTTGATGAAGAAACCATATGAAAATTAAATCAGTAATATGTTTACACAAAAATAGCCTTGAAGGCTAAGAAATAATCACACATTCATTTTACCCTCAGCAGAGTTCGAATTCGCAACCCCCTCAGCGCTAGACTCAAGATGTCATCAAGGGTGGTATTTAAAAAAAAATGGCTTGCAAAGCGTATTGAATAGAATAGTTTAAAGAAAACTTTTTATTGTGAATTACCGTCGCCCCAAAGTACAAAATCGCCTTAAATGACAGGAATGAAAAGAGATGTGATAGTTTTAATTAATAATATGCGATTCGGTTTTTCAACTGAGTTTTTAAATGAAAATATTTTCGAGTAATATGAAATAGAAAACAGACTTCATAGTTGGAAAAACAACCGAAAATAAACAATCTAGTACTAAAAAGTACGAAATAAGTTTTTTTATTGAATATGAGTACTGTGATTAATACCTTAGCAATTTCTTTATTCCTCACGCGTCAGTTCACCTACCTGAATATTAAAATTTTCTTAAATTAATTTGTGAGCCGGTGTCACCCTGCGTGATGATTAAGTGTGTATTTCGCACTTCATATACATGTAAAATGTAGGGTACCTTGTAGTTGTAGGGTAAATTGATTTTTGTACGTATTACCATTTAAAACGTTAGGCGATAGATAAATATTGTTTAGATTGTAATAATCAGAGATAGATAATAGGGTGAATTTACTTTTGTTTGACTGGCATCGACTCAAAAATTAATTTAAGAGAATTTTAATATTTAGTTAGGTGAACTGACGCGTGAGGAATAAAAAAATTGCTAAGGTATTAATCACAGTACTCATATTCAATTAAAAAACTTACTTCGCACTTTTTAGTACTAGATTGTTTATTTTCGGTTGTTTTTCCAACTATGAATTCGGTTTTCTTTTTGTAAAAAAATATTTTATTTTACGAGTTTTAGAGATGGGTAGACCTAGCAAAGATGCCTCTCGGATGAGGAAGCGACGTTTACTGTATTATTTTCGGTATTTCTATTTATTGTACGATATTCAATAGGCTCAACTATATGTAACTTTACATTGTTCTTGAAATCCCTCGAAAGGCGATGGTCTACAATTATACATCTCAAGAAAGACTCAAACGTTCACGCCGAATATCCCCGAAGGGGTTAGCAGAGGTAGTAATACCTCTGAATATCATGTGACATTGTCACCTGTTGTTCAGAGTACCCACGATTTGCTTGGACAGTGTTCTCACGTTATGCAGGGCAGGCCTTTCGGCGTTTTGAACAAATACACTGTCGCATGATTGTGTGTTTCGACAGTCCCCTCGATTTCCTGGGATGCCATCATCAGATCCTGGTCTCATGGTACTTTTTCGGTAACAATAACATAACAAAAGAAATGTTTAGTGAACCTGTACTTCTCTTCATAAAAGCTACGAAGAGGAGTATAAATCTATATAGAATGTTGAAAGAACTGTTTCCTAACTCCTAGTGATTGAGGACCCACACATCAGCTCAGCAGCATAAAAATATGATTTTCAAAAGCAAATGCCAATATAAATTCAGAAAATATGTAAAACGCGGTACATTTGCCTATACAATTTGAGGGTTCCCCTCGATTTCTCCAGGATCCCATCATCAGACCCTGATATCCACATCATGGTACCAATCCGGGAGTATCTTCTTTCGAATTAAAAAATAATAATCAAAATCGGTTCATAAATGGCGAAGTAATCAGCGAACAAACATAAAAAAAATAAAAATATAAGTACGGTCGAATTGAGAACACTCCTTTTTCTTAAGTCGGTTAAAAAATAGTGTCAGCTTCTACGCCACCCAAACCATTTTTCTCACGGGATAGATGAAGTAGTGATATTCTAAGCTACACTACACAGCCTTAAATCTAAAATAACTGACATTAACATCAACGTTACATATTTATAAAGCGGCATTTTTGCGTATTTCTTTCACAATTGCCCAAGGTTATTTCATATACTTTATCGACTCAAAATGGACCTTAATACAGAAAAACTTAAAGAACATTATTCTCTGTTGATATTTTAACAAGACACTTATAGTTCAATTCAGTTTAATAAATGCATACCAACTCTTTGGTCGATGTATTTACAATTTATTGTCAGACATTTTGTAGCAAGTAAGTACTAATATATTGTATCTTAGCTGTGTAGCGTCGGCTTAGACTAGAACTGCTTTGTCCCATTTCTTTCCGTGTTTCTTATGATATGTGTAGAGTCGGCTCAGAATAGCACTACCACAATCTTCGTCTACAAAACGCTCACACTAGCACTACCACGTCTTCCTATTGGCTGAGGAATTTCGAATTCCTTAGACCTGTCTACCCCTTCTAGGTATTTATAGCCGTGAGTATATGTATGATAAATATATTTATTTCCTTGGCTTTATTATATAAAATGGTACGGAACTCTTACGCGAGCCCTTCTCGCACTTGGCCAGTTTTTATTTACTGATGAACATTCGTACATACGTATACTCATACATACACTCACTATAAATCCTTAGAAGGTGTAGCCAGAGCTTTTGGAAAATTGAGTGGGGAAAAGATTGTAAAATTAAGGTTGTTGGTGATGCGTCTCCAACCGCATTGCCCAAAAATCCTTTAATAGCCCCAATACCGTTAGTCGCCTCTTACGTACACCCACCTCAAGAAATGGGGCAGTGCTATTCTAAGCCAACACTACACAGCTGAACATTCGTAGCAGTCTATCATTGTATCGGTTTTAATTACGCCAGGTAATTATGTTCATGAACTTGTAACTCTATAGGAAAACATGATAAAAATAATCGTGTATTGACGAGATAAGATTAAAGATATTGTTTTCGTAATGATATTGCAAACTTATCTGCGTTGTATTATTTCCTATTTTTATTGCGGTTTGCCTAAATTCGGAGCTTAAAAAATATTATTATCTATTTTAGACCCCCTATGGAAAATCACGTTTTATTTATATTATACTTGAAGTAACATTGAAAAATAAGGCCATTCCGGTAGAATCATCGCGCATTTCGATTAAACCCCTCTTTGAATTTAATTCGTTACTTAACTCCTTCTAGACAGTTTGAACGATGGTGATAAAATTTTTGCACAATCAAGGACCGTCTGGAGATGCTAAAGTAAACCGAAAAAAAACAATAAGGAATTATAACCTTATATTTTTATTTGTTACAGCGGTGCAACACATTCAAACCTGGTGATATGTGATGAGACGGGAGCAGTGGTTGGAGCGTCCAAAGGTCCTGGCACCAATCACTGGAATCTAGGTAACCTTATTTACCCCCTTTCTCTGGTTTTAGAATATCGCATTCTCAGAACGAAAGAGGCTCAAGTCCAAAAATATTAATATTGAGTTACAATCATAGAAATGCAAAAAAAGTATGCTCTGAAACAAAGGCACTTATTTTCATAGGGACGGATAATTCGATATCCTGTTTTCTTAACAATAAGTGCCTTTGTTTTACTATTCATCGGATGGAGCATACTTTTTTATGTCTCTCTATGATTGTAACTCAATATCACCATTTTTGGACTTGAGCCTCTTTCGTTCTGAGAATGCGAAAGGTCTCATTTTTCAAAGATGCCCTTTAATATATTATTCTGAAGTTTTGAATAGTTTGTCATAAATGTTATTCCGTAATTTAAAGTCCACTATAGAAAAGCAACACTACCGCCTTGGTCCTCCACCAACATTACCATCCGTTGCTCTCTATCTCTTACACCACATATAAACAATGGTATTTTATTAAAATTTCTAAAGAAGTTACCGTTTTTAGGGTTCCGTAGCCAAATGGCAAAAACGGGACCCTTATAGATTCGTCATGTCTGTCTGTCCGTCCGTCCGTCCGTCCGTCCGTATGTCACAGCCAGTTTATTCCGAAACTATAAGAACTACATTATTGAAAATTGGTGCGTAGATGTATTCTGTAAACCGCATTAAGATTTTAAAATAAAATCTGAAAAGAAACCAAAATTTTTAGGGTTCCCCATACATAGAACTGAAACTCAAATATTTTTTTTTCATCAAACCTATACGTGTGGGGTATCTATCAAAAGGTATTTGAAAATGATGTTGAGGTTTCTTATATCATTTTTTTCAAAACTGAATAGTTTGCGCGAGAGACTTTTCCAAATTGGTAAAATGTGTCCCCCCCCCGTAACTTCTAAAATATGGGCATGATAAAACTGAAAAAAATATATGATGTGTTACTATACAAACTACTAACGAAAATTGGTTTGAATGAGATCTAGCCAGTAGTTCTATTTTTAAACGTCATAAATCAAATTACTTACCTAATTTATTAATTTCACTGAAATATATAACAATAATTTTACTATCACAGGCCTTACGCATAAAACGTGAACCATTGTTTTCTTATAGTAAATCAGTGATAAGTAAATAACATTTTAAACTAAACATTTTAAACTTGTATATTACTATGTTACCTACCTGCTGCTAGTGCTGCTACGGAACCCTTCATTAGCGAGTCCATCTCGCTCTTGGCCGCTTTTTTTATATGAACGTATGTGTTTCTAGGTATAGAAGAATGCACTAATAGAATAGTAAGCATGGTAGAGAAGGCGAAAGAAGATGCCGGATTACCCAAAGACAAACCTTTGGATGGACTGGTATGTTTAATCATATGCTCGATATTTTTCACCGTGATCATCATCAGCTGAGTAGTCCCAGCTTAGAATGTCACTACCCCTTTCTACCCACGGGTGTTTTAAGAGGTGCCTAAGGGTATGGGGTGTTTTTAGTGGTCTTTGGGCGATGCGGTTGGAGACCTACACCAATGATACTTTATTTCTACCACCTCCCCTATCAGCTTCCAAATATGGCTGAGGAGTTTCTAGCTCTAAAGCTCTGGCTACCTCCTCTTGAGATTAATGGCCGTGAGAATATAACATAATAACATAAACATAAACGTTCACGCCGAATATCCCCGAAGGGGTTGGCAGAGGTACTAATACTTCTGAACATCACGTGACTTTGTCACCTGGTGTTCAGAGTACCCACGTTTTGCATGGACAGTGTACTCACGTGATAGGGGGCAGGCCTATCGCCGTTTTGTACGAATACACTGCCACATGACTAAGTACAACTCAGCCATGTTGGTTTCCTCACGATGTTTTCCCTCACCGTTAACAACCATGATAAATTAACCACACATATGTCTTTAGAAAAGACAAATTGGTGTAGGCCCGACCCAGGATTTGAACACTAGTCGTTTGCACGATAACCGAGTGTTCTACCCACTGGGCTATCACGGTTGCTTGCCGTGAGAATATGTATGTATGTATGATCATCATCACTAATCATACACAGTTAGCAATATATCACCCAAAGGTACCATACAATAATCTGAACTTTACTGCTTGCATGTCACGTTCATGAGTCATCGATTTGATGTTCGTAAGAAATATTTATTCAGCTCACATACATACCTATACTCACGACTATATATCCCAAAAGGGGTGAGCCAGAGCATCGGAATAATTCCTTAGCCATTTTTATAAGTTGAGTAAAAAAAATAATGTATAGGGTGGTTGGTGATGAATGAGGTTCCAGCCACAATCACTGAAAGCCCTTAGGCACCTCGTATGACTAGCACGGGTTAGTGCTGTTCTAAGCCGATGCTACACAGCTTCTTAGCGGACACAACATAGTTTTTAAACCGATAGTTAACAGAGATAGAAAATTACCTTCTTTTTTATTTTATATACATATATTTTCTAACACTGTCTTCATTACTATAAATTATAAACAGCTTAAAAACACTTAAGGAGCCTACATTTCCCCGTTCCCACATACGCAAACAGCCAGGATAGTGCTATTCTAACCGTCACTTTACTATATAATACACCTTCTTATTTCCAGGGCTTAACGCTATCAGGGTGTGAGCAGGAGAGCAGTAACAAAGACTTAGCGAACCAAGTGAAAGAAACTGGTATAACTAAAGAGGTATACGTGGCGTCTGATACAGCGGGGTCTTTAGCCACAGCAGCGCCTAATGGGGGCATGGTTATTATTGCTGGTTAGTTATACATACATACATAAACTCACGGCTATAAATCCCATGAAGGGGTAGCCAGAGCTAGGGAATTAGAAATTTTTCAGCCACTTTTGGAAATGTGAGTGGGGAAAAGATGGTAAAAGTAAAGGTGATGGGTCTCCAACCGCATCGCCCAAAAATCCCTTAAAAGCCCCAATACCGTTAGTCGCCTTTTACGTACACCCACCGGAAGAAATGGGGTAGTGCTATTCTAAGCCGACACTACACAGCAAGTGGTTAGTTATCATTAATATTTATACTTCTACATTTATATTATACAGATGTAAAGTTTGTAACTGTGATTGTTCGTAAGGGCTAGTCTACGGAAATGCTGAACCGATCATGATCTTTTTCTTTACTATCAGAAATTTATGCTATAAAGAAGTGCGTTAGTTTATCTAGCATCAGCATCACTCTAAACATCATACGGATAAGCAGTTATTGAAGAAACTTCTTTTTGGGACTAATGGCCGTGAGTATATGTATGTATGTATATTAAGCAACATGATAGTCCAGTGGGTAGAACACCCGCCCGAAAACAGAAGGGCGTGAGTTCCAATCCTGGGTCGGGCCCAAACCAATTTGTCTTTTCTAAAGTCATGTGTGTGGTTAATTTATCATGGTTGTTAACGGTGAGGGAAAACATCGTGAGGAAACCCACATGGCTGAGTTGTACTTAGTCGTACAAAAAGGCGATAGGCCTGCCCCCTATCACGTGAGTACATTGTCTAAGCAAAACGTGGGTACTCTGAACACCAGGTGAAAAAATCACGTGATGTTCAGAAGTATTAGTACCTCTGCCAACCCCTTCGGGGATATTCGGCGTGAACGTTCATGTTTATGTTATGTTATGTTTATGTTAATTTCCGAAAGTATTCCATTGTTACTGTCACCTGGTGTTCAGAGTACCCACGTTTTGCATGGACAGTGTACTCACGTGAAAGGGGGCAGGCCTATTGCTGTAAGAATATACACGCGCATTTTATATCACCAAGTCCTTGGCACATAAACACATGTTTTATCCGATGCATGAAAAGGTTATCAGATGTGTTTACCCTTATGACGATTGACCTACTTACTGTTTTATTGGACTCGGTTCTATTATTTACTGATACATACGTATATACTCACGCCATTGTTTGCCATTGGGGTAGATAAACTATTAATCGCCACTTTTTACGATCCTGGCAAACCTTGCTAGCTTCGATTAAAACAACTATTGATTATCGGATATTTAATCGCGTACATACATACATACATATACTCATGGCTATATTTCCCTAGAAGGGGTAACCAGAGCTAAGGAATTATAAATTCCCCAGCCTTTTTGGAAGTTGAGTGGGGAAAAGATGGTAAGAATAAAGGTTTTGGTGATGGGTCTCCAACCGCATCACCCAAAAATCCAATAAAAATCCCCAATATCCTTAGTCGCCTCTTACGACACCCGTGGGTAGAAAGGGGTAGCAACATTCTAAGCCGGCTCTACACGGCACTTCGTTTACATCTATAAATCTTTTCATACATGCTCTTTTATCTTCATACTTCAGACGCCAGCCTTTTTGAGCACATTCTCTATTTGGTTCAGGTGTGTCCTCCGTGGTCGCTCTCTACTGAAACTACCTACCGCATTGGCTTTGTAAATTCTTTAGTAATTTACTATCATGTATGTTGTAGAATAACACTACCCCATTTCTTCCGGTGGGTGTACGTAAGAGGCGACTAACGGATTTGGAGCTTTTAAGGGATTTTTGGGCGATGTGGTTGGAGACCCATCACCGAAATCCTTTATTTTGCCATCTTTTCCCCACTAAAATTTCCAAACGTGGCTGAAGAATTTCCAATTACTTTTATAGCCGTGAGCATATGTATGTATTGTTGTGTCCTCAAAAGGAAAATAAAGATTTTCTTTCTTTCTTTTTTTTCCTTTCATCTATCTTCTCTATGAGCCCAAACTATCTTAACATTCCTAAGGTTGGAAGTCCGCATTGAAAAGAACAAAATACGGTTCCATTTTCCATTTAAGTTATGTAGTGTCGGCTTAGAATAGCACTTCCGTCATTGTTAACAGTGAGGGAAAACATCGTGAGGAAACCCACATGGCTGAGTTGCACTTAGTCATGTGACAGTGTATTCGTACAAAACGGCGATAGGCCTGCCCCCTATTACGTGAGGACACTGTCCATGCAAAACGTGGGTACTCTGAACATCAGGTGACAAAGTCACGTGATGTTCAGAAGTATTAGTACCTCTGCCAACCCCTTCGGGGATATTCGGCGTGGACGTTTATGTTATGTTATTATGTTCCGTCATTTATACCCATGGGTGATCGTAAGGGGCGACTAAGGGTATAGGTGCTTTCTAAGTAATTTTTAAGCGATGTTGTTGGAGATCCATCACCAACAACCTTTATATGACTATCTTTTCACTACTCAACTTGCAAAAGCAGCTAAGGCAAAATTCCTAAGCTCTGGCTACCCCTTTTAGAGATTTGTATAAGCATAAAGCATAAACGTTCACGCCGAATATCCCCGAAGGGGTTGGCAGAGGTACTAATACTTCTGAACATCACGTGACTTTGTCACCTGGTGTTCAGAGTACCCACGTTTTGCATGGACAGTGTACTCACGTGATAGGGGGCAGGCCTATCGCCGTTTTGTACGAATACACTGTCACATGACTAAGTACAACTCAGCCTGTGGGTTTCCTCACGATGTTTTCCCTCACCGTTAACAACCATGATAAATTAACCACACATATGTCTTTAGAAAAGACAAATGGTGTAGGCCCGACCCAGGATTTGAACACTAGTCGTTTGCACGATAGCCGACTGGGCTATCACGGTTGTTTGTATCCGTTAGTATATGTACATATGCATGAAAGTTCGATTTTGCTACACGGTGCTTCGCTCCACAGAAAGCCACACCTTATTTGGTTTTCATACAAATATGCGATAAGAACTGCATTACGTTCTATTCTTAGTTCTTACAAACATGTGTACAAAAGTTCATTACCAGTTTAACAGTTTACTCGTAAAAATGTAACAAATATTCAAACCCACAGTCGCAATTATGCATACATACATATAGCCACGCCGTTAGTTCCCATTGGGGTTGGCAGATACTATCGATCGCCACTTTGTACGACCCTGGCAAACCTCTCTAGCTTCTTTCACATCCATCAATATTGTCATACATGCTCTTTTATTCTTACTTACTTATATAATATTACTAAACTGGGTTATATTTCATGAACTGTTTTTTTTATTTTTCCATCTCGAGCATCAAACTCGATACCGCCAGATAGGGATTACGGTAGCCAGGGCTTCGGAATTAAAAATAACTTAAAATGCCGCAATTTCTTACAAGTACTAACGAAAAAAATGGGGCTGCTCTACGGCTTAGGACACCACTATACACAGTTATAAATATATTTTTTGTAAAATAAATAATTATCATAATATTTATTTTATATATTTTCAGGTACTGGTTCAAATGGCTTCCTGCTTACCCCTAGCGGAGAAACATTTGGATGTGGCGGTTGGGGTGCGCTGTTTGGGGATGAAGGGGGAGGTAGGAAATGTTATTTTATAATGAAACTTGTAAACCGCCCCGGTTTTGTATGGTTAACGCGTTTTTATTGTAAACAATTTTAATATTTATTCTCTAACAAAATTCTCCTTACTATATCAGCTCTCTGCTAGTAAAAATGGCCGAAAATGTCGAAATCGGCAGTCATTTCAGAGATAAGCCGGAACAAAAATAAAGAGATTTTAATAAAATGTTTAAACATTGAGTGTGCTCAAAAAGGCAGGTGTCCAAAGTATGAAGAATAAAAAAACAAATATAAAAAGATTTATGAATGTGAATGAAACTAGATAGGTTTGCCAGGATCGTACAAAGCGGCGATCGATAGTCTCTACCTACCCCAATCGGAACTAACGGCGTGAGTATATGTATGTATGTGATAAAATGTTACTTTAGTTATCATACCGTGGCTAATCAATATACATCAGTGACAAAACTGTATTTTAATGTTACAAAAAAAAAACGCTTCATCATTTTAATAAAAAAATGTTATAATTAAAATTTGAAACAATTTCTTTTACAGGTTAGTTAATATTTATAATTATAATACAAAGGTGTATTAATCTATACTTTTAAACTAGATTGTGGCCCCTAATAATATAAGATTTTAAAATTTTACTAGCCTAAAATGTAATATATATAATAATAATAACGTTTATTCAGCCAAAAAGTTACAATAAAAGCTTACATTTAGAATTACATAGGTAAATATATGAATATAAAACTATGATCTTTACAAGTAAGACTTATTACATATAATAGCTTTTAATTTATTTATTTTTTTGAGTCACTGTTCCCTAAACTAGGAGGGTATCCTGTATCTTAAGGAACAGTTTCCAATCTTGGTTTAACAAAATTAAAAGTAGTCTCGATACTATTCTATTATATATAACTTTGGCCATCATGCTTAGCTGTGGTATGTGTTAGAGTTTGTGTGTGTGTGTGTGTGTGTGTGTGTGTTTGTGGGTGGTGTATGGGTATATGTGACGAATAGTGTATGTATATGTATATATATATATATATTATTCTATTATATTATTTTATTATATTTATAATATCTTCTGTTGTTTCGTAATCTTTCGCCCGATTTCTGAATTGAGTATTCCAGCTGAGAACAACTTAAGTATCGTTCTGTCGCATTGAAATCTTAACAATCGAATGAGACAAAACGATACTTAAGTCGTTCTCAGCTTGAATACTCAATTCAGAAATCGGGCGTTTGTCTCTTAACCATTGTATAATGTGTGTCTTCAATACGTAGTTATTTAAAATAGTCATATCTATTGGCTTATGTAATTTGTTATATATTATTTTACTAATTACATAGAATTGGTGTTCTGCAAATGTGGTGTTATGTTTTGTAGTTGGGATGGTATTTCTACGTCTGTTATTTAGTGAGTATGTTTCACGGTGAGTTAGTAGCAATAATTTGAGTATATACAGTTGTCTGATCGAGAGAACCTTTGTTTCCGCATACAGTTGTTTGGTCGGGTATCTGAAAGGTTTCGAAAACATGACCTTAAGAATACTTCGCTGTGCTCTCTCGATTTTCAACATATGCGTCTTATGTGCGCCGCCCCAAACGCTAATACAGTAGCAAAAAACTGATTCACATAGTGCTTTATAAGTCATCAATAATATATGCCGACTAGCACAGTATCTTAGTTGTTTTAATATGTATACAAGGCCAGTGACTCTTTCTAATAGTTTATTAATTTGTACGTCCCAATTGAGCCTTTGATCTAAATATATCCCTAAATACTTGATCTCACATGTCCTTGCTATTGGCTGGCACAAACAATCAGCTTCAGTGTTAGAGCAGGTGTGAGCTATAATTGAGTAGTTAGAGGGAGGTTGGGTATTATTTCGAATTGAAAATGGAATGAAGTTTGTTTTATTCAGATTTAGGGTCAATAAATTGGCCATGAGCCAGCTCATTACTTTTCGCATCGCGGTTTCTGCATTTAGTTTTACTTCGGCCAAGTTGTACCACTAACGAGAATCGCTGTATCGTCAGCATATGTATATATTTTACAATTTTTGGGTTTCATGGTACACAGGTCATTTAGATAAACTTGAAATAGGGTTGGGCCCAAGACACTTCCCTGTGGAATTCCGTATATGATTATCTCCTCCTCACTGCAATTATTACAAATTTTTACTTTTTGCTTTCGATTAGAAAGATAGTCCTTAAAAATATCTAAAGCAATCCCTCTCACACCTAAGTTCTCAAGTTTATCTAAAAGTATTGAAATAGAAACCGTGTCGAACGCCTTTGATAAATCAAGGAAGATTCCTACGCATTTAACTTTGTTATCCAAATTTCTAGCTATTTCCTGCGTCAGGTCCATAACAGCATCTTCGGTAGACACCCCTTTTCTGAAACCATATTGGTTTTTGGCTATTAAGTTTTCTTTTGTTAAAAATTCAGTCAGTCTCTTATTAAGTATTTTTTCAAGTATCTTTGATAAAGCTGGTAGTACTGATATTGGACGATAGTTTGTCACACAATCTCTTCTACCTTTTTTATGTATTGGATGAACTAAGGCTACTTTAAAAGCACTTGGGAAAACACCTGCTGAAATGGATACGTTACAAATATGAGTTATTATTGGGATCAGAATATGGCTGCAATCTTTTAATAACCAGGAAGATATGCCATCCGACCCAATAGAACAGTTCTTACGCATACTCAAAATAATAGATTTAACCTCAACTTCATTTGTTTCAACGATGGCTAGGGATTTAGGAGGAGAAATGTTAGTTCTATTTATAGAATGAGACTTTAAATTTTGAAAACTATTTTTGGTGATTATTTCATGAGCTAATTACAAATGTTATTTATAGATGATTCATCTGAGTCGTTAATATCTAATAATTCCATAGGTGGACTCGTATGTTTTTTAGAATTTGTAATGTCCTTTATACATTTCCAGAGGGCTTTTGAGTCTTTACCGGCTTGTTGTAATTCTGATTCATAGTGTTGTCGTTTTAATTTCCAAAGAAGTCGATTACAGAAGTTACGGTAGCGTGTGTACGTTGTTTTTTGAATTATGTTATTAGGGCATTGCTTTGATTTCTTATGTAAGTTGTCACGATTCTTGATGCACCTTAACAAACCCGGTGTAATCCATGGTTTCAGACAACGCTTTTTTCTTGTAGTTTTGGTTTCTTTCGAATGCTTATCAATCACTGCTTGTAAAACTTTTATTAACTTATTTGTTGCCATATTTGGATCACTTGTTTGTAAAATTTCGGTAAAATCATAGCTTTCCAGTTCTTTTTTTATTGCCGAGTAGTCAGTAAAGTGTGTTGTGAACGATTTTTTACGCAAACACTTATTCTTTTGTAGAATTAAAATAGTAGCAGCGTGGTCCGTAATCGTGGAATTGACAATTAATGTGTTATGACTAAGGTTTGTTTTCAACATAACATGATCCAAGCAGTTTCTGTCCCTGGTTGGTATGAGATGTGTGGGCAATAGCCCATGTGAAGCATTGAGTGTAAGGTACTCGAGTCTATGTTCATCAACGCTACCTTGCTTTATATCAATGTTAATATCCCCCGTCAGAGCAATATTACTTAAATGAGAAAAAGTTTTTAAAATATCATCTAAACCAGAGAAAAAACTATCATAGTCCAATTTGGATTTAAAAGACGGAGAACGGTAAATCGCTACAACAGCAAGGGTGTCGTTGATAGTACATACCAGACAATTACCTCCTAATAGGTGGGGTTCCGATATTTTACATTTAAGACCTATTTTTGAGTAAATTACAACTCCATCGTTTTGATTAATATTAGTTTTATTAAAATGGGGGTTATACCCGTGCATGTATGGGAGTTTTTGAACTTTACTAAGCCAACATTCGGTAAGAATAATTAAATCAATACTCGCATCTATTTGGCTAAGTAGAATGTCTAATTCCTCATAATTTTTATTTAGGCTACGTATATTCATGTGAAAAATACTTATGTTACTATTAGGGGAGCTTATATATTTGTTGCATTCATTGGCGTTGCATATCACTGAGTTTTCTATACTTAGTTTATCTAATTCATCATTAATATTTTTTATCGTAGCCATTTTTTAAAGTAAATATATAATAAGTAAATTAATAAAAACAAAAAGCATCTTATTTATTTAGAGGTGGAGGGCGATGGGTTCACATATTTACCCTCAATGAAGTATTTTTTTAATGCACTTTTCATTTAGTTTTGTTTTAAATTAATAAGATCAAGACTTAGTTGCTTAGGCAAGTGGTTAAGTATTTGAGGAAATATGTGAGTCCACACCCTCCTCCCGTATTCATTACTACTAGTCGGACAAACATACAGTGGCAGATAATTCACTGGTCTAAGGTTACTAGATCTGCCCGGCTAGCACGAGCCGCTTTTAAACTAGTTATCGCGTGGGATAAAGCAGCCATCTCTTACGCACTTACTTCGTATTGTATACTGCCATCTCATTCTAACCGTTATCGTGTCGATAAAATAGCGCTCGTGCTTGCTCTTCTGATTACTTTTGTGAGCGATTGGATTTGACTGTGATACTCTGATATAATAGGCTATTTGACTGTAATAAAAATATACATTTATTTTATTTCATTAGTCTTAATATTTCTTTTTTGGAGCAATATGTAATAAAGCGAGATAAAAATATTGCATTATTTCACTAAAATCCGTCTTCTAAAATAAGTATTTTTGATGCAACTGTCACGTAACTAAAAACGACCGTGATTGGCTATTTCTATAATGACGTAGATCGCGCATAAACAGACTGTGTATCGCTTCGCTCATAGGTGTTTAATGCGGAACTGACGTCATTTGTGCTACATCCGCCATATTACTTAAAGTCGCGTTTTCGCGGCACATTTGAATACTGCATTTTCTTTTTCGATTTTTTAATAAAATAGCTAAAATGAAGACAGAAAAATATTTTTTAGGGCTCCTTATAAACAAATTAACACCGTAAGATAGTTTTGAAAACTTAGTCAAATAGCCTATTGCAATCTTCACTTTATCGTAAACATTGATAATTTTACAATATTGGAATAAATCATTATAATTGTTTTTAAATTTACATTTTATTTTATAGGGGACAATTGTTTTCAGAAGTCTTAATTGTAGGTCATATATATTTTGTAGATAGGTTTTGTATGTTCGGCCATAACTAGAGATACAGTATAGATTACTGAGTCTGCTAGTGCCATATACAAGAGCCTTAGGGTCTGGTAAGGCAATTTACATTTCATTATGCTTAGTTTTGCTAGAATTGCTCTCAGCTTGTGGCATACGTGTTCCACATGGGGTCCCCAGTTAAATTTATGATCAACAACTAGTCCCAAATAAATATACCCTTTGTTAAGAAAGAAAAAAAGAAAGAAAAATAATTTATTTGGCAATAAAATAATAATATTACAATCGTTCGGTGAATTACAAAGGTTGCCGAATCGGTTCTGGCTCAGCATATGTGCCTCAGCTGCGTATCTCGCAGGACCCATCAGCTGAAGCACGCTGGTTTTCAGCCAGCACCAGCATTTTATAACATTATACAAAAATTTAAATAAAATCAACAGTATTGTTCTAACATATTTTCAAGCAAACAATATTATCATATATGCCTTTCTAAATCTGCACAAATATTTTTTTTTTGTTTTTAAAAACATTTAAATAGTTTGGCTTAGTCAATTACATACATCGCCGACAGAGAAAGTGACAATATTTCTATTTTGCACTTCGGAGTACTTCCGACACATATAAGACATAGTTATAACAGTTACCAATAGAAAAAAAACACTTGTTAAATAGTGTGCCAAATGCAAATATATATATATATATATATATATATGTGAAATCTATTTCTATATGAGGTTTTTCAGAAATAATTAATCATCATGAAGCCACTTTATTACTTGTATCAAGTTGAGAATATTTAGATAACAAGGTATGCCTCCTTTTTTAAGTAAATGTGTCTTTACGAAAGCTGTGGGCGGTGTGGCTGAAGGCTTACCATCATCATTTAGTTTTCCATCATGTCCCCAATCGACTTCTAAAAATGTCTAAGAAATTCTAATTAAATGCTCTGGCTTCCCCTTTTTCGGAATTTATAGCCGTGAGTATAGACGTACTCGCATAAGTAAGCAGGAAACGTGTTCAATTCAGAGCATTTATGTAGTTAAAATCTCAGTTTTTATTAATTTCAGCATTCTGGATATCATTAAAAGCTGTAAAAACGATATTCGATGACATGGACGGGTTGAAATCTTCATCCTTCGACACCACCAAGGTGTGGGCACAGATCAAAGAACATTTTGGTGCTGAAGATAGAGCTGACTTATTACCACATGCCTACAAACATTTTGATAAATCATTTTTCGCTGGTAAGTTGAATGAAACATATTTATGAATTTCAAGTAATAAAGCTGTGTAGTGTCGGCTTAGAATAACACTACCCCATTTCTGCCGGTGGGTGTACGTAAGAGGCGACTAACGGGTGTGGGGCTATTAAGGGATTTTTGGGCGATGCGGTTGGAGACCCATCACCAACAACCTGTATTTTACCATCTTTTCCCCACTCAACTTTCTAAAAGTGGCTGAGGAATTTCTAGTTCCTTACCTCTGGCTACCCCTCCTAGGGATTTATAGCCGAGAGTATTTGTATGTCCAAGTAATTGCTGCTATTTTATCGTAAAGGGCAAGCGAAAGTTTTGGAATATATATCTTAAGGTAAACCTTATGAAGTTGGACCAAGGGAATATATAGTATTGTTTTATAACTTAAAAGGTTTTATAACTTAAATGGGGAGTCCGATGTACCATTGTAAACTTTATGCTTAATAAAAATTATTGATTATTGATTTTTTTGATTGTTTGGCGGCGGCCAACAATCATTTAAAAAAATCAGATCTATTTGTCGCCTCATGGCGAGAGATAATGTAGAAATAAGAAAATAAATACATACGAAGATACATATAATGGGGCAGCCAGAGATTTTGCATAAGACATTCCTCAGCTACTTTTGGAAACTGTGTTAGTAAAAATATAAGTTTTTGGTGACGAGTCCCTAACCGCATCGCCCAAAAATCACTTAGAAATTCCCAATAACTATCTAACTAAGGGTAGTCGTCTCTTACGAACACCCACTGGAAGAAATGGGGTACTGCTATTCTAAGCAGACACTACACAATAAAATAAAAATGAAGAAAATAAATATAATCACTAATAATCTAAGGTCTTGTCTGCGTGTACGCCGTTTATCCCGAAGGTTTGGCATAGTTACATACTAATAATTCGCAACATAACGTTAAGTATATATTTTGGAGCCTGTTGTTCAAAGTGCAAAATTTTATTCAGAGACTGTATTCATATTGGGTAGCTCTATGATCGTATTTGTAAAAAAAATATATCTTATGACTTAACAAAACTCAGCCATGTGGGTTTCCTTGTGATGTTTTCTCAGTGGAAACTAATATTCACCGCTAATGACCTTTATTATTGAATCACACAACACCTAGAGAATACAAAGGCATAGACCCGGTAGACTCTTCCTAAGCTTTCCAGGTTTCTAATTACACATTTGAAATTTCAGGTTTAACAGTAAGATTATCAAAACTAGCTGAAGAAGGCGATGAACTATCTCAGCATCTCTTCGCTGAAGCTGGCTCGGCCTTAGCTAGTCATATTATAGCTTTAACAAGAAGAACTACAGTGGATAAACTTAGAATAGTTTGTGTTGGATCTGTATGGAAGAGTTGGGGGTTCTTGAAACCTGGCGTTTTAAGAGAATTAGCTGCTAATAAGGTACATACATATACTTACATACATATACTCACGGCTGTAAATCCCTTGAAGGGGTCGCCAGAGCTAAGGAATTAAAAATTCCTCAGCCACTTTTGGGAATGTGAGTGGGGAAAATATGGTAAAAATAAAGGTTTTTGGTGATGGGTCTCCAACCGCATCGCCCAAAAATCCCTCAAAAGCCCCAATACCGTTAGTCGCCTCTTACGTACACCCACCGGAAGAAATGGGGTAGTGCTATTCTAAGCCGACACTACACAACACAAGGTATAGTATTAAAAAAAACTCATAAAATCATACGAATTAAAAGCTAAACCTTTGACATATTTTTACCTTCTGTAATCTTACTTTATTTAATTATTGTCATTCTGAGTCGGATCTACAGTTATTTAATAAGTTTTAGTAACGGTAACGGAAAAAATATCGTGAGGAAACCTACATGGCTAAGATTTACTAAATCAGGTGACAGTGTATTGGTATAAAACAGCGATAGGCTTGACCTCTATCACGTGAATACACTGTCCAAGCAATATGTGGGTACTTTGAACACCAAGTGACAATGTCACGTGATGTGAAGTGATGTTCATAAGTGTTAGTATCTCGGCCACCCCTTTGGGGATTTACAGCGTTTAATTTGAGTTGAGATTGGATTAGCCTAATGCCTCCGTGGTCTCGCAGTTAAGTGCTTTGTTTCAAGTACGGAGGTCTCGGGATCGATCCCCGGGTGGTGGTAATCTTACAAATTTGATTTGTAAGATTACCACCACCTACTGGGTTACACTACTTACACCACACTACTTACCAGACTGGGTAAAATCTATCAAATTTGATTTGTAAGATTACCACCACCTACTGGGTTACACTACTTACACCACACTACTTACCAGACTGGGTTAAATCTTACAAATTTGATTTGTAAGATTACCACCACCTACTGGGTTACACTACTTACACCACACTACTTACCAGACTGGGTTAAATCTTACAAATTTTATTTGTAAGATTACCACCACCTACTGGGTTACACTACTTACACCACACTACTTACCAGACTGGGTAAATCTTACAAATTTGATTTGTAAGATTACCACCACCTACTGGGTTACACTACTTACACCACACTACTTACCAGACTGGGTTAAATCTTACAAATTTTATTTGTAAGATTACCACCACCTACTGGGTTACACTACTTACACCACACTACTTACCAGACTGGGTTAAATCTTACAAATTTGATTTGTAAGATTACCACCACCTACTGGGTTACACTACTTACACCACACTACTTACCAAACTGCTAACTGCCAACCCGCATTCCTCACAACCCATATATGTAAATATTGCAGGCTTGAATCACCTGATTATCCGAAATTAACATGATTCCGTGCTTCGAAGGGCACGTTAAGCCGTCGGTCCCGGCTACTATTACGGTAGTAGTCGTTGGTCTGCCAACCCGCAGTTGGCCAGCGTAGTGGACTATGGCAAAATCGCCCTATACAGGGTAGGCTCGAGCCCCGTGGTGGGGACATATATGGGTTGTGAGGAATGCGGGTTGGCAGATATTAACATATGTAATGTCAAATTTTACTGTTTTTGTCAAATGTGTTTGTCAAACAAAACCTTTCTCTTTCTTTTCCAGCTAAAAACCGAGTTGGAATTCGTTCGTCTTCAAGTATCAAGTGCCCTAGGAGCGGCTTGGCTAGGAGCAAAACATATCAATTTCGATCTACCCCGAGACGAATCTAAGTATTGTGATATCTTTTATACGTATCGACCGAGTGAGCATTTGAAATTGAGTAACGGAGTTAATAACGGTATTAACGGTATTGGTGACGTAAAAACTTGTTAGGATTTTAAGAATGGTGATTACATTTAGTTTAAAGTTCTATTAAATTTGAATCTGTATATTTACTATAATTGAAACAACTATTGATTTTCGGATATTTTAATTTCTTGTGACCATGATAACTGAAAAGTTTTCGAAACGTCGGGCTTTAAAAATAATGTTATAACACGCGATTAAAATATCCGAAAATCAATAGTTGTTTCAATTATAATGTGCAATCGTGAAAATCTAAGAAAATACTGTATATTTACTATTTCTGACAATGTTCAACGATAGAATCGTTTCTTAGCCAAATTCTGACTTATTCCACTTGTTAAAATATGGCGCGAACAATAGATAAGCAAACCATATAGTTTTCTTTATCACGATTGTTGACAGAAGGTCTACTCTTCACATCGAGAACGATAATAGTCATTCGTATCTCTTCTAACCCCTATTAAAATTAATTTCTGTCTCGCTCGCACGAAACGAATATTCGGATTTATACCTTTGGATAATCCAACTTGAGTTTCTGCTATCCCTTATTTTTAGTTATTTCCCTTGTTTAGCAAACGTATTTTTTTAAACCCTATTTTTCTCATTACATTTAGCTTATTGCCGTGAATATAGATTTACGGGTTATCCATAATGTTTTGATAGGTATATAATACCCGAGTTTTAAAACAGTTTTATATTATTAATTTGTTTTACTTTCCCAGTTACACGATGCTATATTATTAATTTGTTTTACTTTCCCAGTTACACGATGCTATTGAATAGGCTATGGAAATTAGGTTTAATTTTATTGATATAATAATAATAATAAAAACTCTTTATTGTACATCACAAAAAAACAACAATTACAAAAAAAAAGATTACACGGTACAAAAGCCAAAGTACAACTGGCGGTCTTATCACTAAGAGCGATCTCTTCCCGACAACCCATATATTTTTACTGCTGCACGCTTTGTCATTTTAATTAATCTGTTTTTAGTTTATTAATACCATTTAAAAAAACAATATATGTTATATTTCATAGTATATTGCCTAGATTCACATACGTTCGTAAAACCTATAGTTCATATTTCCTGACATGGTCAGAGTTTAGAAGTAATGTTTTATCAATCATTATATACTTTAAAATAAAAATATATCTTATGGAAACTTTTCGTATAGCATCGGTGGTATTAAACGAATGAATTGATTCTAATGCGATTACTTTTACCTGAAAGCGGATCTGCTTGTTATGTTGTAAAGTATCATTTTAAAATAGAAGTTAGTTGGCCGTGACAGCTCAGTGGGAAGAAAACCGCTTATCGTGCAGACCATAAGGTTTCAAATCCCGGGTCGGGTCTACACCAATTTGCATTTTCTTAACCGCTCGAACGTCGAAGCGTAGATCTGCGTCAAGAATAAAATCTCCTTCGTGTGCCGCGACATAGATCTACGTCTACACTACCTGCAAGCTTTTTTTCTTGGTTTTCACAGTAAAAAAGCGTTTTAAGGTATAAATTACTGCGGCAAGAGAGAAACAATGAAATAAGGAAGCAGAGACAATAGTCATAGACTAATTTTGCGCGCGGCGTACGAGCGGTTAAGTCATATGTGTAGTGAATATATCATGGTTGTTTACGGTGAGGGAAAACATCGTGAGGAAACCCATTTGGCTAAGTTGTACTTATCTTGTTCCAGTGTATTCGTACAAAACGGTGACAGGCCTGCCCCCTATCACGTGAGTAAACTGTCTATGTAAATCGTGGGTACTCTGATCAGGTGACAATGTCGCGTAATTTTCAGAAGTATTAGTACCTCTGCCATCCCCTTTGGGATATACGTCGTAAACGTTTGTGTCGAGTCCTGTGTAGTTAGTGAAATCCCCTCGTTTAATCGTTTTCCAAAACTAAAATAACAATTGGTTGCTTATACAGAAGTCGGTATACGGGCGAAAGTTTTACGTTTGAGTGGTAAAATAATTTTAATGTGAATATTCATTCGTACAGTAGGAAAAAGGATGAAATTATGTCTGTCTCTCTCGCTCTTAGGCGGGCTAACCATGCCCGAGTGGAAGGGATGCGTGCCTCTCACTCGCTCTCATTTTGAGCGCATAACGTGAGCGGAGCGTAACGCAGTTTCTTGAAGTGTCACCCGGCAAACCAATTTATAAGACGTTTTCACTTCAAAAACAACAAATATAAAAACTGAACAACCAAATTCCAGATTGTAAAATAACTCCGAAATGAATGCAAAATGGGTTTTTAATGTTTGTAATACCAGTGGAACCACTACGGTTTATTTAAAGTATAGCATCTTGTAAGTAAGTAAGTGTAAAAATATTTTTTCCATATACATTTTTTATCTTTTGCGGTTTGTAGACATTATACATGATAATCAGAATTAACCGACGAACATTTTAAAATCACTTACGTGATATGTTTGCCCAACGTTTCGGCACACCTACTAGTGCCGTGGTCACGGGCTGACTACGTTGGTTACATACATACATATACTCACGGCTATAAATCCCTTAACGGGGTAGCCAGAGCTTTGGAATGAGAAATTCCTTAGCGACTTATTTTGGAAGTTGATTGGGGAAAAGATGGTAATAATAAATGTTTTTGGTGACGGGTCTCCAACCACACCGCCCAAAAACCACTTAAAAGCCCCTATACCTTTAGTCGCCTCTTACGATCACCCACGGGTAGAAATGGGGTAGTGTTATTCAAAACCGACACTACACGGCAAAACGCCAATATTCATATTATTATTACGTTGGTTAAACCGACTATTATGTATAATATTTTCAGTAACCGTAAGAAGGACCCCTTTTCCTCAAAGATGTTTTTAATATTTTATTCAGAATACTTACTTAGTTTGTCAAAAAAGTTTTTCCGTTATTTTGTTAGATTTATAACTATGTCAAGTTTAAATTGTGATAAGCTATGAAATTTTATTTGGATCTGAGATTGGATTTTGATCTGTTTATTTATATAATATAACGTATAAATATCACAAAAAATGTATATTGCAAAATGATTTATGAACAATGTTAATTTTATTGTAGTCAAATTATTTTTGTACTATGATATATAAGCGTGTAATTTGAT
The DNA here is from genome assembly GCA_963576735.1 of Bedellia somnulentella. Classification (NCBI taxonomy): domain Eukaryota; kingdom Metazoa; phylum Arthropoda; class Insecta; order Lepidoptera; family Bedelliidae; genus Bedellia; species Bedellia somnulentella. Next base: position 1,979,042 of record OY755192.1, on the reverse strand, counting down.
TTTGATCTGTTTATGTATATAATATAACGTATAAATCGCTGCTTTCATATTATAGGGGCACATCTATAAAAATTGAGATTTCGAGTTTGAATAATATATGGACATTTCCTGCTTAATGGACATACAATTATAAAGTTATATGATTTTGTTATTATTAGTTTAATTTATTTATGACCGATTTTGTGAAAATACAGAGGCTCAAAACTCTTTAAACGCATTTTCCCAACAAACATGTATTTTGAATTGTGCCCCTATAATATGAAAGCAGCGAAATATCACAATAAATGTATATTGCAAAATGATTTATGAACAATGTCAATTTTATTGTAGTCAAATTATTTTTGTATCATGATATATAAGTATGTAAATAAATGTACCTTTTAAAAATTAACTTTTTCTTTACAAGTACTCATTCTTTTATCGCATGGTATTGTTATCAATGTATCACATTTATTTAAACAAGTGGACTAAATTAATTTAACAACTTCCATGCCCTAGTTAGTAAGAGGTCGCCGCGCCGGTTCGAATCCTGCTAAAGGCAAAATTTAAATTATATGTTTCTTTATGCTTACAAGTTAACAAATACTATATTCGTACAATATGAATCTTGGGATTACTGGTTCTCAAAATTACAAAAAAAAAATATATATCGTTATGTATCGAGGATGCAAATAGTGAGCAAATACTATGAATATCAGGGAAACAAGAGATATTTGTCAGGAAAATGGATGTGAGTATAAGGTCGTCAAAGAACCTACTCATTTTACCGATGTATCTGAAACTCTTATTGATGTTGTCTCAACAAACTGCAGTGTAACAAACGTAGAAGTTCTGGATATTACTGGAACCATTGGACATCGAATGATTAACGTCACATTGGCAATTAGAAAACTAAAAATTTTACCGAAAACTTTTACATATAGACCTATTAAAAACATTCATTTTGATAATTTTAATACTTACTTGAATGCAATAGATTTTAGTTCTGTGTTTAATTTAAAAACGGTAGATGAAATGGTCGACAAGTTTAATAGTGTAATACTCTTGTTGTTTGATAAGTTTGCTCCAATGAAGACAGTAACGTTAAAGCCTAAGTCTCTACCCTGGATCACAGAAAACCTAAAAACTATGATTCTAGACCGTGACAAATCTCTGCAAAAATATAAAAAATCTAATACAGACCTTGATAGATATTGTTACAAAAATGATAAAAAAAATGTTCTGAAAACTATACAGGAAGAAAAAAGACAATATTATAATAATTTGGTAAATTCTAATGTAAAAGATAGTAAGCAATTTTGGAGTAATATAAAGAATAAAATATTGGTTGATTCGACTAATAGTAAAACGTTGCCCGATTTTCTCTGTAATCCCGATAAAATTAACGATAATTTTCTTAATTTACCTGCTTTGAATACTGTGCAACTATCTGACTTGACATATTTTGAGTATAATCGTTTCAGCTCAGCCACTTTTACCATACGACAAGTAACAGAATCTGAGGTTCTTAAAATAATTAAGTCAATACCGTCTAATGCCACAGGAATTGATGGTATCAGTAGGGAGATGACCTTGCTTACAGTACCAAACTTACTTACAGCTATAACTACTATGATAAATTGTTCTATTGCTACTTCTACAGTTCCGCGTATATTTAAGACAGCATTAGTAAATCCAATGCCTAAAATTAGTCAACCAAAGGAGTACACTGATTTTAGACCTATTAGTGTTTTGCCATTTTTGTCGAAGATCTTGGTTATTTATTTACAGCTGGTCAAGTATGTCGAAATTAATGAAATACTACCTCCGCTTCAGTCTGGCTTTCGTAGAGGTCGTGGTACTGTAACTGCATTACTGGATAATATACTGGCTGACCAAGATACTGGACGTGGTACGCTTTCAACGCTCCTTGATTGCTCCCGAGCATTTGATAGTATTTTTAGGCCACTTATTTTGTCTAAGTTGTCATACTACGGTCTAGACTTAGCATGCATAAACTGGTTTGACAGCTACTTGAGTGAGCGGATACAATCTGTTAAACTTCAAACGAGTAATGGAGAACAAATGGTCTCACGACCAAAGGTAGTTACGCACGGTGTTCCGCAAGGATCCATACTAGGCCCTCTCTTGTTCATAATTTATACGGCTGACATAGTGAAATGTATAAAAAACTGCAGATTTCACTTATATGCAGATGATGCTCAGCTTTACATATCGGAGGTGCCTAGTAATATACAACGCGCAGTCTCTGACATGAACGAAGATCTTGGGTCAATAACAACGTGGTGCAACAGAAACGCTCTGTTACTAAATCCTCTCAAATCGAAATATATGGTTCTAGTTAGTAAAACGCATATCAGCAAAATTATTTCTCAAAATTTGGATATTCAAATTGAAGGCCAAGCAATAGAACGTGTTGATAGTGCAAGAAACCTAGGACTCGAGTTTGATGGATCATTACGTTTTGAAAAACATATAGATAATTTGATGCGAAATTGTTTTTACCGTTTAAAAATATTATATAAAATAAGAGACTATTTGACAGTAGATGCACGCGTTACTCTTTGTGAGGCTGTGGTTTTATCGAAACTTAATTATGCGGATGTTATGTACGGGCCACGTCTTTTAGCAACGTCAGAACGTCAGATTCAGCAAACCAAAATGCTTGCTTTAGATTTTCCCATAGTATACCGCCACGTTGTCATATCTCACCTTACCTGAATAGTTCTTCTACACTTAACATGGAATCCCGTAGGCGCTTACATATGGCTTCATTAATGTTTGATGTAATGAAGTTAAAATGCCCAGAATACCTTTTTAACAAATTGAAGTATTCATCATTTGGAAGTTTCTATTGTGTTCGTAGCCTGCTCCCACCTTTATCACTGATCCATCATCGTACTGTACCTTTTACTGGAAGTTTTCGTTACAATGCAACTAAGTGTTGGAATAATATTCCTCCACCAATGCGTGAAATATTAAATAAATTTAAATTCAAAAAACAGTACAAAACGTTTCTTCTGAATCAACAAAAAATTAATATTTCAAAGACTTTATCACACATGCAAGTAAACTTCCAGTAAACAAATCAATAATGATATACTTACGTATAAATGTACAGCTTGGTTTTTTCATTGTCCTTTCCTTTATTATTTATTTATTTTGCTTCAAATGTGGCAGACACAGATTTTTTTGTTTATATATTATTCAATTATGTGTAGTGTAGTGTAGGCCTTAACTGAAAACCAGTGTTTTGCCACTTGGCAATATCAAGCGCTGAGTTAGGACCTAGTTTGTGTTACCATAGCACTAATCTTTAGGTCAAAAATATTGTTTTTTCACTTTTTGTTTTGTTTTTTTTTTATATTGTTTGGTGTTATGTTAACATAAATAAACGAGTTTTCATCTATAAAATTATGAGGAAAATATCGCCAGGAGTACCACATATTTGATAAAAGAAAAGTTAATATTTCAGTAACATTCCATATATTTCTTGACATTATTAAAATACAGTACAATACATTAACATGCTCAATAACAATTCATTGCCTACCACATCAAATACATTCATATAAACTAACATATTCATTTCTAACAGAACTACTCTTCACGCCGAGAACGATAATTAACATGCGTATCTCTTCTACCAATATTAACATTTATTTCTATCTCCCTCGCACGGATTTTGAAATGTAAACCAACGACAATCGTGTTTATCGTTGGATTCTGGAATATCACCATGTACATATTCTCATATATCAGAAACGTCAAAATACGAATATTCGATTCGTGTGCGCGAGACAGAAATACATTTAATAGGGGTTAGAAGAGATAAGTATGCCTCATATCGTTCTCGGTGTGAAGAGTTGTCCCTCAGTATTACATTATATACAATAGTTAAGATTGAGAGTTTTAGCTTTCCCCTCGAATTTGTACTTTATTTCAAAGGAACTAGAATCTAGAATGGTGTGCTTGAGGTTATATTATTGGTTTTAAATAAGATCTTTGTTTTTTTACATGCTAATATTTCGATAAATTAATACATTAGTTGTTAGTATAGGATAAACTGTTCAGGCACAAATAAGATGCTCTGTTAACAAAAGGTTGGATTTTTAGTAGAATAATTAAGTTTATTGAAGAATGGAGGGATTCCTATAGGTGTTGGCAGAACCACACCTCAAAAGTGTGACACACAAGGCTGTATAAAATCTAGCTGTTAATTTGAAAGGTTACATATTTATTCGTACACATAAAACCACACCGTTATTATTCCCGTGTTTTTTCCGTATATAAAGAGTAAGTAGAGGACGACCTTATGGGGTATTTTAAGACCAGATAAAATAAGTTTAAATGTTTTTGTTCATGAAAACCTCATGTTATTACTAATAAATAAAGAATAAATGAAGGAAAGAAAAATTTCGACACAGGTGGGAATCGAACCATTTGCATTCTATCTAAAAAGGTAGAAAAGTGGACCTCCGAATTTGTAAAAAAAATCGGAGGTAGGGGACGCAAACACTACTATAAGTTGAAAAGAAACAATGATAGGAGAATTTCGCGCTGTCAGCCATTGACACGGTAGCTCAATTGGCAGAGCGACGGGGGCGTATACCCGAGGTCGCGGGTTCGATTCCCGCCTGTGTCGAAATTTTTCTTTCCTTCATTTATTCTTTATTACGAAAAGATTAAGTTATTAATTTAAAATACTTTGATATACCGGGATGTAGGAAATGAAAGAGACGGTATGCGAAAGAGATCGCGAACTAGAGTTCGCTACAACGGCATCATAGATAACTAAGCTAAAGTGATTCAGTGCACTTCCAGAGTGACTTAAGCTAAGCAAATGTATGACTTACAAAAATCAGGACATTGTATCAACCAATCAGGTTTAAGCGGAATTTATTCAGCAGTTTTGTTACTGGGCTACGTTTGGTTTACGCTCTGTTTGCTTAAGTCCTCTATGACCGGCACTGAAGTCTGGCTGACTCTTTAATGAAATATAACGGTGGTTTTATTTATGATCGTATGTATTTTGTGCTAAAGAAGGCACATATCGACACGGGCTCATCATATCCATATCTACAACAATTATTTACTTGCTATTCCAATCTATGAATATTCGAAATATTTGCTTTATTTATACTGTGTTTTTTCCTAAAAACCTCAGATACTTTTAAGAAATCACCTAAAGTTTTGGTTACTACTTGGGGTTATCGCATGTTTCTGTCATTGGATTTAATACATTTCGTCTTTTTGTTTAAATAAATACATACATACATATACTCACGGCTATAAATCCCTTAACGGGGTAGCCAGAGCTTTGGAATGAAAAATTTCTCAGCCACTTTTGGAAGTTGATTGGGGAAAAGATGGTAAAATTAGATTTGATTTAAATAAATACACATATTAATATGAACATATGTTTGTTAATAACCCACTCTAACTGCCAAAAGTGGTTGAGGAATTCATAATCTCTGGCTACCCCTTTTTGAGGCTTATACCCTTTAGTATATGTGGGTAGTTTTGATTTTGAGGCAATTTTCTTCTTTGTATTTTTCACACGTTAAAGTGTACTCATATTCAAATTCTTTATTCGCATTCCACCCACATGTCATATTAGGTATACTTACTTACAAAGATAATTAGGTACCAATGTGGACCCTGTAGGGCACAGCAATATAAATCTAAATATAACTTAAAATTAACTTAAAATATTGATTAAAATCTTAAACTAAACATATTGACTTAAAATTTAAACATAAAAACAAATATTAAAAATAATAATACTGAGAACGTAATATAATCAAAATCAACATAATCATATTTAAATACATCATCGCATTGTAGCAGTGCTGATGCCAATATTCTGTAATTTCGGAAACAACATAACATAACATAACATAAACGTTCACGCTGAATATCCCCAAAGGGGTTGGCAGAGGTACTAATAGTTCTGAACATCACGTGACTTTGTCACCTGGTGTTCAGAGTACCCACGTTTTGCATGGACAGTGTACTCACGTGATAGGGGGCAGGCCTATCGCCGTTTTGTACGAATACACTGTCACATGACTAAGTACAACTCAGCCATGTGGGTTTCCTCACGATGTTTTCCCTCACCGTTAACAACCATGACAAATTAACCACACATATGTCTTTAGAAAAAACAAATTGGTGTAGGCCCGACCCAGGATTTGAACACTAGTCGTTTGCACAATAACCGAGTGTTCTACCCACTGGGCTATCACGGTTGCAATTGCGGTTGCAATTTCGGAAATGCAATCATACATACATGTCATATACTCATACACATTGGGTAGGCAGAGAATTTCGATTCATAAATCTTTTCATACATGCCCTTTCGGAGATCTAACATGAAGTTATATTAATCTTTGGTCTACGTTTCATTTATTGCAGTAATACATAACTAAGCGCCGATTTTCTTATAGTCAAACAAAACTTTTTGGCGAATCAACAAACATATTGTTGTCTCTATCTTACACTAACAATTTAGGAGAGTCAACAAGTTTTTTGTTCGCCAGATAAGTTTTATCTAGCTTGAAAACTCAGCTTTACATATATAGACATAGGGTATATTTTCATTTACAATATATTTTATGCACATGCGACGACAGTTGCTTGGAATTGGGGTGTTTGTCGTCGCACAGGTTGGCGTCACCTGAAAAAAAAATGTAAATTAATTTTCGAAAAATCTAAAATGTCCAATGTTATTAGTGAAATGTTAGATAAGCAGCCGAGAATTAAAATTTCCAGCTTTTCCTTTAATATCCCCCAATATATGGGATAAGTTAGCCCTTAGACCCGTAGTCGGTAGCCACTTATGACAACCGCGATAAGAAATAAGTTGGTGTTATTCTAAGCTGGCACTACATAGCATTTCATTTAAAGGGTACGAAAGTCTACTCTTAGCTTACTTATACATAAATATAGCTTTTCTAACTTTTCATATAGGTACGTATTTAATACCTTTTGTAGTTAAATAAAAGAAATGTAGTTATTGGAAATAAATGATGTTTATCTATGTATATTTAATGTAACAACTGTACCTCTGCTCGTTCCAAGTGCTCCCGTCCTGTTCGTCGAGCGAGTGCGAATGTTCGCGGCGGTTGCTCGGCGTGCGGTGCGCGGGCGCGGACCCGTCCGAGTCGCGGCGCGAACTGTGCGCGCAGAAACACTTGCAGATTATGCGTTTGAACGCGAATCTAAAAGTGTTTTAGTATATGTTAGTAAGGTGTAGAAATGGTTATAATAGAACTAGTATTTAGTCTACGATTCAAAGTAAACCGTATTAAATGTAACGTTTAGAATATAGTTTCCCTTTGTATTATATGGATGGGATTACTTGAGATTCTGTCGAGATTTGTTTGAGCTTTCCTTACCGGCTTTTATTACTCAAATTGTCTTTTTAAATCGACGAATGTTGCATGCACAAAATACTGTTTCTTCTGCGAGCGGAAATGAGGTCGATGCTGTATATAAATACCACCATTCTAAATAGTTTTAAATTATTTTACTTCATGGAGTGTTGTGTTATGTAAAAGATTGAAAATGATTGTAATTTTACAAATAAATCAATTTGAATCATAATATTTATTTTTTTATCATTTTTATGACGGTATCACTTAGAATCCGTTAACTGACAAGCTTTCCAAAACTAAAACAACGACAACCACTCACCTAAAGTCCTTAGAAAACAGCGCATAAATAAGCGGGTTAATCGCCGAATTGCAATAACCCAGCCAAAACAGCACCGAAAACACGATATCGGCGACGCACTCGGAACAGAACGCGCGCACCAAGTACACCGTGAAGAACGGCAGCCAACAGAACACGAAGCCTCCTACTATGATTCCGAGGGTCTTGGCTGCTTTGGTTTCCATGCGGAAGCGTTTCACCTGAAATGAGATATTAGTATGTCATCATGTAAGTTGAAGTAGTACCTACTTCTAGATTAGTTGATAGCAATAGGGAATATGCATAAAATTTTAAATGCCCTAAAACTTTTTTTTCACGAATACTTATTATCGCAATATTATATGAAAAGGTTTTTTTTAATTTACTTATTATTTAAACCCCTAAAATAAAAATAAAAAAGTGCAAAATAAGGGAGCGAAATTCAAACTTCCAAAACGCGCCACCATCGGTTGAACGAAATGTGACGTCATCTGACACAAAATTGAATTCAAAAGCGTCGAAAACACTAAGATAAATCCAGTGGATGTGTCATGTGACGTCACGTATAGCGCGCGTAAAATGGCAGCGTTTGAGCTGCTTAATTTTTTTTAAAGTATTAAATTTCAATTTTAAAAATATCTAGAGGATTTTGAAGCTCAGTAATATTTTTTTCTACGTTATAAAATAGTAAACTATTAATTTTAAGACAAAAAAGAAAAGCATGAATATTTCCTATTAAAAGTCCACTATTTACACACTGACCTATCTTAAAGGTCAACAACAATAACAACGACCGGTTCTGTGCTACCCTTGTTCAAACGGTCGGTTCCCGCGACCATTAGCATAAAACCAGATTGAGTTTTCACCCCGATAGAGTATCTACTTTTTGGTAGGATAGTACACAGTATATCATTCCAAAGGAATTCACCATAATCGCAATAAAAATTCATCCATGTGCGTTTTTATCTAACGTGAGAAACTCTGGTAAACAAATCACTCATAATCATAATTGTAAGAAACAGAAGTGAAAACACGACTCGGGTTTCTCCGTCGGTCGTGGTTTGTGCATGGAAGGGTTGTTTTATTTATATTGGTAGGGCGCTTGTGTGTTAGTACCCGATTGCACTCGCGATGTGCCTAGCTTTGTGTCTTCTATATATCTTCTAGAAGAACAATTACTATTTATGCTATGCTATAACTAATTCTTGCGTTATGAAATTTAGTGTACTAAAAGTAGTCTACTTATACATCCGCTATTATCCGCTGAAAAATCTCAAAAGAGATGGAGATACTTTGATATTATTGAAATATTAAAATTTTTCAAGTAAAGAATCGTAATTTATACAGATATAAACTGATATAATTTTCACTGACGACGAAGAGCGACGGGGCGTATACCCGAGGTCACGGGTTCGATCTCCAATGGTGTCGAAATTTTTCTTTCCTTTACTTATCCTTTATTTATTAGTAATGATCCCCACATGAGGTTTTAATGAACAAACACATTCAAATTATGTGACATAATTTTACCTGAGCCTTAATATTCCTCTTCCCCATCCGCCTAGTGGTTCTTGGTTTGTCATCGCATTCATCATAGAACGGGTTCGGAGTCAGATGAGAAGACTTCACTCTCAGTCTACTTTCTGTCAGCTCCCGACCGTCGCGCTCGTAGTGGACTGCGTATAGTGATGGGCTTGGTGATCTGGTGAAAAAAGAGAGTGGGGAAATTAGGAAAACTTACTTACTTACTTACTTATACTCACGCCCATTGTTCCCATTGGGGTAGGCAGAGACTATCGATCGCCACTTTGCACGATCCAGGCAAATCACTTTTGCTTCTGTTACATTCATCATTCTTCTCATACATGCTCTTTTATTCTTCAAACTTCGGACGCCGGCCTTTTTGAGCACACACTCTATTTGGTCCAGGTGTGTCCTCCGTGGTCGTCCTCTACCTTCCACGTTGGCTCTATAGATCTCTTTCACCAATTTACTGTCATTCATCCTCTCTATGTGCCCAAACCACCTTAACATTCATTTCTCTATCTTGCACACTATTAGGAAAAATAAGCAAAAATGTCATGTGACTGGACGTAGGCATCCTTCTAACCCTTCACCACAACCAGGGTACTTAAGAGCGCACTCGTATCGGCTTCCGATGACATATACTCACGGCTATAAATCCCTAGAAGGGGTTGCCAGAGTTTCGTAATAAGAAATTCCTCAGCCACTTTTGGAAGTCGAGTGGGGAAAAGATACTAAAGTAAAGGTTTTTGGTTAAGGGGCTCCAACCGCATCGCCCAAAAATTACTTAAAAAGCTCCAACACGTTTAATTGCCTCTTAACACATACGGGAAGAAATGGGGTACTGTTATTCTATTGAAACAACACAGCGTTTTATATAGTGCGTGATGTGTGATATCTTTGTTTTAATAAAATTGTATGTATGTGTTATATTACCTGCTAGATGACCTTGACAAATCATTCGGAGTGCAAATCTGCTCCGAGGAGGGGTATGAAACCGATATCTTCACCTTTTCATGAGCTCGACGGGCGCTTGAATGTCTGAAATGAAGAAGGAAAAAGTGTGAGTTAATAAAAATATGGGTAGCGAATAGCTTATGAGGTTTGCCAGGATGAACATACATACATATATTCACGGCTATAAATCACTAGAAGGGGTAGCCAGAGCTTTGGAATAAGAAATTATCAGCCATTTTTGGCTCAGACACTTTTGGAAGTTGTAAGGGGATAAGATTGTAAAAGAAAGATTTTTGGTGATGGGTCTCCAACCGTATCGCCCAAAAATTACTAAAAAAGCCCCAATATCCTTGGCCGCCTCTAACGAGCACCCACGGGAAGAAATTGGATAGTGCTATTCTTAGCTGACACTACACGGCAAAGTTAATTTATATAATTTATGTAATTTTATCAAAAGAGGTTTTCTAAACACACTTGGACCAAATTGAGAGTGTGCTCAAAAAGAGCATGTAAGAAAAGATTGATGGATGTAAACGAAGCTAGAGAGGTTTGTCAGGATCGTGCGAAGTGGCGATCAATAGTCTCTGCCTACCCCAATGGGAACTAATGGCGTGAGTACATGTATGTATGTAGGTTTTCTAAGTTATGGTTTTGTTTGATAGATTAAAAATGGTAGAACTACGCTAATCTTTTTTATTTTTTGTTACCATTTTATCACCTGTAGGTACTTACAAATGCGTATGATATTACCCAGCGGTCATCGATAGTCTGTACTTATCCGAGTGGAAAGATATGGCGAACGGAAATGTATTTTGCATTTTTGTACTTTTTTGTAGAGCAGTTTTTATTTCAGGCTTTTGTTATTGAATGCCCTGTTTTAGGTAATTTGTCATATTGATCTTTCCATTCAGAATATTGAATTGCTATTAATATTTCGAATAAAATAGCATTATTATATTTTAAAAAAAGTGGATATAAAAAGAATATCTTACGCTTGGAGACGCGGTCCTTACAGTATTTGTGATTAAGAAATGTGGAACCGTGATAGCTGAGTGGGTAGAACATCGCTTGTCGTGTAGACGATGAGGGTCAAATTCCGGGTCGGGCCTACACTTATTTGTCGTTTCTAAACTCATATGCGTGGTTAATTTATCAAGGTTGTAAACTGTGAGGAATAACACCGTAAAGAAACCCACATGGCGAAGTTGTACTTTGTCACATGACAGTGTATTCTTATAAAACGGCGATAACCCTGCCCCTTATCACCCGAGTACACTGTCCAAGCAAAATGTGGGCACTCTGAAGACCACGTGACAATGTCACGTGATGTTCAGAAGTATTAGTACCACTGCCAACCCCTTCGAGCGTATACAGCGTGAACGTTGGAGTTGAGTTGAAATACGGATCTGGTATACATATTTCAACTGTTAAGAGTAAAAGGGCAAGCGTACAAAAATATTAAAGGGTTTCACTAGGATCATACTGTATCTTCAAATAGGAATTAAAAGCGTTGTATTAGTACCAAAGTATGTATTTTATGACGTGATAGCTCAATGGGTAGAAAACCGGTTAACGTACAAGCGACTAGTGTTCAAATCCCAGGTCGGGCCTACACCAATTTGTCTTTTCTAAAGACATATGTGTGGTTAATTTATCATGGTTGTTAACGGTGAGGGAAAACATCGTGAGGAAACCCACATGGCTGAGTTTTCTTAGTCATGTGACAGTGTATTCGGACAAAACGGCGATAGGCCTGCCCCCTATCACGTGAGTACACTGTCTATGCAAAACGTGGGTACTCTGAACACCAGATGAAAAAGTCACGTGATGTTCAGAAGTATTAGTACCTCTGCCAACCCCATCGGTGATATTTAGCGTGAACGTTTATGTTTATGTATGTATATATTTTTTGTTTCTAATTTATTGGATTAAGTATTTATATAGAGACAACACATGCCACAATTGAAAGATAACATAATTATAAAGTACTGTTCACACTACGCGAGTGCAAATACATCAATCAACATTGCATTCAAAATGAAATATGATAATCTCATCAATCAATATTGGTGTTGACATAGCGATGCGTTGTTTTACATTGAATTAAAACTTTGCATTATCTGTTAGTTTGCCGTTTTTATAGTGCTACCACATTTTTTCATTGGACTTATAGATTAAGGATGACATCCATTTTTTGTACAGACTTTAGCTATACGGCTTAGAATTGCACTACCCCATTTCTTCCGGTGGGTGTACGTAAGAGGCGACTAACGATTTTGGGGCTTTTGAGGGTTTTTTGGGCGATGCGGTTGGAGACCCATCACAAACAACCTTTATTTCACCATCTTTTCCCCACACAACTTCCAAACGTGGCTGAGGAATTTCTAATTCCTTAGCTCTGGCTACCCCTTCTCGGGATTTATAGCCGTGAGTATATGCATGTATGTACTTTAACTACCCAGACATGAATACACCTACAAATATACATATATTCACGGCTGTGAAACCCAATAAGGGGTAGCTATATTTGCAGAATTGTAATACCTTAGCAACATTTGAGTGGGAATAAGATTGCAAAATAACATAACTTACATACACATTCTTATTTCTTTGGTATCCTAAGATTTTTGTAAACGAGGAAGCTCAAATTTCTAAGCAAATAGTGACTCCCACCAACTGTGATATATGACTAAACTAAACGGACATTTCTTTGCAGAAGTAAAGGTTATACGTCGATTGCGTGGGAAGTCTCGAGTGGTCTCTGGTTTTTGTTAAGCGGCTGCTTTTTAATAGCTTCTATCAACATTGTATATTTGCTGTGTAGTGTCGGCTTAGAATAGCACTACCCCACTTCTTCCGGTGGGTGTACGTAAGAGGCGACTAACGGTATTGGGGCTCTTAAAGGATTTTTGGGCGATGCGGTTGGAGACCCATCACCAACAACCTTTATATTACCAACTTTTCCCCACTGAACTTTCCAAAAGTGGCTAAGGAATATCTAATTCGTTAGCTCTGACTACCCCTTCTAGGGATTTACAGCCGTGAGTATATGTATGTATGTATGTAACATTGTATATATGAATTATTCTTCGAGGTTTTAGTGTAAAATGTGCAGGTTAATTTCAAAACACTATTTTTCCTTAAACGCTCTTGCAAGTGAACACGATTTCATGTAGGATTTATTTAGTTGATTTTCGTTCATTATTTGTCTAGTCACCCATTACCAACTTTCCATTATTTAAATGTTTTTTCCCAGTAATCTTTTGGGATACAGTAAGTATATGTATGTATTTAGCTGGTTTTAAGACCTAAATTCATATTGTTCGCCCGTCTAAGCCTATAATGGTATCATCAGGTAACATCGGATGATTAGATTAGTGTAATTATGCGTGGGCAGTAGGGAATGCAATCCCGCACTAAAATTTCAATTGCTGGATCCCGCGGTATTGAGAGGTTCAATCCCGCGGGATCCAGGTCTTTGCGGGATCCCGCGTGTTTTTTTAAAGTAATTGAAAAAAGAGAGGAATTCTGTATCATAAACGAGACTATAGAACTTAAAATGAAAGTAAAAAATATTATTAAAACTATTTATTAAGTAATCAAATCACTATTCAGAAATAACAATTACAAACAAAGATCAAAAACTATTACAAACAAACAAAAAGCTACTATCCATTATTTTGGAAGTAGCTGCGCAAATGCGCATAAAACATAGCCTCTCAATAGTTTTGTGAAACTATTTATTAAGTCATCAAATCAATCAGTCACTAATTAGAAATAAAATAACTATTACAAACAAACAAAAAACAATTATTCATTATTTTGGAAGTAGCTGCGCATAAAACACAGCGTGTCAATGGCTTTGTCAGACACATCATGTCAACACATCCCGCGGGATCCCGCACGATTTAGGCGCGGGACTGGTCCCGCAAAAATGGTGCGGGATCCCGGTATCCCGGTATTGCATTCCCTAGTGGGCAGTGAAAGGTAAGACTATCGCTGCTTTACATTACTCAGTCAAGTGAGATTCTGTGAAGCATTGTAGTGTCGGCTTAGAATAGCATTGTTCTATTTTTACACTTTCATTTTTTGTCGCTGAAAGTCCTGATGAGCACCTCTTAGGGTTTTGGACCTTTTAAAGTAATTATTGGGCGATGTAGTTGGAGACCCATCACCAACAACCTTTATTCTACCATCTTTTTCCCACTCAACTTCCAAAAGTGGCTGAGGAATTTATAATTTCTCAGCTCTGGCTACCCCTTCTAGGGATTTATAGCCGTGAGTATATGTATGTATGTATGTATTGGACGATGTAGTTGGAAACTAAGCTCCAACTATCATTGTACTATATATTTTACGACCTCAAACTCAGTTAATTTGAGTACTAGAGGAACATTAAATTCTGAAGCCCTAACTCCCTGCTTAGGATGTGTAGTTGTGACTGAATAAATACATCATGGTAAGTTCGTCATGATGTTTTTACCTGAGGGTTTTACCCACCATCAACGTCCTTGATAACTGAATCACGCACACAGCTTTTAAGGAGGTATAGAGGGGTGTTAAATACATGAGTATCACTGTCATAAAGGAAGGCGTCCGATATGTGAGGAATGAACATGTCATGTATGAAGAGCAAGCACGAGCGCTCTTATATCGACACGATAACGGTTAGAATGAGATGGCAGTATACGATACTAAGTAAGTGCGTAAGAGATGGCTGCTTTTTCCCACGCGATAACTAGTTTAAACACCGCTCATACTAGCCGGGCTGGATCATACAAAGTGGCGATCGATAGTCTCTATCTATCCAATTAGAAGGAATGACGTAAGTACTATGCAATCTAATGTATGTATGTATTACTGTCCTAGGCAAATAAATAATCAGGTTTCAGAGGGATGTGCAAAACAGGAACGATGTTTGTTTGCACACATCAATGGAATTTTTGCCTCCGGGCTTGTATTCGAACTTATTAGATCGAACCGACAACCGTTTTATTTTTGCTGCTATTTTAGAATTTCTAGCTTTAACAATAATGACTTTTTTTAAGATTCCGTACCTAAAGGTAAAAACGGGACCCTAATAATACTACGTGTCTGTCTGCCTGTAATAAAATAATTTTTACATATTATTTATTTTTTTAATTTTTTTTAGAATCCGTACCTAAAGGTAAAAACGGGACCCTAATAATAATACTACGTGGCTGTCTGCCTGTTAGCTAGAAAAATATATTTTTTACATATTATTTATTTTTTTAATTTTTTTTACATTCCGTACACACTAATTTGTCTTTTCTAAACTCATATCCGTAGTTAATTTATCAAGGTTGTAAACTGTGAGGAAAAACACCGTAAAGAAACCCACATGGCGAAGTTATACTTATAAAACGGCGATAACCCTGCCCCTTATCACCGAGTACACTGTCCAAGCAAAACGTACTCAGATGACCACGTGACAATGTCACGTGATGTTCAGAAGTATTAGTACCACTGCCAACCCCTTCGGGCGTATACGGCGTGAACGTTTGAGTTGAGTTGGAATACGGATCTGGTATATATATTTCAACTGTGAAGAGTAAAAGGGCAAGCGTACAAAAATATTAAAGAGTTTCACTAGGATCATACTGTACATACATATACGCACGGCTATAAATCCCTAAAAGGGGTAGCCAGAGCTAAAGAATTAGAAATTCCCCAGCCACTTTTGGAAAGTTGAGTGGGGTAAAGGTGGTGAAATAAAGGTTGTTGGTGATGGGTCTCCAACCGCATCCCAAAAATCCCTTAATAGCCCCAATACCGTTAGTCGCCTCTAACGTACACCCACCGGAAGAAATGGGGTAGTGCTATTCTAAGCCGACACTACACAGCACGTTAGTATCAGTACCAAAGTATATATTTTTTGTTCTTAATTTATTAGATTAAGTATTTATAACGAGACAACACATGCCACAATTGAAAGATAACATAATTATAAAGTACTGTTCACACTACGCGAGTGCAAATACATCAATCAACATTGCATTCAAAATGAAATATGATAATCGCATCAATCAATATTGGTGTTGACATAGCGATGCGTTGTTTTACATTAAATTAAAACTTTGCATTATCTGTTAGTTTGCCGTTTTTATAGTGATACCACATTTTTTCATTGGACTTATAGATTAAGGATGAGATTCATTTTTTTGTACAGGCTTAGCTTAGGCTTAGCTATACGGCTTAGAATAGCACTACCCCATTTCTTCCGGTGGGTATACGTAAGAGGCGACTAACGATTTTGGGGCTTTTGAGGGATTTTTGGGCGATGCGGTTGGAGACCCATCACAAACAACCTTTATTTCACCATCTTTTCCCCACACAACTTCCAAAAGTGGCTGAGGAATTTCTAATTCCTTAGCTCTGGCTACCCCTTCTCGGGATTTATAGTACTTTAGCTACCCAAACATGAATACACCTACAAATATACATATATTCACGGCTGTGAAACCCAATAAGGGGTAGCTATATTTGTAGAATTGAAATGCCACAGCAACATTTGAGTGGGAATAAGATTGCAAAATAACATAACTTACATACATATTCTCACCTTAGGATACCAAAGGAATCCTTTTGTAAACGAGGAAGCTCAAATTACTAAGCAAATAGTGACTCCCACCAACTGTGATATATGACTAAACTAAACGGATATTTCTTTGCAGAAGTAAAGGTTATACGTCGATTGCGTGGGAAGTCTCGTGTGGTCTCTGGTTTTTGTTAAGCGGCTGCTTTTTAATGGCACTGATTTAAAGAGGCAGTTGTATATAGCGGTTTTGGTAAGTTAAAAATTATAAATGGCACGATTAATAACTAGATCAGCAGTTAAAACTAAGCAGTAAAGTAAACAAAAATGAGTAATAAAAAATAATGAAATGGATCAGTGAATATATAATTGAGTAGGAAAATAATTAAATGGGCGGTAAAAAATATTGAACGAGCAGTTACGCGTGGGTAGTAATAAATCGGAATTTGTCGGTAAGAAATCTCATTCTAAGCAATTCTATAAAGTAAGTAAGCATATAGGCATGCATATAGGCATGCATCAGGCATTTAGGGCTCGCTCCGCTGCGCTACGCTCGCTCGTTTTATACATAATCTAACCTAACCTAACCTAATTAAATGTGACCACCTAACTTTTCTTTGTCTGCAGGGGGCTTTCGCCCCCCGACCCCCCCAAGCAGGGGGGCTCTGCCCCCTGCACCCCCCCCCCCTTTTGAACAAGCGAGCAAGTATACATACAAACAGGCATGCGCATGCATCGTTACGATCTGCCGAACTATTTATCGAACTGCCCATTCCATCATTTTTACCGCCCATTTAATTATTGGACTACTCAATTATTTTTAGAATTGACATTGTATGATAAAATAACCGACTAATATATTTTTTATTACTGTCTATGTTTTACTGTCGCAATAATTATTCAACCGCCATTAAATTAAATAACTGCTCAATATGTTTTTCAACTAATCATAATAACATCTCGAATTTTTAAATAACAGCTCAAAAAATTACTTCCCCTTTTTAATAGCTTCTATCAACATTGTATATATGAATTATTCTTCGAGGTTTTAGTGTAAAATGTGCAGGTTTATTTCAAAACACTATTTTTCCTTAAACGCTCTTGCAAGTGAACACGTTTTCGTGTAGGATTTATTTAGTTGATTTTCGTTCATTATTTGTCTAGTCACCCATTACCAACTTTCCATTTCATAAATTGTTTTTTCCCAGTAATCTTTTGGGATACAGTAAGTATATGTATGTATTTAGCTGGTTTTAAGACGTAAATTCATATTGTTCGCCCGTCTAAGCCTATAATGGTATCATCAGGTAACATCGGAGGAACAGATTAATGTAATTTTGCGTGGGCAGTGAAAGGCAAGACTATCGCCGCTTTACATTACTCAGTCAAGTGAGATTCTGTGAAGCATTGTAGTGTCGGCTTAGAATAGCATTATTCTATTTTTACACTTACATTTTTTTTTCGCTGAAAGTCCTGTAGCGACGCGCTGTCAGTACACAATGACGCCCACTACATAGAAACGCTGACAGTGCAAGAAGAATCACATTCCACAGCAACACGAAACCAAGTAATATACGTCACACGCGTCATCAAGACTCGCCATACAAATCGTACATCGCGCAATCTAAGTTTCTAAAACATTTACTATATATACAAGTTCCAACTTAATACAGTTGGACCGCGGTCCCCAGGCATACCAACGCTGCCTGGCGGAAGATCTTCCCTTTTCCTCCACATTGGTGACCACCGACTTCAGAACACGATGGCGTCCTTCTAAGCCAAGGAGTCATTTGGATTGGCCAGACAAGCACGAGCAGAAAAAGGATATCAAAGGACTGCAGACAAAGCGCTTCGAATCCACGGCTCAAGAGACACGACTCACAGCACGGCAGCAATGGGACATGCAACGGGGCACCCACACCGTGGCTGTTGGAGTCAGCAATGAGGTTCCGACACACATGGCCGTCGAGCATACATACACTGGCACGAAGATATGGAGTCAAGAATTTCCTGTTGGAGGGGGAGTAATGTAGCGACGCGTTGTCAGTACACAATGACGCGCACTACATGTGTGTGCGTTTCTATGTAGTACACATTTGGCGTGCTCAGATGGACTCAGACCGAACTCGACGCTCTGGACAGACGAGTCCGCACGAGGATGACCTTTCATCGAATGCATCATCCGAGGTCGTCGGTTATGACATTGTATATCCCGCGAAGTGTGGAGGTCGAGGCCTCTTGAGTGCCAAAACCATGCACAACCGCGAGGTATGCAACCTCAAAAACTATTTTTTCACGATGACGGATGATAGTATTCGGGGAGAGGTGGTCGCTAGTGATAAAGAACTGACTCCCTTATCGTTGGCCTCACGGGATTGGCGAACCCCGGAGGTACTTAGCACCTCTGATTGGGAGTCCGTATGGAAAGAGAAGGAGCTGCACGGGATGTTTTACAAGGTACTTCACGAACCTTTTGTGGACCGTAAAGCCTCCCTGCATTGGCTGCGTTTCGGGGACCTCTTTGGGGAAACCGAAGGTTTTGTCTGTGCAATACAAGACCAGGTTATCAAGACGCGGGACTATCGGAAATACATCCTAAAGGACGGTACCACAGACATCTGTCGAGCATGTGGTCGTCCCGGAGAGTCACTTAGGCATGTTATTTCCGGTCGTTCGGCTCTTGCTAACACTGAGTACTTGCACAGACACAACCAAGCAGCCAAAATCCTGCATCAGGAGCTCGCTCTGAAATACGGACTCTTGCAACAGAGGCTGCCGTATTACAAGTATCTGTCGGAGCCGATCCTAGAAAACGACCGTACAAAATCTATTGGGACCGATCTGTTATCACGGACAGGACTATTCTAACGAATAAGCCTGACATCGTGGTATGGGATCGGTCGCAGTCGAGGGTATTTCTAGTGGATGTCACTATCCCTCATGACGAGGGTCTCGTGAAAGCCGAAACTGAGAAGCGTCGGAAATATCTCGATCTGGCTCACGAGATCACCGACATGTGGGGTGTGACTTCGACAGAAATAATCCCAATTGTTTTATCCGCGACCGGGTTAATTCCAACCAGCCTCGCGACCAACTTGAGGCGGTTGGATTTCTGTGGCGTGTCGGTTCCAGCACAAATGCAGAAAGCGGTGCTGCTCGATACGGCTCGGATCGTCCGTCGGTTCTTGAACCTGACTCCCTGACCCCGACCGACTGTGCTTTTGTCGGGGAGTACCGCCTCTCCCATTTAAAATTCTAATTTTCTGTTTCGGCCATGGGAGAGGCGAGAAAGTAAAATTGTTCCCAAAATAATAATAATAATACATGAGTATCACTGTCTAGTGTCGGCTGTATGTACATGAGTATCACTGTGTAGTGTTGCTGTGTAGTGTCGGCTTAGAATAGCACTACCCCATTTCTTCCGGTGGGTGTTCGTAAGAGGCGACTAACGGTATTGGGGCTATTAAGGGATTTTTGGGCGATGTGGTTGGAGAGCCATCACCAACAACCTTTATTTCACTATCTTTACCCCACTCAACTTCCAAAAGTGGCTGGGGAATTTCTAATTCTTTAGCTCTGGCTACCCCTTTTAGGGATTTATAGCCGTGAGTATATGTATGTATGTATCACTGTCATAAAGGAAGGCGTCCGATATGTGAGGAATGAAAATGACATGTGTGAAAAGATTTATGAATGTTAATGCAGCTCGAGAGGTTTTCCAGGATCATACAAAGTGGCGATCGATAGTCTCTACCTATCCAATTAGAACGAATGACGTAAGTACTATACAATCAAATGTATGTATGTATTCGCTAGGTGCAAATTAGGGGGTTGGGGAACTCGAATCGATCACAGCGCTCACTGTGGCAAAAAAAGGAACATTCGGCGGCTAATCAAGTGTAATTGAAATGATGGACAATATTCATAGTACTTAAGTTGACAAATAATGCCAAGTTTATATATTTTCGCGTATCGGAAATGAAGGAAAAACATTCATCTGCAATATTTTATGGTTAAAAGAACTTACCTAAGTGAATTTCTACCAAAATTATATGAAATGTTACATCCGAAGAGATTTAGTAAAACCATGTAGTCCGATCCAGGATACACTGCATGGTCACACCGTTCAGAGCGAAAATAACGATTTTTCAACTCATTCCGTTCACCAATCGGTCTCTCGCCCTCCAATCTCGTTCCTATGTTCGGTTCTTCATTTATTTTAGAGGTATCTTAGCTGTGAATTTGCAACTGAAGGGTTAGATAGGTTCACCTTTCTCTGGGTTAGGGTGGGTACTAAATCTCTTCGGATGTAACATTTCATATAATTTTGGTAGAAATTCACTTAGGTAAGTTCTTTTAACCATAAATTATATTTCAATGTTACATCCTCAAGATTTAGTAAAACCATGTAGATGTTTAGAGTTCTGGTTGCAAATGATAACATGTATTTGGTTGAATAAATTATTGCAAACAATAAAATTATTACAATTAAAGGTATTGGTGAAAGTCCATTTCCCATTAAATTTCAAAGTATTTAAAAACTGTCATTTACTACTAAAACTAGTATAATACCAAAAGTCAAAATACATATTTTGTTTATCACATATAGGATGATAAAAAATAAAGCTATACCAAACAGGTCGACTAGCCAGTCTATCTACTTGCTTTCTTAAACTACCAATGGGCATCCCTGATCAGTACGCAGCCAAAAAGTGTTTATGTCATTGTAAATGTAAAATGATTAACGAAAATTTCTTTCAAAATAGAAAGATGAATCTTTGTAGCCAAAGTATTTGAAAGAAGAATTAAAATACATGTAGCAACTATATCTTGAGATCTATACAAGAAGATAAGAATGCTTTCTTAAATTTATTTTTAAGAATAATATTTATAAATTACTTATACTCCCGAGATTAAAATACAATTATATTTATATGCTTAGGAATAAGTCCAAACCAAGAGGAAAGGTTTGATTTGAATTTGTCGCCAAACTGTTGTTGGTTGATTAATTTAAGACATTAAACTTATTAATGAGTGCACTCTGTATTTGATACACCATACCTATAGAGGTATAATAGCACATACTATTGCCAACCATATATACATGTATATATATATGACCATACCATAGTTAACAATATTTTAGACGATTTCAGTAGAAACTGCTTAACTAATTCGACTAGAAAAATAATCAGAACAAGACAGAATTAACAATGCTTTCTTTTTGTTAGACTTTTGGTAATAGACATTATTATAATATCTTTAAAGTTTATAAGATTTTCTTAAAGATATTTTCTTACTTAATAAATAAATAAAAAAGAGAGAGCCTTTGAATTTGTTAAGGCCAAAAAAAAAAGTCTGTATTTCTACACCTTTATTTTATATATGTCGAATGTGCAAAAAAGGGAACATTGAGAATTGCAGTTTCAAGGTACAAATGGAATGAAAAAATATTATAAGCATGAAGATCATGTTGCAATCAAGAATATTATTGTATTAAAATTAAATATAACATATGTATAAATATTATACAATATGTTTTGCTTGTGATGTAAATAGGTATATTTATGACTCGCCTTGACAGAATATGTGTTTTAGTTATACATAGGTTTACGAAAATATTGTTTGGTTGCTAAAAGCGGCGATCGACAGTCACTGCACACCCAAACGGGAACCAATGGCGTGAGATATGATTGTATGTATACATACAAAACAAAAAACGATAGCATGCTCTCGATTACTATCCAATTAAATAAAAGTAAATTATTGACGTAAGAAATATAAGGGAATTTCATACCTACCCTGCTACATACCTGCGATATGCTTTTGTATAGTAATATTTCTAAAACCAACTAGATTCAAACCCAATAAAAGGGAACTATCTTCAGTTCGTTTTGACCTCGTATGACCATGAAAAGACCATAGACATAAAAATGACCGCCCTTGCATGCGGATCCATAAGCAGTTATAAATACGTTCTGCAAAAGGCGATTCAGATAAAATGTAATGATAAAAGTTTAGTGTAAAAACTTCCAAAGACCAACTGCTTTTTATATATAGTTTTTATATTAGAAAATTATTTATTTAAATATGTAGAAATATATGAACAAGTAACAAATTCAAATTTGTATGTTGGCAATTGCAAACACGTAAGTGGTTTTGCGATGGAGAGGTTTCAATTGTGTCAGTTATGCTATTGGAGCCCTGTATTTACTAAATACCAACAGAGACATTCGTAAAGATAAACGGCAAAGGTAATGGTCTAGAAGGAAAACGATAAAATTTATCAAGTTTGTGAAAACTACATTTTTTCGTGTTCTTTACTTTTGGTAAAGGCATACGTACAATTGCTAAAAGAAACAAAATGTAAGATTCCTTTGAATCTATTGTGTTATTCGAGATGATTCCCTTATGATCTCTGAATGAATTTCTCGGTTTAAGAACTAATCTACAATCTCAATCACACATATATGAATATTTGTATATAATACATATATTTCGTTTACAACACATGAATAAAACGTTTCTGGTACGTGGCCCTCAAAAATTTCAAAAATTAGTTGTAATAATGAATTTTATGAAAAAAAATTCTTACACCCTTCCACGACGTCATAATTTACAAAGATATGAATGGATCATCAGCATCATCAGCACCTATGTGCATTGTGACGACACTGAGTGTACCTGTGAGCGTCTAGCAGGTGGCGGCCGGCGGCGGTGGCGGCGGCGGCAGTGACGCGACATGTCCATCACGGTCTTCATCACGGCAGGTACAAGCACAACCGTAGCGAGCGGGGACAGTTGCGGCGGCGGTCTTGTAATGTCATGTGGGCATCATAATTAGACAGCAAGATAGTCCGTCGTCTTTTGTATGTGGGTAATAATGAAAACTATTTTAATTTTCGTTTGTGAGTAATAATGAAAAACATTATTACCATGTGATTATTCAAAATAATGATGTTGATTTATCCATAACAAGGTTATTGGATATGTAACTAAGAGCCAAAAGGCAATCAAAGCTGATATTGTGTTTGTTTTTTTTTTTTCCAAACTATTATTACGGCAAAGTCAGCACCTCAAGTGAAATTCACTGAGTAGATTATCAGGTACCTGTCGATATACTTACCATCATACTGTTTCATGTTAATCCTGCTGGGATATATAACCCCAATGTTCAGAGAACTCGTCAGTGATGGGAACTATGGTCGTCTCGACCTTTAGGTTCTTCTTGCTTGGGTACGTCATTCGTACTGGTTCGTATGACACATTATTTTCCGACAACTCAACGTTTTTATAGTAAAAACTTACGGTCGGTGCACACCGTATTATTTAATATACATGTAGTAACTATTTACTGATTGATGATAATGCTGAAATGAATAAAGCTACTTTCTGGGAAGTATCTCGTACAACCACTTTAGGAAAGCGCATGCCAATTGATCTTCTGGATAATATCTCGTATTACCTCTTTAAGAAGATTAAAAAGTTGTCGATGTATAATATTATTCATTGTGATAACGTACGGTAGGTGCACACCGTATTATTTCATATACATGAAGTAACTATGTACTGATTGATGATAATGCTGAAATGAATAAAGCTACTTTCTGGGAAGTATCTCGTACAACCACTTTAGGAAAGCGCATGCCAATTGATCTTCTGGATAATAACTCGTATTACCTCTTTAAGAAGATTAAAAAGTTGTCGATGTATAATATTATTCATTGTGATAACGTACGGTAGGTGCACACCGTATTATTTCATATACATGAAGTAACTATGTACTGAATGACGATAATGCTGGAATGAATAAAGATACTTTCTGGTAAGTATCTCGTACAACCACTTTAGGAAGGCGCATGCCAATTGATCTTCTGGATAACAACTCGTATTACCTCTTTAAGAAGATTAAAAAGTTGTCGATGTATAATATTATTCATTGTGACAACGTACGGTAGGTGCACATTGTATTATTTAATATACATGTAGTAACTATGTACTGATTGATGATAATGCTGAAATGAATAAAGCTACTTTCTGGGAAGTAGGTATCTCGTACAAAAGAAAAGTATTTAAAAAAAAAATCCTTTTGGTATAACGCCTTATCACGTTTTGAAATTTTAGTAGTTGGTTATACATATTAATCATGTCACCTTTTGTGGGATATCTTGTAAAACCAGTTCAAGAAAATACATTATGACAATCAATGTTCTGGTTAATATTCCTTATTATCTCTTTAAGAAAATTTTAATATTGAACATCTTTACTGTTTTTATGATTCATGACACTTTCTACGCTGTATCGCGTAGGTAAAACCACATTAGATATACATTACCTCAATCTTCTGGGTAATATTACATTACTTATTATCACTTTAATAAGACTAAAAAGTGGGTCATTGATAAAGTTAATTAGAATTATGTCACTTTCTGCGCAGTATCGCACCATTTCTTAAAAAGGTGGATTGAAGAAAAAACTGTATAAGTATAATAACTCATTAAGGGGCTTAAGAACATAAAATGATTATATTACTCACCGCCATTTTTGCCGCCAACTATCAAAAATGAATTTACATATATAGTATTTCGGAGGTAGGTCCTTGTCAATTCATATATTTACTTGAACAGTCATTATACACTGGCATTTTCTAGCTGAAAAGCTGAAACTGTATGATTGTAACAATTTCTATTTTACGGAGACGAGACGTGTTTCCAATGCAGCACACCTAAAAAGAATGAAGAACCGAACATAGGAACGAGATTGGAGGGCGAGAGACCGATTGGTGAACGGAATGAGTTGAAAAATCGTTATTTTCGCTCTGAACGGTGTGACCATGCAGTGTATCCTGGATCGGACTACATGGTTTTACTAAATCTTGAGGATGTAACATTGAAATATAATTATACACATAGTGGCAAAACATATGTGACTCTGTAGTTAAAACTAAAATATCAAGCAATTCGAAGATTATCAAGTTTGGCAAAAAAAAACAATTACCAAGGATGTAATACTATTGTAAAGACTTTTGCTCATCAAGCAACCTTTCTTGCGAATGCCGGCCTGCTTTCATCCAAATTACAGCAACACTAAGAGTCATTATTGATTGTACAGTCTCAAGTAGAAATACCATCTACAGTTGATAAGCGTGTGCGGTGGTATTCACACTACAAGAAAGGATTTACTGCGAAGGTGCTCATAGGTATTACACCAGTAGGCTTCATTCCTTTATATCAAAAGTGGCCGGTGGAAGGAAAAGCTATGCTCAAATAACAGTTGAATCCGGATTAGTTGATTATTTAGAAAATGGAGACATTGTTTTGGCTGACAAAGGATTTCCACAAATAAAGAAATAGGAATTGTTATGCCACCTTTTCTAAGTGATAAAAGGGAATTTTCAAGAGATGAGACAGATGCTACTCACAGTATTGCTCGGGTTAGGATTCATGTCGATAATGCAAGGGCTTAGACTTTATCAAATATTGATAAAAAATCCTCAAAACAAAACAGATGATATCTTGCATATTTGTTGTGTATTAGTAAATTTGCGGAACCCAATGAAACAAAATATATAACACAATTTACTTTTATTTAACAACTCAATAATAGAACAGAACGATATACTTTAACAGATAATTAACAACAGTATTCATCTAACTTCATGATTTTTAAGAACGCTTTAGCAGCTGTGTAGTGTCGGCTTAGAATAACACTACCCCATTTCTACCCGTGTGGGTGATCGTAAGAGGCGACTAAGGGTATTGGGACTTTTTATTGGATTTTTGCGCGATGCGGTTGGAGACCCATCACCAAAAACCTTTATTTTTACCATCTTTTTCCCACTCAACTTCCAAAAGTGGCTGAGTAACTTATAATTCCTTAGCTCTGGCTACCCCTTCTAGGGAAATATAGCCGTGAGTATATGTATGTATGTACTCTAGGCAGGTAATACAAAACATGAGCGTTATTTTCGACGCTATAGATTTACGTGATTGAAAAGAATATATATAAATTACGATACTTTCTTGAAATTATTTGTTTGTTTACAGCCGCCCATTTGACATTTCAATGTCCGCCATAATTGTGAACGCTAGTTGGCGCTGTCATCGCGCACCCAGCGAATTACTGTCCTAGGCAAATAAATAATCAGGTTTCAGAGGGATGTGCAAAACAGGAACGATGTTTGTTTGCACACATCAATGGAATTTTTGCCTTCGGGCTTGTATTCAAACTTATTAGATCGAACCGACAACCGTTTTATTTTAGAATTTCAAGCTTTAACAATAATGACTTTTTTTAAGATTCCGTACCTAAAGGTAAAAACGGGACCCTAATAATACTACGTGGCTGTCTGCCTGTTAGCTAGAAAAATATATTTTTTACAAATTGTGTATGACTGTTGCCACTGTAAAAGGCAAATACTTAGATCTGAATAAGTTAAATAATTAAACGGGGTTTCGAAAAATCTACACAACTTTAATACTAGTACTTTCAGGGGCGCTAGATGGCGTCCTTTTGTTACTACTAATAGAGTTTAAGTTAGTTAGTTACTAATAGGTTAAAACTAAAATAAGAGACTAAACTAAAATATACGTATACACCTTGGTGTATCTATACGTTTATTTTAAAACACACATGTTTTTTCTGTCCTAGGCAAATAAATAATCAGGTTTCAGAGGGATGTGCAAAACAGGATGTGTTTGTTTGCACACATCAATGGAATTTTTGCCTCTGGGCTTTTTTGCTGCTATTTTAGATTTTACTACTGAACCGACAGAGAAAATATGCTTTAACATAAACTACTGTCTTTAGGTTTCCATACCTGAAGGTAAAAACGGGACCCTTATACTACGTTGCTGTCTGTCTGTCTGTCTACCATATAATAATAAATTACCAGCATTTAAGGCACGACCCCACACTGTGGGAGCCATGAATTAAATATTGAAGTTGTTTGTTTATAGTATTCATTTAGATTTAGATACATATACTCACGGCTATAAATCCCTTGAAGTGGTAGCCAAAGCTAGAAAATTAAAAATTCCTCAGACACTTTTGGAAATTGCATTGGGAAAAAGTGGTGACATAAAGGTTGTTGGTGATGGGTCTCCAACCGCATCGCCCAAAAATCCCTTAAAAGCCCCAATACTGTTAGTCGCCTCTTACGTACACCCACCGGATGATATGGGGTAGTGCTATTCTAAGCTGACATTACACAGCTCATTTAGATTTATGTTTAATTAAGGTTGTAAGTTGTAGATATTGACTTTCTTTAAACATTATTTCGCCTTTTGACTTCCATTGTTAATTTCAAAGCTCTGTTAACCCTTTTTGAGGTTAAATTCGTGAATATAGGAAGTTTGTTAGTAAGTAATGCTCTTGAGTAGTAAAAATGAGGAAGAATAGCTTCACACTTTCAGTGTAATAGAGCGCAATTTTATGTTCTCTGTTCTTTGTTTCATCGAAGGCCATACGCATGTTATAAAATTATTCTATAGTGCTTTGTGACTTCTGTGTTCAATCATTTACATACATAAATACACATCTCACTCACTATACTCACGGATAAATCCCTAGAAGGGGTAGCCAGAGCTAAGGAATTAGAAATTCCTCAGCCACTTTTGGAAGTTGTGTGAGAAAAAGACGGTGGAATAAAGGTTGTTGGTGATGGGTCTCCAACCGCATCGCCCAAAAATCCCTCAAAAGCCCCAATACCGTTAGTCGCCTCTTACGTACACCCACCGGAAGAAACGGGGTAGGGTTATTCTAAGCCGAAACTACACGGCACATTTACATATATGTTATAATATAAATAAATAAAAAGAAAAGAAAGTATGTAATATGATGAGAAAAACAACCAGCATAGCTAGTACGAGCGACCGTTTAAACTAGTTATCGCGTGGGATAAAACAGCCATCTGTTTCGCACTTACTCAGTATCGTATACTGTCATATCATTCCGATATTGTGACGATAAAATAATGCTCGTGCTAGGCCTCCAGCCCGGCTAGTACGAGCGGTGTCTTATCGACACGATAACGGTTATAATGAGATGGCAGTATACGATACTAAGTAAGTGCGTAAGAGATGGCTGCTTTATCCCACGCGATAACTAGTTGAAACACGGATCGTGCTTGCTCTGCTGTACAGTACTTGCTTTTCGATTAAGGCGTGTAAATATTTACAAACATGTTCATACATTTTACAATTTCAATTTGATTCTATTTTAAATCAAATCATTGGATAATTATTGTATATTAGTAAAATCTTTAACTGCATAAACAATTTTGAATGAGATAATTAATCAGTATATATTTATATTTGTTTAAAGTCAATAGTTTCATGTTATTAATATATTAAGTTTCACAATACATTGTGTGACTTACACCACATAATTTAAATGACGCCCACATTTAGCCAAGCACTTTATGCTGAAATATACAATACATACTGCATTTTATCATTACATCGTTGAGGTCTACTTGAGCGAGCTTTTTCATTAAATAACGACAGATTTTTATAAATAATATCAATAATGAATTTTTGCACAATTAAATATATAAAAATTGCTAAAGCCAATGTGTACTTATGGCAATAAATCCCAGAAAGGGGTAGCCAGAGCCAAGAATCGCTAGTGATTATTCTTCAGCCGCAAATCTGAACAATTAGCTAATTCCATTCTTTTTGTACGCTTTACAATAAATCTTTGAATATTCTTTTATAATATTAGAATAAACGTAAACGTTCACGCCGTTTATCCCCGAAGGGATTGGCAGAGGTACCAATACTCCTGAACTCACATGGCAAGCGCCATCTAGTTTCCAGAGAAGGTACCCACGTTTTGCTTAGACAGTGTACTCACGTGATAAAGCGATATGATAGTACAGTGGGTAGAACACCCGCCCGAAAAACAGAAGGGCGTGAGTTCCAATCCTGGGTCGGGCATACACCAATTTATCTTTTCTAAAGTCATATGTGTGGTTAATTTATCATGGTTGTTAACGGTGAGGGAAAACATCGTGAGGAAACCCACATGGCTGAGTTGTACTTAGTCATGTGACAGTGTATTCGTACAAAACGGCGATAGGCCTGCCCCCTATCACGTGAGTACACTGTCCAAGCAAAACGTGGGTACCTTCTCTGGAAACTAGATAATATTAGAATAGTGCACCATTAATAGAGAATAATAATAATATCTCGATCTTATAGCTTAGTTTAGCTCGATCCTATCTTTTATAGATCCTAAACAGCATAGCAAGCACGAGCGCTATTTTATCGACACGATAACGGTTAGAATGAGATGGCAGTATACGATACTAAGTAAGTGCGTAAGAGATGGCTGCTTTATCCCACGCGATAACTAGTTTAAACACGGCTCGTGCTTGCCCTGCAGATGTTCTTGACCTTCCTGTAGAGGTGCGATTAGCCAAGTCTCTCCCTATTTTCAAGAAAATGGAAAAAAAACACTTCCTCTCCGAATATATATATCTCTCATTATAATATTATTTGTGTTGCATACAAAAGTTTATATATTCTATTATATATTATGTCGTAAAATGTTTATATGTATTTTATTTAAAAATCGTTATATATATTGCATATGTATTGTATTTACTGAATATTATTTATTTTATGGAATAGTATCTGTATCTGTAAGTGTATTAGAACTTAATAAATATTTAGTAATACTTAAAATAGATAGATAATAGTTTGATGAATAATTTTAGTTTTTAAGCAAATCAGTTTAATTTATTGGACATCTACCGAACATGTTTTTAATCCAGCAAATCTTTCCATTAATGGGTTGTCTGGAAGAGATCGCTCATAGTGATAAGACCGCCAGTTGTACTTTGGCTTTTATACCGATCTTTTTTTGTAATTGTTGTTTTTATTTTGTAATGTGCAATAAAGAGTTTTATTATTATTATATATTATTACCTTTTTACCCAATCACGGTAAATCACGGAAGGATAATGATTTTCGCAGTATATGTATGTTTTTTCCACCATAGCGCCTAAACTGCTAACCGAACTCGAAAATATTATGAATACCTGTGAAGTCCCACGGTTCTTCCATAACAATTGTAGTTAGTAAGCAAGTATAACTGAATTTTATGTGATATTCTCTTTTTACGTAGTAATATTGTAGATTTAAGAATTAGTTTGCAAATACTTTGAATGCAAAGCGACACATGTTTTCGTCTTGAAATGTTTCTCAATGTTGCTTCAACTACTTAACTGCATATTGGATTCGCATACTTGTACAACAAATCACGTTCTGTACATACGTGGCATGTACGTGACGTGGAGACGATAAAATTAATGTAATATTCATACATACATACATATACTCACTATGGGAAGACCATATTTTCACTGCTTTCGCTGTTGAGGTCCTTGGTCCATGAGGTCTAAGTGCGCCAAAAGTGAATTAAGTAGGAAAAAGTTAAAATTAAACGATACAAAAAACAAGAGTAAAACTTATTTTTTCTTAAAGTGATGTAAAGATTTACAAATAAGATATACGTTATAAATAAACAACTACTTTGAAATTGAAACATTTCGAAATTCAACCAAATCTTTAATTGTACATACATACATAAACTGACGGCCAATAATTCCAAAAAGGGGTAGCCAGAGCTTCAGAGCCTCAGCCATTTTTGAAATTTGTGTTGGGAACATTGTAAAACCAAGGTGGTCCCCAACCACATCGCTCAAAAACACTTAAAAAGAGCCCCATAGCTCGTTGGTAGGCACTGCACGGCATCTTTAATTGTATGAAATCAATTTTCAATAAGACAATAAAACTTTATAAATATGAATTTGTTTTAACGACGTGATAGTCCAGTGGGTAGAACACCCGCCCGAAAACAGAAGCGCGTGAGTTCCAATCCTAGGTCGGGCCTACACCAATTTGTCTTTTCTAAAGTCATATGTGTGGTTAATTTATCATGGTTGTTAACGGTGAGGGAAAACATCGTTAGGAAACCCACATGGCTGTGTTGTACTTAGTCATGTGACAGTGTATTCGTACAAAACGGCGCTAGGCCTACCCTCTATCACGTGAGTAGTTGAGTACACTGTCTAAACAAAACATGGGCACCTTCTATGGACACTAGATGGCGCTGCCATGCGAGTTCAGAAGTATTGGTACCTCTGCCAACCCCTTCGGGGATAAACGGCGTGAACGTTTACGAATTTGTTTTAAGGTGATTGTATCATAATTGTTATACCTTAATTGCTATAAAATCAGAATAGCGCCCACATCAAACTAAACAATTTGCGTTGGAATATTCATACTGAAATTTTATGATTACCTTGTTGAGGTTTACTTGGGGAGGTATTTCATTAAATAACGACGTGCATTTTAATGAACTAAACTGAGAGCCACGAGAACGCGTTTTTAAAATTCATTTGATGATTTGTCAGCTTAAGCGTATCGTTTCAGTAAAATAAATGTTGTTAAATAAAATAATTTTCCAATTACTTTCTTAACAAAGTAGCCCGTATAACATAGTACAAATTAAACTTAAACTCCGCAACCTCTCCGGTGACGCGCTCAACGAAGTGGTAGTAGAATGGTAGACGCGGTAGATAGAAGAGATCCGTGGGGCCGGTTGCCGGAGCCGCGGCCGCGGTGTAACGTTTCCAAAGTAGTATTTTTTTGTGCAATTTTTTTTAAAAGTTTTTTTAAAATGTATATATCGTATTTTATTACTTTCTTGACAGTGTATTATTAGTTAGTACAAACTGTGTGGATCGTCCCAGCTTCGCACGGGTAGCGTTGTTTTTTTAAATATCTGAGGTTTCTTTCTTCAGTCACTGCTCAAGCATTGTGAAATTCAGCACAATGTTTTCAATTTATTAAATTTAAAGCACTCCGTAAACAGTGTAGTTTGGTGATTTTGAATGCGCTTTAATGAACGGTTCAGTTTTCCCGTTTAATACCAAATTTTGGAATAAAACGCTATGAAGTATTTATAACTATCTAAAAAATAAATCATTACGTGTTGTAGGATGCAACTACTGGCGCCATCTAGTATACATATACATACATACATATTCTCACGCCGTTAGTTCCCATTGGGGTAGGCAGAGACTATCGATCGCCACTTTGTACGATCCTGGCAAACCTCTCTGGCTTCGTTTACATCCATCAATCTTTTCATACATGCTCTTTTATTCTTCATAATGCGGACACCTGCCTTTTTGAGCATTTTCTATTTGATCCAAATGTGTCCTCCGAGGTCGTTGTCTACTAACATTACCTTCCACATTGGCTCTATATATCTCTCACCAATTTACTGTCATCCATCCTCTCTATGTGCCCAAACCATCTCAACATTCCTTTTTCTATCTTTCTTACAATATCATCTTTTATACCACACCTTTCACGAATCACATCATTCCTCACACGATCACATAACCTTACATTACACACTTTTCTGAGGGATCTCATTTCTACAGCATTCACTCTACTTTCATGCTTCTTCTGCCACACCCAACATTCACTGCCATACATAAGCGTAGGAACGAGGACAGCATCATGCACAGCCATTCGGGCCTTTTCAGACACCGACTGACTAGACATTAGACTATCCAGTGCTCCATTTACCGCATTACCCTTTTTCACTCTTCTCTCGATATCTTCATCACACTTTCCATCCCTAGTAAACAAACTTCGCAAACATACAAACTCTTTCACTTGTTCCACTTTCTTACCATTAATCTCAATCACGCATTCGGTCATATTCACCTCTCTCTCAAAAAACATAGTTTTTGTTTTATCCACATTCACCCTCATTCCCTTTTTTTCAAAAGACGCACATGCAATATTCATCATCTCTTGCAGCTCTTCCACCGATGATGCAAGTAGCACTTCGTAATAAGCATAAGCATAATAAGCATAAACGTTCACGCCGAATATCCCCGAAGGGGTTGGCAGAGGTACTAATACTTCTGAACATCACGTGACTTTGTCACCTGGTGTTCAGAGTACCCACGTTTTGCATGGACAGTGTACTCACGTGATAGGGGGCAAGCCTATCGCCGTTTTTGTACGAATACACTGTCACATGACTAAGTACAACTCAGCCATGTGGGTTTCCTCACGATGTTTTCCCTCACCGTTAACAACCATGATAAATTAACCACACATATGTCTTTAGAAAAGACAAATTGGTGTAGGCCCGACCTAGGATTTGAACACTAGTCGTTTGCACGTTAACCGAGTGTTCTACCCACTGGGCTATCACGGTAGCACTTCGTCGTCGGCATATAAGAGGCATTTAATGATGAATCCACCCATTCTCAATCCATAATCACTTTCACGCAACTCTGTTAAACAGTCATCCATGAACAAATTGAAGAGCCACGGGGAAGCTACACAACCCTGTCGGACACCCCGAGAGATCCCGAACCAGTTAGTATTTTCCCCGTTTACTCTCACACATGCACTGGAATCCTCATAGAGTGATACCAGTGCACGTATAAGTCGACTCCCCAAACCGAACTTGGATAACACCTCCCATAAACACTTTCTTACCACCCTATCATACGCCTTCTCTAAATCAATGAAGGAGCAATACACCTTTCGGTTCTTAGCTAAGAACTTTTCGGTGATGCTCCTTAAAGGGAAGATTTGGTCCATACATCCCATTACATAATAATAACATAAACGTTCACGCCGAATATCCCCGAAGGGGTTGGCAGAGGTACTAATACTTCTGAACATCACGTGACTTCGTCACCTGGTGTTCAGAGTACCCACGTTTTGCACGGACAGTGTACTCTCGTGATAGGGGGCAGGCCTATCGCCGTTTTGTACGAATACACTGTCGAATGACTAAGTACAACTCAGCCATGTGGCTTTCCTCACGATGTTTTCCCTCACCGTTAACAACCATGATAAATTAACCACACATATGTCTTTATAAAAGACCAATTGGTGTAGGCCCGACCCAGGATTTGAACACTAGTCGTTTTGCACGATAACCGAGTGTTCTACCCACTGGGCTATCACGGTTGCTACATCCCATTCCCTTTCTAAATCCTGCTTGCACATCCCAAATTTTATCATCCGTTTCATTCATCACTTTTTCAATCAAAACCTTTGCATACAATTTACCGACAATGCTGAGTAGGCTAATTCCACGGTAGTTTCTAGCCTCCTGGTGTGACCCCTTTCCTTTATATAAAGGCACAATTACCGCTTTGCACCAGTCTTGTGTCACTAAGCCACTCGACCAGCATTTTTGGAAAAGGAAGTACAACCAGGAAGCCACCACCCCTTTACCAGCCCTCAGCATTTCAGTGTTTATCCTGTCATACCCTGCCGCTTTCCCTAGTTTCATACTTTTCATTGCTTTCATTATTTCTTCCATACTGATCCCACTGTCACTAAAGTCACCCATAACGTCGCGAAGAAATGGATGTATCCTCTTTTTCAAAGAGTCCCTCAAAATATTTCTTCCATACTCGCCTTATGCTACTTTCATCCGTCGCCAATTCACCCTGTTCATCTCTCACAACATTCACTCTCGTGTTTTGGGAAACTCCCTTTTCTTTCCGGATATATTTCCAGAACAACTTTTGGTTATTCCGGAAAATATCGGAGAGTTTCCTCTCACACCATTCTATCAGATCACGCTTCTTTTTTTTTCTTTTTTTTTTTCTATTTTCTTCTTAACTTCATTCTTAACTCTCTTATATTCATCTTCACTATTCTTCACTGCATCATCTGTTACTCTCGCATCCATTCGTTTACTAGCTTTAATCGCTAGTAAATCTAACCAAGCTTTCTTCTTATCTCCAACTGCTTCTTTCACATCTTTATCCCACCAACTTGTTGGTGGTCTATTTGTTCTTTTACTCAATCCACATACTTTCGTCGCACATTCAACCATTGACGATTTGAGCACATCCCATACTTCTTCTATTTCCAATTCATCCTTCATCTCCACGCAACTTAGCCTGTCGTCCAATTTCTTCATATATTCATCTCTAATATTTTCATCCTCTTCCAATTTCTCCACTTTTATTCTCGCAAATTCAGTTGTCGATACTTTGGCCCTGTGACGCCAACGCGTGCACAGTCCCCTCAATCGTGATATCACGAGAAAGTGGTCTGTGCCAACGTTAATGCCCCTATGGACTCTGGTGTCAACAACCTTTGCTCTTAGCCTTTCATCCACTATCACAAAATCTATCATACTTCTCTCGCTTCCTCTCTGTCTAGTATACATATGCATATCTTTGTGTTCAAACAACGTGTTCGTAACACAAAGATTCCTCTCCAAACATACCTCAATCACTTTCTCACCATTCTCGTTCACTCTTTTATCACCAAACTTTCCTAAAACTCTTTCACAACCGTGGCGGGACACACCAACCCAACCATTAAAATATAACATAACATAACATAAACGTTCACGCCGAATATCCCCGAAGGGGTTGGCAGAGGTACTAATACTTCTGAACATCACGTGACTTTGTCACCAAGTGTTCAGAGTACCCACGTTTTGCATGGACAGTGTACTCACGTGATAGGGGGCAGGCCTATCGCCGTTTTTTACGAATACACTGTCACATGACTAAGTACAACTCAGCCATGTGGGTTTCCTCACGATGTTTTCCCTCACCGTTAACAACTATGATAAATTAACCACACATATGTCTTTAGAAAAGACCGATTGGTGTAGGCCCGACCCAGGATTTGAACACTAGAAAAACCATTAAAATCTCCTAACATAACAATTTTCTCAATTTCATCACACCCATTCGCAACATCGTCTAACAGATTCCAAAACTCCTCCCTCTCGGATAGTGATCTGGACATGTCCGGAGCATACACGCAAATTATGCGCATCCGGACAAGCCCTACCTTCACCTTTATCCATAGGAGCCTTGGACTCACACACGTATAATTTTTCATGCACTTAGCCATCCTTTCAGATATCAGAAGTCCCACGCCTTGGCAAGCTCTGTCACTCTCGGCAACTCCCGACCAGATAGCTGTAAATGGGCCAAGTTGTGAAACCTCTTTTTCCTTGCGCTTCGTTTCATTTACACACAGAAAATCTAGTTTTCTTTCTTCCATAATCAAACATACTTCATCTAATTTTTCATGCATCCCTCCACACACACATTCATCGTACCAAAGCGGGTCTCTTTAGCCCACTTTTCGCCCCGCGAGGACCCACGGCGTGATAGTTGGCGAGCCATATCGCCGCCATCGTGTTTAATTTTTGTTACGAAACACATTTGGACCCCACGAAAAGCAAGGGAAGTAAACTGTCTGCCTAGCCAGAGCCCCGCTTGACTAGGTAAGGTTATTTAGTACCCGGAGTTCACCGGGACGGCGCCATCTAGTATGTTACATGTAAATTAGTAACGATTCGGTTTTGGTCATGGGCGCGATGGCTTATTTT
Source organism: Bedellia somnulentella (assembly GCA_963576735.1). NCBI lineage: Eukaryota > Metazoa > Arthropoda > Insecta > Lepidoptera > Bedelliidae > Bedellia > Bedellia somnulentella. The sequence goes on along the minus strand of OY755192.1, from coordinate 1,941,889 downwards.
ATGTATAATTTCGGTGTTTCTCTACCGATTTCTATGATTCTTTTTTTATTGGATAGGTAATAATGTTACCTTATTTAAATTAGGGATGAGTGAGAGGTTTACAAACGTACGAGTAAACAAATACAATCAGAATGTTCCGAACTGCTAAGCTATCAGGAATTACACGTGTTATTGTGAGTCAACCGTAAAAGATAGACACAAACTGTTGAGGATTTTTTTAGATAATTTTATGAAAAATATTTCCGTGATACATGATTTCTATGTAAGTTTAACCATTAAGGCTGCACACGCGACGGAAGCTTAAAAAATGGAGTAACTTCTCCCGTTTTTCAAAATTTCCCAAAATTCCCCTTTACTACTCTGCTGGAAAGTATACAAAAACCTGCCCAGGAGTATGGAGAATAATTGTACCAAGTTTCATTAAAATCCGTCGAATAGTTTTTGTTTCCATAAGGAACATACAAACCGACAGACAGACAGACAAAAATTTTACTGATTGCATTTTTGGCATCAGTATCGATCCCTAATCACCACCTGATAGTTATTTTGAAAATATATTTCATGTACAGAATTGACCTCTCTACAGATTTATTGTAAGTATAGATAAGAGTCCAAAACTAAACGTTTACGGAGTAGCATATTTCGAGGGCATATTTTTTTGTAAATGTTTTTTTATACAGTGTGTCCAGTAAATAAACGTCCAACCGTTAACCACCAATAGAGGACCCTGTGAAGTGCCCGGAAATGCATTTTTTTTTTATTTTAGAAATAAGCCAGGTTTAAGTTGTTTTTTATTTTTTTAAATTCCTTTGGGCTATTTTGTTATGGTAATAGGGCAAAAATAGGGATATCGGCATATTTTTTTTTTATTAGACTCCTAATGAAGCAAAGAACAGCTTGGTTAGCAAAAATTGAGGATTAGAGGAGAATTGGTTAGCAAGAGGAGGACAACTTAAACCTGGCTTATTTCTAAACCAGGTTTAATATAATAAAAAAAATTGCATTTATGGTTAACGGTTGGACGTTTATTTACTGGACACCCTGTATTTAAAAAAAAACCCATTCGTATCTTGATAGATTAGTATATATAAATTTATTGTAACCTTCGTAACATCTCATAATACAATACTGTTTTGTTTTTTTAAGTTTAGTAACATTTTCTTATTTGTTTCTTGACAGATTCGTATCAGTAAAAGTTATTATATATAAAATCCTTATTACCTCCGTAACCTCTCCGGCGACGCGCTCAACGAAGTGCTAGTAGAATGGTTCGACGCGGTAGATAGAGGAGATCCGTGCGGTCGGTTGCCGGAGCCGCGGCCGCGGTGGATCCGTAGCGTCAGGCGGTTGTCGTCGAAACGACTGCCTATGCCAGTTTTGCCTGGGAATCAGGATATTATTTTGTTAATGGTAAAGTTGTAAATATGTAGCTATGTGGTGGCTTAGAATAGCACTACCCGATTCCTTCCCATGGTTATTCACAAGAGGCGACTAAGGGTATTGCAGCTAATGAAATGATTTTTGGCGGTTGAAGATAACAACCTTCATTTTACAATATTTTCCCCACGCAACTTCTAAAAGTGGCTGAGGAATTTCTTTTCTGAACCTTAATCCTTTCTTGGGATTAAAAGTCGTTAGTATATCTATGTATGTATGTATAATTGTAAGTAAGTAAGAAGGGCAAGTCAAGAGTCTAGATGTACATTTAATTATGTTTACTGTAATATTTTTCCATTTATATATATAATTACAAATGCAAAAAACTATGAGAGAGTATTGGTCTATCCTTAGACAAGTGAGTGGCTCAATTAGTATATCTCATCTACTCGTCTGACTACTTAAATCACTGTCTAAGTAACGTAATGAACTGTCCTATACTTAAATAATATATTTTTATGATACAGTCTTATATTAGTAAGGACAGATAGTAAAAAGATTGAAAACCCTGTTAAAATATTCGTATTATATAAATAAAATGCACCTAGCGGAGGAGAATAGGATGTTGAGCGTACCTCCTCATAACAGTACGACATATAGTGATTCCTTTGCAGTTAAAGCGGTTAATTTGTGGAACTCACTACCAGTTGACATACGGCTGTCATCATCGCTAAGCATATTTAAAAATAAATTAAAATCTCATTTTTTTAAGACCTTAGGTTGGTAGATTTTATAATGATAGGTATATGTATATATTTGTATTTATTATACTATATAAGAATATATATAATTTATTTATATATATGTGTATATATGTATATTATTAAGATACTGTAGAAGTATATTTATTATTTTACATAATAGTTATATAAATTAATATTTAGGTTAAGGTTGTAAATAGGTTGTGTTTAGTTAAGTTTGGTTTTGCATACTGATTATCATTTATTTCTAGTTAAGAGTTGTATACTTGTCTTTCCTCACCATAAAGGTTGACTGGAAGAAATCGCGTTAAGGCGATAAGTCCGCCTTTGTGTACTAAGTTTTTATGTTCTGTACTTTTGTAAAATACATTATATCTATTCTATATGCAATAACGTGTTCAAATAAAAATAAATAATAACGTGAACTTGAGTCATCTACCGTCCAAAGTACCATATTATACATACCTTTCGTGCTTTTAGTAGTCCGGAACCCCTGATTAATCGCCTTTGTAGTTCTAACAGCGGCCTTGTATATCCTCCAATAGAAGAATAACATAACAAGCATTGGGATGTAGAATGAGCCCAGAGCTGAATAAACCACGTATCCAGCGTCGTTGGTCAGCTCACACGTCCAAGGGCAGTGGGGGTTTGACAGCCACGCTTCGTCGTTCATTTCTTCGGGCTGAAATGAGGTAGGTTTGGTTGGGTTTTATGAACGTTTTAATGCTGGAACATTAAAAGTAAAATAGTTGGTAAGATGTTGTTTTTCATATCAGTATTTATTGCAGTTCTAAGATTTTGAATATCCTCTACAAAGGAGTACGATATAAGAATAATAAAATAAATCCGCCATGCCAAATTTTTATAATTAAGAAAACTTGATGTAATAAAAAAAGCAATTCAGTAAGATATGACATATTTGAATATTTTACGACACAATTCTATATGAAATAAAATTTTCGTGAAACGTTTATCTTTTTTAGCAAGAATCTGATTTAGCCGATTTTTTTACTTTAACGTGCTTTCACTGATTTATAAAGATAGATCATCATCATCAGCTTATAGACGTCCACTGCGGGACATAGGCCTTCCCAATGATCTCAATAACGACCGGTCCTGTGCTGCCCTCATCCATCAGCTTCCCGTGACCTTGACCAAGTCGTCGGTCCACCTTGTGAGAGGCCTACCCACACTGCGTCGTCCGGTACGTGGCCGCCACTCGAGAACCTTCAAGCCTCGGTTCTGCGTGCAACGTGCCCTGCCCATTGCCACTTCCGTTTTGCAATTCTTCGGGCTATGTCAGTGACCCCGGTTCTTCTACGGATCTTCTCATTGCGGATTCGATCGCGTAGTGAAACTCCTAACATAGCCCTCTTCATTGCCCTTTGGGTGACTTGGAGCCTTCTATTGAGGCCCATTGTAAGAGGTTCACGTCTCTGTGCCGTAGGTCATGACTGGCAATACACAGTGTTCAAACACCTTTGTCTTGAGACTCTGCGGCATTTTGGACGAGAAGATATGGCGCAGCTTCCCGAACGCTGCCCAGCCGAGCTGGATTAGACGGTTGACCTCATTCTCGAAGGTGGCTCTACCTAACCGAATGGTTTGGTATGGTGGAAATGGTTGAAACTGAACCCAGGTATATATATCGGCCTACACATCATCGAGCGTAGTGTCTCCATGTTCAACGGGAGTGGGTACAACATGACTATTCGACATAATTTTCATCTTATCCGTGTTCAAAAATAGATATGTCTTCACAATGGTTTGTGATGATACTGAAAAGGCCTTTTAATTGTACGTTATACCAAGTATACAAATCTCTGTTAAACGCATACGCTACATAGCATAGAACGTATTATATCCAACTAACAGACCCTATAGGTGGAAGAGATATCTACGAGGGCATGCCAAAAGAAACTAGATATTCAAAAATTATAAAATTTATTCTTTATTGCAAGTATCGATCTTTTCAAAGAATTCACCCTGAGCACGTATACACTTTTCCATACGTCTGAACCAATTGGAAAATACCTGTGACCACTCTTCTTTTGATACCTCAGAAACTTCGAAATTAAAGGCAACCAGCGCATCTTCTTTGCTTCCAAACATCTTCCCCTTTAGTTTTTCTTTGATTTTTGGAAACAAGTAAAAATCACTAGGACAGTGGAATAGTGTGGGTGAGGAGAATTGACAATTTTTTCGAGTTGGAAAAGTCTAGTGTTCTGGCAGCCGTGTGCGGCGCCGCATTGTTGTGGTGCCAGAGAAGGTGCCGGATTCCTGACTTTGGTCGCTTGTAACACCAAGCTGATATTACTTTTGAAGCACAGACTGTCACATACCATTCGGAGTTCACCGTTTTTTTCATTCTCTAGCACAACAGTAGCAATATGACCCGTTTTGCAGAAAAACGAGGCGACCATTTGTTTCTGTGTGATTCGTGCACGGCGATATTTCGTTGGAGTTGGCTCGTCTTCGAAGCACCATACAGTCGACTGTCGCTTTGATTCGGGATCATAGTTATATAGCCATGTTTTGTCACCAGGCAGTATATCATATACGTTTTTTTTCTCGCCTCCGTTGAATTTATCTATCATGAATAGGCACCAATCCACCCGACGGTCATTCTGCTCATCGGTAAGTTTGTGCGGCATCCATCTCGAACAACATTTACGGAGAGAAAGGTGGTCGTGAATTATGGTTTGCAATGCTGCTGATCCAATTCCTAGTTTTCGCTCTAGCTCTACATATGTAATTTGTCGATTTTCGCGAATAAGTTTTTCGACGGCAAGAAACTTTTTCTTGCCTGACCGCGGTAGACGGCCGTCCTGTCTCCGCTTCATCGTCGAAACATCCCCGTCCTCTTTTAAAGTCAGCAAACCAATTAAGGTGCCGTTAGTCCAGCGAACAGGGTTTTTGAAACTTTATTATGCGTATGTTTATAATAATATGGTACTGAAAAAAATACATCGAAATCTTGAGGCTTTTCTGCAGTGAAATTGGCGATTCGAAACATGATTAATAAATTTTCGCTCGATAGAAAAAAAAAGACAACATACCTCTAATTACACTCTTTAAAATGGTTTTACATGTTATTTATTTTACTTACTTTCATATAACTTACATCATAATTTGTATATTTGTATTTCTAATAATAATTGGCGATTATTTTTCTCTTTTATTAATAACAATAAAACAAATATTTTAAAAACATCGATAATCACGGTCCTACTCGTGCCCGAGCGCCCCCGCCGCTCGATCAGAGCTCGGTGAGCTGCCTTAGGGAATGTACCTGTGTCGCGCGCGCCTTGAGTTACAGATCTCACAATTTACGCGCGTGCGGCGCCGTTAGTGTGCGAGTGATCTATCTGTATACGATGCACGTCAATGTAGGCGTGAGAGTGACTATGCGTACGGTTAGCATTAGCAAATATAAAAGAATTCATTCAATTTATAGATTTCACTCATTTTTATATTTTATGTTATTATTATTGTTTAATTTATTAGGAGTGGGAAAAAGAACAAAATCGTTAAAGTAACTTCTAATTTCAATGAATAATATTTAATACCTAGTTACAGGTGTAAACTGACAATTACATACATATACTCACGGCTATAATCCCTTAACGGGATAGCCAGAGCTTTGGAATGAGAAATTCCTCAGCCACTTTTGGAAGTTGATTTGGTAAAAGATTGTATTAATAATAAATGATTTTATTGACGGTTCTCCAACCACATCGCCCAAAAATCACTTAAAAATCCCCTAAACCCGAAGTCGCCTCTTACGATCACGGGTAGAAATGGGGTAGTGTTATTCTAAGCCGACACGACACGGCAAAAATAATTGTATTGTAAATAATGTATTTTTTTCAAAACCATATTATTATAAACATACGCATAATAATTTCGTATAAACTGACCGGGGTAGACAAATCTATCCTATCATTTCATTTTATAATGTAAACGGCTATGGTAGGAACAATTTTTGAATTTGATAACCTTTGGTAAGCGATACAGTTTTCGTCACCCTGACTGTTATAGCCACTCGCGAATATTTTAGAAAAAAAATGTAAATAGTCATAAACAAATGTCCGAATCCATACCATAGAAAATATTTGTGAATGGCTAAAACTGTCGAGTTGACAAAAACTGTATTGCTTACCCTACTGTATGTTTTTAAAACGCGCGCACTGCGTCTCGTCGTGGAGTCGGCCGCCCGATCGGCGCGCAAGCGCTTCCCCGCGCCCGCGCGCGGTGTCAGCACCCCCTGAGATGATATTTTTCGCTGAACCAACGGCGCCTTAAATATTGTTGCTTGGGAACAAGCAGACTCAACAAAAGTAGAAGCCAAAGGTTTAAAACATTCTTGAGGCTTTATACCTCTTTTAAAGTCATAATAAATCGTAGCGCGAAAATCACGTCGACTGAGCTCCATTGTTGCAAGTGAATTCCCGCCATATTCTCGGAAAAATGATGCTCATTCAAATAAAAAATAAATAAAAGAAGTGTGTTCTATATTCAAATATGTCAATAAAAAACCAGCCTATAAGATGGTATAGCTTGCCAGTGTCAATTAAATGAGAAAAGAGTATCTAACTTCTGTTGGCATGCCCCTTGTATTAACTTTTCAACTGACGATCTAAAGAAGCAAGCATTGATCTAAACAATATTTTAATAAACCTATAAAGAAAATCAATTAAATATATATCAACTATTATTTAATTCAACATATACCCAAACACCTCACCTTAGTATCTTTCCACCCGACCAAAGGCGGGAAGCAGATGACAAACGACAGAATCCACAGCCCGCCAATCAGCCACTTCGCCCGCTTCCTACTCATGATACTGGGGTAGGTCACCGGCCGCGTGACTGCCACGTACCGGTCCAGAGATATGGCGCAGAGGTTGAGAATTGAGGCGGTGCACATCCACACGTCTACTGCTAGCCATATTGAACACCAGACGTCGCCGAAGATCCATATCTGTAGAAGGTTTTACAAAATTTGCTTGAAGGCAAAAAAAATTATAAATAAACATAACATAACATAAACGTTCACGCCGTTTATCCCCGAAGGGGTTGGCAGAGGTACCAATACTTCTGAACTCACATGGCAAGCGCCATCTAGTTTCCAGAGAAGGTACCCACGGTTTGCTTAGACAGTGTACTCACGTGATAGGGGGCAGGCCTATCGCCGTTTTGTACGAATACACTGTCACATGACTAAGTACAACTCAGCCATTTGGGTTTCCTCTCGATGTTTTCCCTCACCGGTAACAACCATGATAAATTAACCACACATATGACTTTAGAAAAGACAAATTGGTGTAGGCCCGTCCCAGGATTGGAACTCACGCCCTTCTGTTTTCGGGCGGGTGTTCTACCCACTGGACTATCATGTCGCGATAATTATGATTATATAATCTATACTAATATTATAAAGCTGAAGAGTTTGTTTGTTTGAACGCTAGGATCTCAAGAACTACCCAATCAAATTGAAAAATTCTTTTTGTGTTGGATAGTCCATTTATTGAGGAAAGTTTTAGGCTATATATCATTACGCTGCGATCAACAGGAGCAAACTATCAGCGAATAATGTTGCAAAAACGGGGATAATTATTCATACTAAGGCTTCCGTTGTGTGCGCTGCGTAAACGGTTTAAGTTACCCAAAAAAAATGTAATAAAGAATTATTTCTCCTTAAATGATCTAAAAAAATGCCCGCGACAGTATATGTCTAACTTTTAAACCTTACTATAACCATTTTTATGGTAAATAAATTTGGTCGAATTTAATGCATAATTGCCATAATGTTTTATCAATATTGATCTTTAACCAAATAAATATGTTGTTGATTGAGAGTATTTAATTGAGAACAAAATTGTCCTTGACATCACTTAATTTAAATAAACATCTTAGGAGATAATACAATTTTAAAATTACTCCGTAACAAAATTTACACGCGTGCATGAAGCGCAAGACAAGACGCTGCGCTGGCCGGCGCGGCGAGCGAGGTCACCTGCGCGAGAAGCTTATGTTTAAGCCTAATCCTATTAATATTATAAATGTGAAAGTTTAGATGTTTGTGTGTTTGTAGCTAAATGAAGACTAATTCACAGAACGCATTTAAAATAAAATTTACAGGAAGCCAGATAATGATCTAACTAACACAATAGGACACTTTTTATCCCAGAAAAATTAAGAGATCAATAAATTTTCTTAAAAAATGTTTAAAAATACTAACTGACTAAGAATCAATGCTCACCCGAAACTACTATACTTATAAACTTAAAACTTATGAAGTGAAAAAATTGTGAGGACGCTATGAAAAACACCTTTTTTCTCATCGCATGACAGAGACCCTCAACAGATCAGTTAAATATTTCAGTTTGACGACGTGAAAGTCTACACTTTTGACAGTACGAAGTCTGTGGGGTCAGCTAGTTATATTATATAATTATAATTAGTTAATAAATAATACCGTGATAGGACAGTGGGTAACACCGCTGATCGTGCAGACGATAAGGGTTCCAATCCCGGGTCAGGCCTACACCAATTTATCTTTTCTAAAGCCATATGTGTGGTTAATTTATCATGGTTGTTAACGGTAAAGGCAAACATCGTGAGAAATCCCACATTGCGAAGTTGTACTTAGTCATGTGACAGTGCATTCGTACAAAACGGCTATATGCCTGCCCCCTAACACGTGAATACACTCTCCAAGCAAAACGTGGGTACTCTGAACACCCAGGTGACAATGTTACGTAATGTTCAGAAGTATAAGTACCTTTGCCAACCCCTTCGGATATATAAATATGACTAGGAGGGGGACAGACCCATACTTCACCTCGTTTTTTCACTCATTTCAACCAAGATTATTTTTGTACAGTCATGATCAATCTATGATGCTTGTAATCTGAAGTACCTAGTTGGTCATTATCTACACTTATAAAATTACGAGGTATTAGTCGTAACAAAAAGTATTTTGTTTATTTTTCTCGTTTTTGATAAGTACATCTGTTCGTATCTACCTAGGTTCATATAATATTAATTAGAAGACATATTATTTGCTGACAATATTTTTGAAACACATGTTTGCTTTTTCAACAACTTCAGCACACGGTTGTACTTTCTGTAATTTCTTTGATGTCATTGTCAGTTGGAGTGTATACTCCGTGCTTCACCCAGGTGAAACAACGAGGCGAAGCACGGGTCTGTTCCCACTAGGAGGAGCTCTCGAATTAACAATTTTATAACTATAAAACTCACTGGCAACATGGTGAGGAAAACCCACATATTCTTTTGATGTAGCCATTGCCTACCTTTTTTCAATAAATATATTATTATTATTATTATTATTATTATTATTGCCACTTCGTTCGATTCTGGCAAGCTTTTAACATTCAAGAAATTTGATGCCTGCCTTTTTAACACGCTTTTTTAGCTTCACCTGTATGTATGCATGTGAGTATGTATAAAACGGACTCCTTTCTTCTCTCTGCTGGCAAAACGATCCAAGTTGACTTTATTTATTATTTTCATCTATTTACTTTCATTCAACTATGCTATGTGTCCAAATCTATTCTATATTTTTTACAATACCATTTTCGCATCGCACCTTTCACGAATCATATATTATTTAGGACTAGAACGTGGCTGCCACTTCAGGACTTTTATGTTCCAATTAGTTTTCATTTCAGCTCAATTTCCCGCTCCTACGCTTTTTAGGAAAATAAAATGAACGAAATTGAACACCATAATTATTATAAAAGCTTAATCCTAAATTAGAGTATTAAAATAATGAGCTTAATTTAATGAATTCGCCATAATGAATACACCGGTTCTATTTAAGATATTATTATACGGAAATTCATTCCTTGACTCTCGTTGAGATCAATTTACGTTAGCAATTAAAGCAGCCAGTTATTGTTATGGCAAAATAACTTTTGTGTCAGTAACAATAGGAGTTATTATTTGTTTTCAATATTAAATTTATTTCCTAAGCCTTTCATGTCCTATATTTAAATAAGGGATTGTGTTGTTGCTCTATTATGTTAGAGAGCTTTACACTACAGCAAATATTTCATTGATGTATTAAATTTTTATATTACCGTTTAGTACCGGCTTATAATGTCACTACCCCTTTCTACCTACGGGTGTCGTAAGAGGCAACCAACGGTATGGGGCTTTTTTAAGTGATTTTTGGGTGATGCGTTTGGAGCCCCACCACCTACGATAATTTATTTCTACTATCTTCTCCCCTATTAACTTCCAAATGTGGCTGAGGAGTTTCAAGCTCTGAAGCTATGGCTATCCCCTTTTAGGATTTATGGCCGTGAGTATATGCATGCATGTATTTGATATTTTGTTACGACGTCTTATTTATATCTCATTGTAAAATAGTTTTTTTTAAGTTTCACATGTTGTAGTTTTATTTGAAAGTAATAAAAAATTGATGCTTAAATCCTCCATTTATTGCTTTCGGGTTCGAATGATTACAGTGTTCGAAGTATAGCCCCGGATCTTGGATTTTATTTCCAGGGACTTACATACATACATACATATTCTCACGCCGTTAGTTCCCGTTGGGGTAGGCAGAGACTATCGATCGCCACTTTGTACGATCCTGGCAAACCTCTCTAGATTCATTCACATCCATCAGTCTTTTCATACATGCTCTTTTATTCTTCGTACTACGGACACCTGCCTTTTTGAGTACATTTTCTATTTGATCCAAATGTGTCCTCCGAGGTCGTCCTCTACTAACATTACCTTCCACATTGGCTCTATAGATCTCTTTTACCAATTTACTGTCATCCATCCTCTCTATATGCCCAAACCATCTCAACATTCCTTTCTCTATCTTTCTTACAATATCATCTTTTACACCACATCTTTCACGAATCACGTCATTCCTTACACGATCACATAACCTCACATTACAAACTTTTCTGAGGGACCTCATTTCTACTGCATTCACTCTGCTTTCATGCTTCTTCTGCCACACCCAACATTCACTACCATACATAAGCGTAGGAACGAGGACAGCATCATGCACAGCCATTCGAGCCTTTTCGGACACCGATTGACTAGACATGAGACTATCCAATGCTCCATTTACCGCATTACCCTTTTTTACTCTTCTTTCAATGTCTTCATCACACTTTCCATCCCTAGTGAACAAACTTCCCAGATATACGAACTCTTTCACTTGTTCCACTTTCTTACCATCGATCTCAATCACGCATTCAGTCATATTCTCCTCTCTCTCAAAAACCATGGTTTTGAGACACCAGGGACACTACATGCTGAATCAGCTAAGTATTCAAAACTATATATAAATAAGATGATTGCTTTCTTCCAAAGCCATGTTAAGTTATATTATTTGTATGCATACATATAATCACGGCTATAAATTCCTAGAAGGGGTAGCCAGAGCTAAGGAATTCGAAATTCCTCAGCCATGTTTGGAAAGCAGCCGTGATAGCCCAGTGGGTAGAACACTCGGTTATCGTGCAAACGACTAGTGTTCAAATCCTGGGTCGGGCCTACACCAATTTGTCTTTTCTAAAGACATACCTGTGGTTAAATTATCATGGTTGTTAACGGTGAGGTAAAACATCGTGAGGAAACCCACATGGCTGAGTTGTACTTAGTCATGTGACAGTGTATTCGGACAAAATGGCGATAGGCCTGCCCCCTATCACGTGAGTACACTGTCCATGCAAAACGTGGGTACTCTGAACATCGGGTGACAAAGTCATGTGATGTTCAGAAGTATTAGTACCTCTGCCAACCCCTTCGGGGATATTTGGCGTGAACGTTTATGTTATGTTAGGTTTGGAAAGTTGAGTGGCGAAAATATGGTAGAATAAAGGTTGTTGGTGATGGGTCTTCAAACCGCAACGCCCAAAAATCCCTCAAAAGCCCCAATACCGTTAGTCGCCCCTTACGGAGACATTATTTGTATGTTATTAATGATATTTAGTATTATTTATATTTTACTATGTTTCGATTATTTAGTATGGCTGCAGTAGTCATAAAGTGGCGTCCCGCAATTTGCAGGGTGGTGAACTATGGCCTTATCACCCAATAATGGGTATATTATTGGTTTCTAGCTGATACGACAAACTTTAGGCGTTTTTTCTAGTACTCTGAATTCAATTAGGCGCGAATATTCTATTGGTAACTTTTTTCTGGGATAAAAAGTATTCTATGTCAAAATTCGGGTTACCTAGCATTATGCTAAATTTCATTGATAATACATTCTGTAATTGAGAAGCCTTTTCACCCTTAACACACAAACATCCAAACATTTATAATACTAGCTTTTTGCCCGCGACTATGTCCTCGTGGACTGCATTTTTTACATCCGGTTTACACCCAAAATACCAAAACACTATCTTAACTTCTTTTTTTATATTCCCATGGGCGTTGTAAAAGATGTAAAGAACATTGAGGCTATTTAAGTGATTATTGGGAGATGCAGTTGGAGACCCATTTGATTACCTTTTCCCGATTTAACTTCCAAAAGTGGATAAAGAATTACTATCTCAGAAGATGTGGCTACCCCTTTTTGGGATTTATAACCGTTAGTATATACTCATGAATGATTGATAGATAAATTTCATATGTTCTTTTTTGTAGTGGTTAATAGGTTATATCAGTCAATCGCATCAAGTTTCAAATGTCAAAAATCTGTATACTATATTTTAATCCCTTAGGGGGTGAGTTCCAAAACACCTTTTTAATTTAAATCTTTTTGTTCATGAAAACCTCATGTGGGGATTATTACTAATAAATAAAGAATAAATAAAGGAAAGAAAAATCTTTTTAACTGTTCACAGGAATCATAAATCAAACCAATGATAAAAAATTAAAATATCTTTAGTAAGCATGAATAGCAGTTTGGCGCTGCGGTGTCGGCCCGGTGCTGCTGAGCGTTGATGATGCGTGAGAGATTGCAGCCAACCAGTCATAGATGGCGGTACTAAATTAAAGATTGTAAACCCCGAGATTCGAACCTGGATCTGCCATTCGATTAGTATTAACCAAACGGTATACCGCTACGCAAGACGTTAGTGATGACTTCAAATTTTTGATAAGCTATATATCTAGTAGTCATATTATAGACAAACAATTAAATGGACATTTATTTTGATGAAAATGGATAAAACCCTTATTTTTTCAAAAAAGACTATTAATGAAGAGTAAATATTGGGAGTCATATAAAGTTATGTTTTTTATGCTCCTGTGGGAACCCTTGCAAAATACAAGATAAATAATATCCTATATTTTGGCCAGGTGTATATAACCTACATTCATGCCAAATTGATCAAAATCGGTCTGTTAGAACTAGCGTGAAGACCGGATATACAGACAGAAAGACAGACAGTATTTTTTAAAAAAATAGAAAGTTTGTCTTCAGTATCGAAAATCAAACATATCACACCAGTTTTTATTTTATTCCTTCAATGTACAGTTTTTACCTCAGCACAGTCTTATTATAGTATAGATGATGATAAGACATTTATAATTATTATAACGTAGATTAATTTGTTAGTGTCTTTGTTTTTCCTGAATGAGTAGGCTCCGAAACTTATGAAATGACTCTAAATATTATTTATTTAATAGAATCCTACATCATAATAACATAACATAACATAAACGTTCACGCCGTTTATCCCCGAAGGGGTTGGCAGAGGTACCAATACTCCTGAACTCACATGGCAAGCGCCATCTAGTTTCCAGAGAAGGTACCCACGTTTTGCTTAGACAGTGTACTCACGTGATAGGGGGCAGGCCTATCGCCGTTTTGTACGAATACACTGTCACATGACTAAGTACAACTCAGCCATGTGGGTTTCCTCACGATGTTTTCCCTCACCGTTAGCAACCATGATAAATTAACCACACATATGACTTTATATAATATAATCCTACATCCTTACATAGATATAGGCTATATTAAGCTAAATTTTATAAGGGTAATAACACTATAGCTAAACTAGGGCGGTTCTTTATTTATTGCATAAACCATTAAGCTCCACACGCCTTTATTAATTTGCCATCAGTAAAAGTGGGTATGGTACCATACACAAAATATAAACATAAACATAACATAACATAAACTTTCACGCCGAATATCCCCGAAGGGGTTGGCAGACGTACTAATACTTCTGAACATCACGTGACTTTGTCACCTGGTGTTCAGAGTACCCACGTTTTGCATGGCTATTAAGGAACATAATCTGACACTATTATTTTTTATATTTTTTTGAGATCGAATGTGCTGTGTTGTGTTATTTAGAAAAATAAGTGATTTTGTATAATTTATATAATTTTGTATAGATTAATTGACATTTTGTATAATTTTGTATAGATTTATTGACATTTTTAAATGTCCCTTCGGGGATAAACGGCGTGAAAGTTTATGTTATGTTATGTTTTTTAATTGACTTGATAATGTACTTTTCGAAAATTAACACGCCATTTGGCAGAGCAAGTAAAGGACTGACATATTTTATGAAATGAACATCATTTGTAACTCTTGTTCTTGTGAATAAATCTTTTTTTTTTTTTTATGAACAGTGTACTCACGTGATAGGAGGCAGGCCTATCGCCGTTTTGTACGCCGTTTGTACCTAAGTACAACTCAGCCATGTGGGTTTCCTCACGATGTTTTCCCTCACCGTTAACAACTATGATAAATTAACCACACATATGTCTTTAGAAAAGACAAATTGGTGTAGGCCCGACCCAGGATTTGAACACTAGTTGTTTGCACGATAACCGAGTGTTCTACCCACTGGGCTATCACGGTTGATCAAAATATGTATATGTTATATACTATTTTTTTAAACTTAACCAAAAATGTATAGGCCCAGCATAAATTTGAGCCAGCGCGTGTCTTAAGGACTAAAAAAACGCTAATAGCAAGCTGGTTTTTAGACAAAACCCTAGATTCACAGCTACCATAAAATAAATAATGCTGTGTAGTTCCGGCTTAGAATAGCACTACCCCATTTCTTCCGGTGGGTGTACGTAAGAGGCGACTAACGGTATTGGGGCTTTTGAGGGATTTTTGGGCGATGCGGTTTCTTTTCCCCACGCAACTTCCAAAAGTGGCTGAGGAATTTTTTACTCCCTAGCTCTGGCTACCCCTTCAAGGGATTTATAGCCGTGGGTATATGTTATGTTATAAAATAAATACATATGTACAACTAAAAATAACGGATAGTAAATAACAAATAAAGTCAGTGAACTAAATATAGATAAAGAGTTATGTAAATGTTGGAACATTTATGTCTATCAAACCCAAAAGCTTTGATCTAAAAACTATCCTTCTGATAAAGCTGACGAAATAAATCGGATGCAGTAAAGGTTCTTTGCGGCGTCTTACCCGCATTAAGAACTTTACGGAAAGGCTTCGATTGTGTTCGTATGTGGTGATAAGTGGGATAAGGAGTTTAAATTGAGCACTTACTTAAATAAGGTAAGTCGTATGCTCATTATTGAAAGTGTAGTGTGATAAGCTAGTCTCTAACTTAAAAAAAAGGTAGACAGTTTTGAGTGTAATTATCTCCTCATATATATATTAGTATCTGTTGGTTGAAGCAAAGACTAATAAATTAAGAATAAGTAAAAGAAAGAACTTCTTCATTTATTAGTAATAAACCCCACATGAGGTTTTCATAAACAAAAAGATTACAATTATGTGATAGTTAAACGTTTTCAACATTTGCATTCTATCTGAAAAGATAGACAAGTGGCCTTATGAATTAGTAAAAACTCGTAGAAAACGCAAACACTACTTAAACGTGTAAAAGAAATAAAGAATAGAAGAATTTTGCGCTGGCAGCCATTGACACAGTAGCTCAGTTGGCAGAGCGACGGGGGCGTATACCCGAGGTCGCGGGTTCGATTCCCGCCTTTGTCTAAATTTTTCTTTCCTTTATTTATTCTTCATTTATTAGTAATAATCCCTACATGAGGATTTCATGAACAAAAAGATTTAAATGAAGCAAAGGCTATTGATTAAGCAACCGCGATAGCCCAGTGGGTAGAACACTCGGTTATCGTGCAAACGACTAGTGTTCAAATCCTGGGTCGGGCCTACACCAATTTGTCTTTTCTAAAGACATATGTGTGGATAATTTATCATGGTTGTTAACGGTGAGGGAAAACATCGTGAGGAAACCCACATGGCTGAGTTGTACTTAGTCATGTGACAGTGTATTCGTACAAAACGGCGATAGGCCTGCCCCTTATCACGTGAGTACACTGTCCATGCAAAACGTGGGTACTCTGAACACCAGGTGACAAAGTCTCGTGATGTTCAGAAGTATTAGTACCTCTGCCAACACCTTCGGGGATATTCGGCCCGAACGTTTATGTTATGTTTATGTTATTGATTGCCTCGTATGGTCATCATACTTAATTTCTGCTTTCTATTTACTTTGAAATTAGAATAATGCAATGATATCTATATTATCTATCTGAGCTTAACCTCAACTAAACTGTGCGAAACATACTTTCGAAATACTGCCACTTAGCAATAGGGTTCTAAAGAGGCTGACTGCATTTTTCATTTCGGCTTTCTCAATTTTTTAAGTCTTAAAACTTGAGGCTACTTTTTCTTGTAAACATAGATTTGGTAGATCTCAAAACTCAATCCCCTCTGTTACATAACATAACATAATATAAACGTTCACGCCGTACCAATACTTCTGAACTCACATGGCAAGCGCCATCTAGTTTCCAGAGAAGGTACCCACGTTTTGCCTAGACAGTGTACTCACGTGATAGGGGGCAGGCCTATCGCCGTTTTGTACGAATACACTGTCACATGACAACTCAGCCATGTGGGTTTCCTCACGATGTTTTCCCTCACCGTTAGCAACCATGATAAATTAACCACACATATGACTTTAGAAAAGACAAATTGGTGTAGGCCCGTCCCAGGATTGGAACTCACGCCCTTCTGTTTTTCGGGCGGGTGTTCTACCCACTGGACTATCATGTCGCCCTCTGTTACCTCTTACAAATATGATGGCCTCTTTACCACAAAAGGATGTTTTAAAAACAAAAATCACCTTTTACTCAGCGAAAAAAATTGTCACTTGACTCTTGAGATAAAAAGTGTTTCAGGGAGCGATAGTAAAAATGTTGTTTTTTCTCGACGTACTGTGAGAAATCATCGAGGAAAGGGTTACCAGATAAAATATTGAAAGGACACGATGGGAATGTAATATGAATTATTCATAGATAAGCTTAAGTAAAAGCTAGTTGCTTGTGTAAAATGTATATTATTTATTCCGCTACTGGGCTGTAGTTAACAAGAAAAATTGGATCTTCAATTAAATTAGGTTATTTTCAGGGATTAAAAGGGGTTTATAAGTTAAATATGATAATATTTTTGTTTTGCTAAAAAAAAATATAATACTCGAAGATAGACTTTGAAAAAGTTCCCCTAAGGTATGATGTCGCATGAATTTTTTATGCTATATAATTATTATTATTTTATGTTTGCCGAACAAAACAAAAAATGTTGTAATTTTTATAATGTGCCTAACAAAGTCAATAACTTTTGCAGTCTTATTTTCTATTTACCATCACCTCTTTATCGATTTCTACGATTCACAATATTTTAGTTCTTTTAAAAGGCATTTAAATGCCGTGTAGTGTTGGCTTAGAATAGAACTACCCCGTTTCTACCGATGGGTGTACGTAAGAGGCGACTAACGGTATTGGGGCTTTTAAGGGATTTTTGGGCGATGCGGTTGGAGACCCATCACCAACAACCTTTACTTTACCATCTTTTCCCCACTCAATTTTCCAAAAGTGGCTGAGGAAAAGTAGTAGAAAGTACCCCTTCTAGGGATTTATAGCCGTGAGTATGTGTATGTATATAAAAGGCATTTAACAATAAAAAGTATCAATATAAATGTAAACAAAACCACTACAATAGGCCAACACTAAAATACGAACATCTTCATTGCTTACATTTCTTCCTTTTTCGAATTCGTAAAAAAACTGTTCTGAAACCTCAAAACAAATGATTGGATATGGTAACCCTAAGAAAGGTTGCGCGACTCGGGTACAGTCAGAATGTAAATATCTTTTATCCGATTGAATGGAACGCTCCGTAGACATCTATTTTTATTGACGACTATCCTTCACGGTCGAGTTATACTAGGAAAATATACAAGCTAAGCTAAGATATAGATGTAACTTTGTTTTCTTTGCTTGTGCCGTGTAGTGCCAGCTTAGAATGTCACTACCCTTTTCTAGCCATGGGTATAGGTATGGGGCCATAAGAGGCGACTAAGGGTATGGGGCCTTGGTATGGAGAGGTTTTTAGGTATTTTAAAACTATGGTACTTAGTTTTTTAAACAAACATCTACTCATGGAAACAAATCCCTAGAAGGGGTATCCAGAGCTAAATAATTAGAAATTCCTTAGCCAAGTTTGGAAAATGGAGTGGGTAAAAGATGGTTAAATAAAGGTTGTAGGTGATGGGTCTCCAACCGCATCGTCCAATAGTCCCTTAAAAGCCGTTAGTCGCCTCTTACGTACACCCACTGGAAGAAATTGGGTAGTGCTATTCTATGCCGACACTACACAGCGAACATTTTTAAATAAATTAAATCAAATGGCGATACTATATCCGTTATGCTATTATAACATGTAGAACGGTGAGGACAAACATCGTGAGAAAACCCACAGGACTAAGTTTTACTTTGTCATATGACAGTGTATTCCTTCAAAAACGGCTTCAAACCTATGTATGCCCCCTTTCACGTACACTTATCAGTACCTTATTACGTGAGTACACAGGTCACATGATGTTCAAAAGTATAAGTACCTCTGCCAATCCCTTTGGGGATATGCGGCGTGAACGTTTGAGTTTGATTTTATCTAAAACATCATGATTCAAATGCACGAACAAATCACATTACACATCAGACATACATACATATACTCACGGCTATAAATCCCTAAACGGGGTAGCCAGAGCTTTGGAATGATAAATTCCTCAGCCACTTTTGGAAGTTGATTGGGGAAAAGATGATAATGATAAACGTTTTTGGTGACGGGTCTCCAACCACATCGCCTAAAAATCACTTAAAAAGCCCCTATACCCTTAGTCGCCTCTTACGATCACCCACGGGTAGAAATGGGGTAGTGCTATTCTAAGCCGACACTACACGGCTTCACATTACACAGTCTTCCTAAAACTATATCTTCGTCTCAAACGGTGGTGATTTACCCTTATTATCTAAGGACGTATGCCTCCCGCCTTCTTCCGCTAACAAGAAAAATAACTTTAGCCTGACTTGAGGATAAACTTATATAGTTACAAAATTCAGTGCTTGAGCTTTTGTATTACTTCAGATTTAACTTTCATATCCACCAACTTGTTGTGGAGTAGTCTAGTTGAGAATGACATTTATTGCCCTCGTTTTAAAAGTTATTTTTCTGTGATATTTACAAGAGCAGTTTGTTTTGTTTGCATTTAAAAAAAGATGATGTTTTGATGGAAATAAGAAATTTAACTAAAAAAGAAACTAGAAAAGCTATAAAGCTACTAATTTGTATAATGGACAACTAAATTTTCGTAAGTAATTCAATATTTTTGATTTACATCCAGGATTTGCCATAAAACAGATTATTATATTTGTAGCCGTATCACCACTTTTAATACGTACATACACTCAAGGCCATAAAATCCTAGAGAGGTTACCCAGTGCTTCGGAATAAAAAATTCCACAGCCACTTATGGTAGTTAAGTGGGAAAAACATTGTAAAACAAAGGTTCTTGGTGATGGGTCTCCAACCGAATCTATTTATTTTATTTATTTATTTGTTTATTAAGGAAAAAAACAGAAATAGCAAAAGTAATATAAAATAACAACATATAGAACATAAGTAAATAAATTTTGGTATCTCCTCAACTTTTCTCACAGATAGGTAACAAAAACAATCAATACAAAAAAGTTATCATTACAGAAATACAACAAGAAAAACAGAAATAAAATATGAAAAAGGATAACAAACACAACGAACATAAATAGACAAAAGTAAATACACAACATTCTTCAAACAATAATTATAATAATTAATAATATACACACACATTAAAGACTTTTTAAAATAAGTAAGAACATTTTCTTGCATCGCCCAAAGATGCCCTAAGTCGAGTCTTCCGAACATTCACGGACAGTAATGGGGTAGAGCTATTCTAAGCCGACACTACAAAGCTTACCAAAAACTTCACAAAGTCAACAGCGTTTTTCAGGTAGGCCGATTCACTTCGTGCCTTCCGGTACGCGTAAGAAACTTCAGACTCCAAATTTATGAGAGTATAATTGTTTGGTATTTAAAACCTTATGGAAAGGACTTATGAAATTTGTTTGAAATTTGGTATGAGTACATATACACATGTTTGAATGTCAAAAAGAGTAAGCAAGATTTTAAGAATAAGTAAGTGATTCCTCAGTTGCTTCGGGAATTAAGCGGGGAAAAGATTCTGAAACTAAAATTGCTTGCAGAGTATGCAGGAGGCTTTAATATCACGACCCACAAATCAAATCTATCGCAATCAGGCTAAAAGCCTCAAGTTTCTAAATCACTTCTACAACATCTGCAGCAAGCCAATACAACACAATATTTACATATATGTTAATATCAGCCGTGTAGTGCTGGCTAAGTCACTACCCCTTTCTACCTACGGGTGTCGTATGAGGCGACTAAGGGTATGGGGCATTTTAAGTAATTCTGCGATGTTGTTAGAGACCCATCACCAACGATACTTTATTTCTACCATCTTGTCCTCTATCAATTCCAAATATGGCTGAGGAGTTTCTAGTTGAAGCTCTGGCTACACCTTTTTGGGATTTACTGCATTGAGTATATGTATGAATGTCAACTTACAATAACTATTCGCTTCGTAAAGAAAATACATTTTCCTATCATCCTTCAAAAATAGCTCCGCAGTAGAAAACACGCCTAACCTATCAATCGAAAGAATTACGTTTTATTGCCTCAGGGTTGTTTTATGGTTGTCTCGTTGGGACCTGATTCGATTCCTCGCCGTACCCGCCAGTTATTACATCACATCCCGGCCCTTATCTATAAGCTGCTTCTTAGAGTTATATCTTTACATACATACATATACTCACGGCCATGAATCCCAAAAAAGGGTAGCCAGAGCTTTAGATTTGTATATTAACTTTTTTATTTGTAAGCTGTTGCTTCACACTTCACCATTTTAAACTGCGGGTGTTCGTTAGAAACTATTGAGGGTATTGGGTAGGGTGTGCAATCTTGCAGCAAAATCTCAATCTCGGTATTTGCAAGATTGCGGACGACTAATCTTGCAAGATCTCGGTATTTTGCGAGATCTCGCAGACATACTAAGTTTTGTTTTTTAATGTCAAATATTTTGCTAAAAATGAATAAGATAAATTCTAAGAGCTAATTCTAAATGAAACGAAACATATAATTGAAATAAACTGAATTTTTTATTAAAGTTTATTACTAGTTATTTTGAAAATAGATCAAAAATATCTTAAAAAACATAAAATGTCTAAAGTTTTATTTGTCAACTGGCTTCGGATGTTACGGGCCACATACCATCTTTTGGTGGCAAACTGAAAGTGTCATAATATATAAGCGACCTAAAATTCTCATCATTTTAGGCAATCTTTAAAATTAAATAAAGCTGCAGTCATAATGGTTCACGGTTTTGTGCTATTGGTGTTGTGAGGTTTTCCAACTTTCCAACCATGAAGCACAAAATAGCTTAAGCGGTGATATAACGACACAATACTTCAACTGCCAATTTGACAGGAAGGAACATAGGTTCTAAGTAGACCAAAGCAACATATTAACATGGTTAAAGCCTTGCGTTAACGTCTTCAATTTGTTAAATCTGGAGTTCATTTCTGCGAGACTGGACCAGCGAGTTTTGGAGTCAAGCACTAACTGAATGTTTTTGTGGGTGATTTTTGGAAAATCTTGACAGTTTTTCTTACTTCTTACGTTCTGGTACTAAGTCAGTTCAGTTCATTTCACTAGGTAATATGCAATTGTTCTAATTCGTTCATAGTTTCTGTTTGTAAATTAGCTTCAGAGTCATAAAACTCTTTTTTTTGCAGATTATGTCAACATCATGGCCTAACTGAAGGCCATGAGCATGACAAAGTTGCTGAAGAGATATTATTAGCGGTCCCAGTTTTATAAGCGACCGCCCTAGAGTGGTCAAAGAATGCGTTGCCTAATCTTGCAAATCTTGCGAGATCTCGCACGATTTTGGGTGCAAGATTGATCTTGCAAAATAAGTGCGAGATCTCGGTATTTCGAGATCTTGCAATACCGAGATTGCACTCCCTAGTATTGGGGCTTTTCAAGTGTTTTTTGAGTGATGTGGTTTGGAGACCCATCACCAAAAACATTTGTATTACAATATCTTTCCCACTCAACTTCCAAAAGTGGCTGAATTTCTCTATCAAAGCTCTCGCTACCCCTTCTAGGGATTTATAGCCGTGAGTGTATGTATGAATATATTTGTTTGAAGTGAGCTACCCCGATTTTATGCGGGTTATATGCGATTAAAGTATTATATGTTTAAATACTTTCGACTAGAATTCTAATGTTAAGAATTAGTAATAGAGGCACTTGCATTGCATGGCACAGCAAACAGGCTATTTTTATTGTAGCTCAGTGGGTAATCACCGCTAATGACAAGTTTTTTAAGTTTATAGGGGACAAGATGGGTCCCCAACCGCATCGCCCAAAAACCACTTTTAAAAGCCCCATACCCTTAGTCGCCTCTTACGATCACCTACTGGTAATAATGGGGTAGTGCTATTCCAAGCTTACACAGCCTAGGTATGTAAACGATTAATGAATATAGATGAAGCACGAAAGTTTTTCCAGCGTTTTATAAAGTAGCTATTGATATTCGCTGCCTACTCTAATAGGAATTAATCACAAAAGTATATGTATGTGCTGTGTAGTGTCGGCTTAGAATAGCACTACCCCATTTCTTCCGGTGGATGTACGTAAGAGGCGACTAACGGTATTAGGGCTTTAAAGGGATTATTGGGCGACGCGGTTGGAGATCACCAACTACCTTTATTTTACCATCTTTTCCCCACTCAACTTTCCAAAGGTGGCTGAGGAATTTCTCATTCCTTAGCTCTTGCTACCCCATCTAGGGATTTATAGCCGTGAGTATCTGTATGTATGTATAAAAAATATATTACAGCAGACATACGCGTTTGCTCGATTTTGGTCCGTTTCGAAAATTAACAGGAGATTGCCTCCATTATAACGTTGACGACCGGAAACTACCGGGCGAGTTACTCAAATCATAGATAGGAATTCGTAATTTAAAGAGATACATACGTACATATACTCAAGCTATTAGTTCCGATTGGAGTAGGCAGAGACTCGTAATTGCCACTTTGTTCGATCGTGCGAAACCTCTTGAGTTTTTCATTCATTGATCTTTTCATAAATGCTCTTTTTTTCTTTAGACTTCGGACATCTGCCTTTTCGGGCACATTTTCTTTTAACATTCATAAATATAATCGTGGCTATAAATCCCTAGAAGTGCAAGACAGAGTTTCGGAATAAGATAATAAGTGAGGGGAAAAGATTGTAAAGTAAAGGGTTTTGGTGATGGGTCTCCATCTGCATCGCCGAATAATCACTAAAAAGGCCTTAGTCTTCTCACCTCACCTTAGTTGCCTCATACGAACACCCACACGGAAAGAAACGGTGCTATTCTAAGCCGACACTATGCAATCAATTATATTTGATCTGAATATTAATTGTTTATTGTTATTTGTATAAAAGTGTAACGTTGCAGAGCCTTATTGTTGTTTATTTCCGTTAACTTGCTTTGCAATGTTCTATGATGTTTAGAAGTATTAGTTCCTCTGCCAAACCCTACGGGGATATATATAAACCCTACGGGTTTGAGTTATGAAACGATTTTTTTGTTACTTCT
Source organism: Bedellia somnulentella (assembly GCA_963576735.1). NCBI lineage: Eukaryota > Metazoa > Arthropoda > Insecta > Lepidoptera > Bedelliidae > Bedellia > Bedellia somnulentella. The sequence continues at coordinate 1,917,729 of OY755192.1, read as the reverse complement.
TGCTTTTCAAAAGTCAAACAGGCGTATTAAGTTTAAATTTTTACTTACCTACTTACTTATACTCACGCCCATTATTCCCATTGGGGTAGGCAGAGACTATCGAAACCTCTCTTGCTTCCCTTACATTCATTATTTATTTATTTATTTACATATTATTATTCTTCTATTATTATTCTTCTCTTATATTATTATTTTTCTCATACATGCTCTTTTATTCTTCTCACTTCGGACCCCCGCCTTTATAAGAACGTTTTCTCTCTGATTTAGAAACGTTTTACGAGGCCGTCCTCTACTAACAATCCCATCCACATTTAAATTCTTGACGTTAGAAATACAGTTATCTGTATATTTACATACATACATACATATACTCACGGCTATAAATCCCAAGAAGGGGTAGCCAGAGCTAAGGAACTAGAAGTTCCTCAGCCACTTTTGGAAGTTGAGTGGGGAAAAGATGGTAAAATAAAGGTTGTTGGTGATGGGTCTCCAACCGCATCGCCCAAAAATCCAATAAAAAGCCCCAATACCCTTAGTCTCCTCTTACGACACCCGTGGGTAGAAAGGGGTAGCGACATTCTTAGCCGACACTACACGGCAATTACTCATTTTAACATAACACCATTTATTCATTTTAACATATCACCATACAACAAAAGCACTAGTACACAAATAGGAATAACGACATTTTTAAAGTAAAATAAGAACCGTTGTAAATTAATATATCACGTTCTTTGTCACATTTTGTGACGTGACGTGATAGCTCAGTGGGTAGAACACCGGTTAACGTGCCAGCGACTAGTGTTCAAATCCCGGGTCGGGCCTACAACAATTTGTCTTTTATAAAAACATATGTGTGGTTAATTTATCATGGTTGTTAACGGTGAGGGAAAACATCGTGAGGAAACCCACATGGCTGAATTGTACTTAGTCATGTGACAGTGTATTCGTACAAAACGGCGATAGGCCTGCCCCCTATCACGTGAGTTCACTGTCCATGCAAAACGTGGGTACTCTGAACAACAGGTGACAATGTCACGTGATGTTCAGAAGTATTAGTACCTCTGCCAACCCCTTCGGGGATATTCCGCGTGAACGTTTATGTTATGTTATGTTTGTCACATTTTTCTAAACAAAGCGATCTAGTCTAGCCGGCACTGGCACCAATGAATCTTTTCGAAAATTATGTTTCATTAAGTTATCCTGGTTGTTAACGGTGAGGAAAATTATCGCGAGGAAACCTACATGGCTGATTTGTACTGTATGACAGTATATTCTTATAAAACTGTAAAAAGCTCGTATCATGTAAATGAACTGCCAAGCGAAACGTGGGTACTCTGATCATCATCAGGGCAAGCACGAGCCTTGTTTAAACCAGTTATCACGTGGGATAAAGCAGCCATCTCTTACTCACTTACTTAGTATCGTATACTGCCATCTCATTCTAACCGTTATCGTGTCGATAAAATAGCGCTCGTGCTTGCCCTACAGGAGGCCTAGGACGAGCGCAATTTTATCGTCACGATAACGGTTTGAATGAGATGACAGAATACACTAGGTTGGCATGGGACCGTCGGATGCCAATAAAAGGAGCGAAGCTATATATATATATATATAACAATATGAATTTAAAGTCCTCGTTGAAAGTCTGCACTACAATTTGGTGATGCACTACAGCGGATACAAAAGTGGCAAAAACAATATTATCGAAAAACGTCAATGACTGAAGTATATAGTATCTATAATGATAATTTCGTTAAGGAGTATGGTAGACTCAATCGGAACCTCCTTGTCCTTTGCAAAACGATTGAAAAACATTATGAAACGGAACGTTTATGTCATCGGGTGATAGTCAATATGGCGACTAAGATTTGTTTGTCAGCAATCAGCACCATTAAAATTTAGCAAAATACTCGACAATCCGAATTTTGCGGATAGATGTTGTCGACTCAAAATCATTATTTTTTTATGTATTATTATTCAGGTAAGGTTTCGATCGAGTGTACAGTACCCCGTGACGAAATTATTAATATAGATTCTATTTTCACGCGCTGGCATTGTTTACGTAATTTTTCCATATAATAACATTATAATTTTTTAATGGTGATTATTAATCCGATTTTTATCAAAATTGACATAAACCATCTAGACATAGTCCTTGACAACCATGCAAAATTTCAGGGTTCTGAGTTGAGCCGTTTGGGAGGAGTACGAACACAACGAAATGCAAAAGTCGGGGGTAAATGGAGCTTCCGCTCCAAATATTAAGTAAGTCCGTAAGAGATGGCTTGTTTTATACCACGTGATATCTAGTTAAAACGTCGCTCGTACTAGTTATGACTTTAATATGACAGGATGTTAAGATGTATTAATAGCTCCGCCACACCTTCAGGGATATACAGCGTAAACGTTTTAGTTCCTTAAGTTTTATCTTCCTCGTTTTAATATAAAGATTATAATTTCAGTAAAGGTATTGTTTGGTTAAAAAGGTGATCCATTATATGAAAATACACAATCGTTATGTATAATTATCGTGAAGGCAACACGAACGCATATTCAAATTTATTTAGCGTCAAAATTTGGTTAATGGCGTGAGGTGATTGACCTTTGGCGTTCTGGAAATATATGAAACTTGCTTACGTATTTTTTAAATAAAAATGTTTAAGAGTATATAAATTCATAGAATCGTATACTCACGCCACGCCATTGTTCCCTTTTGCGGTAGGCAGAGACTACGAATCACTACTAAGTTCAATCCTGGTAAGCCGGAAGTATACAATGGAATATCATTATTTGATTTGATTTTAGTTCATTACCATTTATTAATATAACTAGAGCGGACCCTCCTATTTTTAAAGGGTAACTATAAGACCTAAAAATGCTTTAATTTCTGTTTTCTACAATAGTTATATGCCAGTAAAAGTTCCGTCAAAATAGTCGTTTCAGCTACCAGCACAAACAATTCGATAGACAAAAAAACTATTTTTGGTTTATGTAATATGTTATGTTAATAATACAAACATACACTTCAGTGTAACTGTGTGAATAAACGTTTGAGTAGATAAATTTTCATTTCATTTATATAATGGAATACTTTGATGATTAAAACAGGTTTCATGTACGTTATATTAACGGGCAATACAAAAAAATATATAAATAATTATCAACGGACACCTACACATAAAGTAAATCATAAAGGAAATACACATAAGAGACAATACTTTTTACGGCATACTAACTCGTTACTCGTTAATCGCCGTGTAGTGCCGGCTTAGAATGTCGCTTCCCCTTTCTACCCATGGGTGTTGTAAGAGGCGACTAAGGGCTTTGGCTATTGGGGCTTTTTATTGGATTTTTGGGCGATGCGGTTGGAGACCCATCACCAAAAACCTTTACCGTCTTTTCCCCACTCAACTTCCAAAAGTGGCTGAGGAATTTATAATTCCTTAGCTCTGGCTACCCCTTCTATAGAAATATCGCCGTGTGTATATATGTATGTAACTCGTTACTATAATCTTCGTTTGATTGATGCACACATGTCCGAAGTACAACCTCACTCTATATATTTTACTATCTCTGGCGAATTTGTGTGTAACCCTCCTCCTACAATTCAAAGAAATATATAATCATCATCATCATCAGCCAATAAACGACCACTGGACATAGGCTTCTCCCAAAGATTTCCACAAGGACCAGTTCTGTGCTGCCGTCATCCATCGGCTTGTCGCAACTTTCACTAAGTCGTCGATCCACCGTGTGTTATCCTACCCACACTAGATCGTCCAGTACGTGGCTGCTTGAACCTTCGAGCCCCGTCATTTTTGCTTGTGATGTGAGACATAAATTTAATGGTTTAACTAAAATTGTGCTCAAGAAGGCAGGCCTCCGAAGTATGAAGAGTAAAAGAGCACGTATGAAAAGATTGACGGATGTGACCGAAGCTAGAGAGGTTTGCCAGGATCGTGCATAGAGGCAATGGCAGCGACTGCTTACCTCAATGGGAACTAATGGCGTGAGGATATGGTTAATAAAATTAGTCTAATTAGAGTAGTGACTGCAAAATACAACCATTTTTATCGTGGTAGTTAGAGTGTCCTTGTTACCGAACCTCCGGCAATGGCTGGCACGTGGCCAGATCAAAATGTCGCAATATTTTTTCTCTTACCTAGTTTCAAATACACTGTTACTATTATTCAGCGTAGTTTTATTCTACAATGTCTATTGGCTTGTTAAAAACGCACCGACATCCTTTTGCATAGATAATTATTTAAATTGATGAAACATTTCTTTTTCGAAAACCAACATTAATATTTTGGAAGTCAATATGCACCTTATAATTTGTAAATAAATCTCAGAGTGGACAAAAATTGGCTCATTATAAGATGTTGAAACTATGGAAACAAATTTTTGGGTATCATTCGTAAATGGGACTAATTTATGTGAAAAGGTAACACTAACTCAGTGAAACGGGGCATCCATATTTTCGAAGAATAATATATTTTAACTATGTATTAGAAAATATCCTGTAAAATGTCGGGTTAAAATATCACTTTGAAAGAGAGCGTTGCAAAGAGCTGATTGCCAACCTCCAATGATGGAGCGGCACTTTAAGAAGAAGAAAATATCACTGCCCCTTTTCTTCCCACGGCTGCTCGTAACCGGTGACTTTTTGTCGCTTTTAAAGCCTCCTGAAATCATCCTTTGACCACCACCATCTTAGCCACACTTTAAAAATGGCTTAAAAATATCTGATTCGGTAACTCTGGCATTTTTTTTTGGGATATATAACTGTTCGCGCCAGAAATGTACTCGCGGCTTTAGCATAGTCTATATTGAGTGATTGATAGATGGATAGATAAAAACTACTCTTGACTCTCTCTCTGATTTGAATAGCGGGTTGTTGTATTGTAAAATTGTAATTAATTTTGAATTGTAATTGAATTGTATAATGTTTGAGTATTTTCATAATAATAGAAAGGGGCAGTCATTACTATTGTAATATTTGTGTTGTGAAATACCATTGTCCGTTGAAAAAAACGAAGTGAGTTTGGAGTGGTGCACGTTTTGAAATCATTTATAACCCGAAGAGATTCGTAGAATACGAAAGGAACCAAGGAAGGATTCACTAGAAACGATATTCCTTGGACAGGGAATCGTATGGTTGATCAAAGATTGAATGCATTCAGATCTCAACAAAATATTGAGAAATAACCTCTTGAACAATTCTGGGAGATCAAACAGCAAGGACGGAGCAACTCACCAGGATACCACAAGTAAGTGGAAAGTGTTTTTATGAACTGTAACGTAATAACTGAACAAGAACCGTGACTACAAATATTTATATAAAAAAACAGGATCTTTACCAACGTTTTTTTATGTACCATTACCATCACGCTAAGAATATCGTAAGTGGGTAAATTACACGTTGCGTCCACCAAGCAAGCCATCACAGTGCAAAGTGGCGCGTGTCGTTATAACTAATTAGTTTGGGTTGTAGTGCTATTTAGTGCCGGCTAAGAATATCATTACCCCTTTCTACCTACGGGCTTCGTAAGAGGCGACTAAGGGTATAGAGCTTTTTTAAGTGATTTTGGAAGACGCGGTTGGAAACCTATCACCAACGATTCTTCATTTGTATCATCTTCTCCTCTATCAACTTCCGAATATAGCTGAGGAGTTCCTAGCTTAAAGTTCTGGCTACCCCTTCTTAGAATTTATGGTCGTGAGTTTGTATGTTTGTACTAAATATATGTATATAATAAAATCTCTTTTTAGAACCAAAACTATGATCGTTACCAAACAGTGGTTTTTTATAAACCATTACCATCACGCTAAGAATATCGTAAGTGAGTAAATTACACGTTGCGTCCACCAAGCAATCCATCACAGTGCCAAGTGGCGCGTGTCATTATAACTAATTAGTTTGGTTGAAACTTCACGATATACTTCTATAAATAAATTCGTTCTTGAAAATAAGTCTATAAAACTTTGCATGAACTTTATGGTCACAGCAAGGAAAGCTGAAAAAGCTTTATAGTGATGGCTTAGAATGTCACTACCCCTTTCTACCCACGGGTATTTTAAGAGGTGACTAAGCGTTTCGGGTCTTTTTAAAAGTTAAGTAATTGTGAGGCGATGCGGAGGGAGATTCATCACCAAAAACATACGTACATACATACATATACTCACGGCTATAATTCCCTAAACGGGGTAGCCAGAGCTTTGGAATGAGAAATTCCTCAGCCACTTTTGGAAGTTGAGTGGGGAAAAGATTGTAATAATAAATGTTTTTCGTGACGGGTCTCCAACCACATCGCCCAAAAATAACTTGAAAAGCCCTTATACCCTTAGTCGCCTCTTACGATCACCCACGGGTAGAAATGGGGTAGTCTTTATTTTACTTTTGTTTTTCCTTATCAACTTCCAAATGAGGCTGAGGGATTTCTAGCTCTGAATCTCTGTGGTAACCCTTTTTTGGGATTTATGGCAGAGTATATGGCGGTGCTACAGATGATATAGTGCGCAAGGTGTTGAAAGGAATGTTAAGGTGGTTTGGGCACATATAGAGGATGGATGAACGTAAAGTGGCAGAAAGATAAATAGACCTGATCTGTATGGTGTTGTCAGGATCTTACAAAGTGACAATCGATAGTCTCTGCCTACCCCAAAGGGAATAACGGCCGTGAGTATAAGTAGGTTAGTAAGTAAGAGTGTTGAATATGGCCTTGATGCAAAACCCAATCCCAAGGTAGTAAGAAATCCGATGTTAACTGAAATTGCATGTCTTGTAACGACTACTTGTAGATCTATTAATAGACTTTCATTTTAATATCAATGCATAAAATAAGTTTTGTAGATGGAAACAATAAAATAAACCGAAGAAACTAAAGGTAAGCGATCAAAATAATCTCTTTTTCCTTTCTCATCGGTTTGTTGGTATGACGTAACTGAAAACCATTTATGCCCTCTTATATAATACCAGTATACATTATTTAAGGCTTTATATACCAAAAACAGATTAGACAAAGCTCCAGAATAAAAATTTCTTGAGCCACTTTAGGAATACCACTTTCACCTAACTGTGCAGTGTCGGCTTAGAATAGACAAGACAAGACAAAGACAAAGACATTTATTAAAAAGAAAAACACATTACATTGGAATTTACAATGATTCACGCACTAGGCATTGCCTGTATCGCATGAATCTAGGGAACACATTTAAAATACACAACAAATAATACAAGTCTTAATTAAGAGAAAAAAAAAAAAGAAACAAAAAACTGATGTAAATAAAAATAAAACTAACTAAATTAAAAAAAAACCACCAAGGTGTATGTGTGTGTGTGTGTATTGGATATGTATGTGAGAATGAATGTATGTGTGACTGTGTATGTGCGAGGGTGTATATTTGTGAGTGTGTAAGAGTGTGTATGTATGAATGTGTGTGTGAGAGACAACTACGAGACAACTTTTAGCAAAGCCTCTGTATCAGCGTACGAAATATTCATTAATTTTTTAAATAACTCTTTTTTACTCTTACTTTTATCACATTGTTTTAATGTGACAATATCTTTAACCAGTTTATTAAACAAGAAGGGAGATAAAAAACTAGGGAACCGTTGAGCAAAAGTAGTGCGAGTCACTGGTACCGGTAACTGAAATAAACGTTTGCTAAACATATCACTGCGGTGAATAGCACTACCCCATTTCTTCCGGAGGGTGTACGTAAGAGGCGACTAACGGTATTGGGGCTTTTTAAGGAATTTTGGGCGATGCGGTTGGAGACCCATCACCAACAACCTATTTTTTACCATCTTTTCCCCACGCATCTTCCAAAAGTGGCTGAAAAATTTCTGATGCCTTAGTTCTGGCTACCCTTTCTAGAGATTTGTAGCCGTGAATATATGTATGTATGTACTTTACTTACTTTATCTTTTGAACTTTTAGACACTATAGCTCAATTGGCAGAGCGACGGTGGGTATACCCGGGGGTCGTGGGTTCGATTCTCACGAAATATTTGTTATTTTTTATTAATTAGAAACTTTAGGATGTTAAGTTTTCAAAACCTTCAAGACTTTGCTTTCGATTCCGAACATTTTCCACTAGGTAATGAAGGTTGTTGTAAATTATTATTGTAATAATTTTGCCTTCAACAATTGCGCTTGCGTGTCAGTTCCTATCAAAATAATAAAACGTTTCGATAAACGGAACCTTTCCATCAAAATAGTTAAAAGCAGTCACGATAGGAAACTTAAAAATACTTCACTTTCTTAGAATAACAGCTTTTTTCATCTGTATATTAAGAAGTAAAACGAAGACTTCGGAACATTTGAAAAAAAAATCACAAACGGAGAAGTTTTATATACTTACAGTTTGTTTATAGAAGAAAGACAAAAAAAAAAAAAACTTAATTTTAATTATAAATACTTTAAAAAAAATACATATCACTAATATATGAAACTTCGATTTACTGTCAGAGTCTGTGGTCAAAATAATCAAAGATTAACACTGAAAAGACTGTAATAAAGCTACTTCAATTTGATAATTAAGACGTAAAAATTCGCACTCTCAGAACGTACTTGTAAGAGGCTCAAGTCAAAAATAGCGATATTCAGTCACAATCATAGAGGGACATAAAAAAGTATGTTCTATCCGATGAATAGTAAAACAAAGGCGCTTATTGTTAAAAAAACAGAATAGCGAATTTTCTGTCCCTATAACAATAAGTGCCTTTGTTTTAGAACATACTTTTTTATGCCTCTTTTTAGTTGCTACTCAATATCACTATTTTTGACTTGAGCCTCTTTCGTTCTGAGAGTGCGATATGTAGCACTGCCATGGTATGAAAAAAGGCACACTTTGTGCGATCCTAGCAATACTCTTCAAGTTTCATTTATATTCATATTTTCTTAGATGCTATCTTTACACTTCAAACACTTACTTGTTTTTAGAAGACATACAAACCAACAAAGGTGGAAGTTTACACACATAAATCCCAAAAAGGTGTAGCCAGAGGTTCAGAGCTAGAAATTCTTGAAAGAAAGAAAGAAAGTTGATAGTGGACCAGATAGTACAAATCAAGTATCGCTGGTGATGGGTCTCAGAGGGGATCGCCCAAAAACCACTTAAAAAAACCCCACACCCTTCGTCGCCTCTTAAGACACCCGTTGGTAGAAAGGGGTAGTGACATTCTAAGCCGGCACTACACGGGACACACTGCAGGTGTAAGTTTAAAGTGAGAATATAAATAAAAGAGTATAACTTGCGAATAAGGTTTGGGAATAATCTACTATTCTTAAAATTAAATTGCTTAGAGGCTCTATAATGTCGTAGTTTAGATTAGCACTACTCCATTTCTTCTAATGGGTTATTAGGGCTTATTAAGTGATTTTTGGCGAAGCGGTTAATGACCCATCACAAACAACATTTATTTTACACCCCACTTATTCCAAAAATGGCTAAGGAATTTCAATTTCTTAAACTCTGGCTACCTGGCTAAGGAATTTATAGCAGTGAGTATATAAATATGTGTGTACTGAATTGAATGAATGTAAAAATATTACACCGAGCGAATGCAATATAACTATTCCCGGGAGAAATTACGGCGACTACGAGTTATCTTTCTGGTGACTACGACAATCGTAGCAAAACGTTACGACCTTCGTAGCAATACCTTCCTATTGAGTCTTATGAAGTCGATAATTGAGTATTTGACCACAATCAAGAACATAAATACATACATATACTCACGGCTATAAATCCCTAGATGGGGTAGTCAGAGCTAAGGAATCGGAAATTCCTCAGCCACTTTTGGAAAGTTAAGTGAGGAAAAGATGGTAAAATAAAGGTTGTTGGTGATGGGTCTCCAACCGCATCGCCCAAAAATCCCTTTAAAGCCCCAATACCGTTAGTCGCCTCTTACGTACACCCGCCGGAAGAATTGGGGTAGTGCTATTCTAAGCCGACACTACACAGCACTTCAATCAAGAAATTCGATGTTAACTTAATACGTTATGAGTTTATAGAAATAATAGCTGAAAGAATTACCCATCACCAATAACCTTTATTTTGCCATCTACTCCCCATTCAACTTTCTAAAAGTGGCTGAGGAATTTCTAATTCCTTAGCTCTGGCTACCCCTTCTAGGGATTTACAGCCGTGAGTAAATGTATGTATGTATGTAGCTGAAAGAAAAAAAATTTATAAAATAATTCAAATGAACTGATTAAGTCAGAAAAGAGAATGTGAATAAAAAGGCAGGTATACGAAGTATGAAGAAGAAAAGAGCATGTAGATAAATATGATGAAGTCATTATACAAATAATGCCACCTTAATTTATGCAGATGACCAAATTGCAGCGTATTTTAACGAAACTTCTTATTTACAACTAGCATACATTACAGAGTAAAGCTTTTAAAAAATAATAACCCAAATATGCAGATAAAACTCAAGATTTTATGCATATTCTCAAGTCATAACTTTTATTAAATTATAAAATAGACTTTAAAAACTAAGTCATAACGTTCAATTTCGCGAATGAAAACACATAAAATGATAACCAAAAGACAAAACAAAGATTAATTTCAAAATTAGTCTTTATCGCTTAGCAATTACGGCAGACGTTAAATTGCTGTAAAGATGGTAGCAGCTTGGATTCCACCCAAGAAGAGAAATTATTAATTAATTTAAATCTTTCCTAATCTTTATTACATCTGCAGGCACAATGACTAGATGTTCGATATGCTTGAAAAATGGTTAATGAATATTACATACATACTCACGGCCATAGATCTCAAAAAGGGGTAGCCTGAGCTTCAGAGCTAGATACTCCTTTGAAATTTTGAAGTTGATAGAAATTAAGTATCGTTAAGTATCGCGAATAAGGGAAGGGTATGGGGCTTTTTGAATGGTTTTTGGGCGATGCGGTTGGAGACCCATTAACAATCAACCTTTATTTTTTCCATATTTTCCCGAATGAATTTCCAAAAGTGGCTGAGAATGTTTTAATTCTTAAGCTCTGGCTTATGTATATATTTTAATATTTTACATACATACATACACATACTCACAGCAATAAATCCCTAAAAGGGGTAACCAAAGCTGAGGAATTCGAAATTCCTCAGCCACTTTTGGAATTTGTGTGGGGAAAAGATGGTAAAATAAAGGTTGTTGGTAATAGGTCTCTAACCGCATCGCCCAAAAATCCCTTAAAATCCCCAATACCGTTAGTCGCCTCTTACGTACACCCATCGGAAGAAATGGGGTAGTGCTATTCGAAGCCGACAATACACAGTTCATTTTCTATTTTTAAAATTATTTTCTTAGATCGGTCAAAATGGAAACTACATAATTTCTTGATTCCCTATCTTTAATTTTATAAAACAGCAAAAAATCCATAAAACCAGCGGCGGCGGAGAGCCTCCACCGTTCCAATGTTAAATCACGTTCTGCAGTAACACAAGATCCTGTTCAGAGCGTGATTATTCATCCGCTTCATATTCACTAACTAACTTCTTTGAATAGCATTAACCGTTTTGATTTCGTCGGTTTAGTTCGAGTCGACTTAGAGTACGGAGCTTTTTTAATTATTGTTAAGCGATGTGACTGGAAACCCATCTCTATCCCTTATTTTTCAATCTTTTTCCCTCCTGCAACTTTCCCAAATTGCTTAACTAGTTTCTAATTCTGAAGCTCTGACCAAACCTTTTAGGGTTTATAGCCGAATAATATATGGAAGTAAATCTTATAGGCATTTTATCTTTTTCTTTGATTTGAGTCGGAAAGGAATGTATAATTGTGCTAAATGTTTTCTTCCTAAAAAATACCGACTGTTTCCGGTCCGTAATTTTACAAATGAATGTTTAATTATTTAAATGCATCTACTGTTTTTGTGGGGAAATTCTTACTCTTCCTAAATCTAGATCTTAACATTAAATTTTCTGCCTGTAATTTAATTTATTAGCTAAAACTCCATAAAACCGGCGGCAGCGGAGAGCCTCCACCGTTCCAATGTTAAGTCACGTTCCGCAGTAACACAAGGGCTAGTTCGCAACGCCATTTATTCATCTGCTTCGAATTCACTAACTAACCGCGATAAAGACATACTAACTGAAATAGCGAAGTATACATTTGGCTTCGAATTGCACTAACTTATTCTTTCTGATATTGAAAGCAAAAAATCCATAAACCGACGGTGGTGTGAGAGCCTCCAGCGTTTCAATGCTAAGTGAACGTGATTTTTCATCTGCTTCATATTCAAGTCTGCTTGCTGTGTAGTGTCGGCTTCAAATAGCACTACCCAATTTCTTATGGTGGGTGTACGTAAGAGGCGACTAACGGTATTGGAGTTATAAGGGATTTTCGAGCGATGCGGTTGGAGACCCATCACCAACAACCTTTATTTAACCATCTTTACCCACTCAACTTCCAAAAGTGGCTGAGGAATTTCTTTTCCCTTAGCTCTGGCTACCCCTTCTAGGGATTTATAGCCGTGAGTATATGTATGTATGTTCATATTCACTAACTCTCCTAGATAAAGGCATACTGAACAGTTACAAACTAAAATATAGTCATAGTATTGGAAAATTGCAAGCTAGATATATAGCTATAGTACCTATGTAAAGTTATAAATATTTATAAATTTCACATAAAATTTAATATCGTCAATGTACTTAGTGCGAGTTAATGCTAAGGAGTAAACAAAAAAACATATACTCAGGGCTAATAATCCCTAGAATTAGAAAGTATGTCGCATTCAAGAATATTTTTCTGATTACGGAAACAAGTTCTACAATATATTTAAAATGTACCTTAAAAACCTCCCTCGTAGAAGAGAATGGCAGCACTAACACGCCTACAAGCAGATCAGCGACAGCCAGAGAGACTATAAATAAGTTTGTGACAGACCGCAGTTTTGTGGAGCACAGCACAGCAGCGATTACTAAGCAGTTTCCTGAAACAAAAAGGAGAAGATGTAAACCTTTTTAACACAAAAAAACATATTAATAAGCGCAATGCTTAGATAATTGCCTCAGCTTGAAAGAGTTTTCAATAAATTTTTCAACAACATTTCTTGTCCAAAGTCATATGTGTCAGCAATTTCTCAAGGGATAGAAAAATGATACGAGAGATCTACATGTGTTTATTTATCTAAAGCGGAAACGGTACACCGGGTTAAAAGTAGCAAATGATGTTAAAAATAATGCATACATGCCATACCTTTGGAAATAAACATCGCAGGCCATATGTCACATGACCTATCTTTGATTCGGTTAAAGATAATTTTATCGATTTAATTTCACCGACACTACAAAGCAAAATAGCATTTAAATTACTAATAAATTAAGAAAACATAAAGGAAAGAAAATTTTTGACACAGGTGGGAATCGAACCCGTGACCCCGGGTATACGCCTTCGTCGCTCTGCCAATTGAGCTACCGTGTCAATTCGCAGAATTCGTTCAATTGGCAGAGCGAGTAATAATCCCGACAAGAGGTTTTCATGAACAAAAACATTCAATTTAAGCATTTAAATTAGAACAAAACTACCCCACTTCATGGGTGATCGTAAGATGCGGTGGGAGACCCATCATCAAAAACATTTATAAAACAATCTTTTCCCTACTTAATTTCCACAATTAGCTGAAAAATTTAATGATTTAGAAGCTCTGGCTACCCCTTTTAGGTTAATTTTAAAGACGTGAGGGATAGATGGATGAATCTCACCCAATTCAGCTAATAAATAATTTTCTATTCACGTTATTTCAGTGTTCAAATTTCTACCTTTTGCAATTTCGACTAAGTTCTTTACGCAATCTTTCAAGATATTACGTAAAAGTAAAACTTTTCTCACGTACAGAATATTCGGAAGATTATCTTTATTTATAGATCATGTCTTACGGAGTTTTTCAATAACCCAGCATAGCTGGACGTGGCACCTGTCACAAAACTTTGGGAACCTTTACTTCCAGAACACGATCACAGATTTATTTAGGCTTTTGGGAATACAAATATGTAGTTAGGAACAGGAATGTGGATGGAAATAATGGCTTAAAAACAAGATTTAGGAGAATGTTAGTGTCTTTGTGGACGTACATATGTTTTAAGGTTAATTAAATTCTGAAAGAAAAGATAAGTGACGTGAAAAACAAACATGTACCAAATTATATTTGATGTAGACCTTATTTTTATACAATAGTATTGTAGTAGTATAAGTAACTATTTACTATGATTCATGTAACCAATATATATAATAGATTGCATTCGCTAATAAACGAGTAGTATTAAATCGGTTCTTGATTGTTTCACTCATCTCTCCCTGCGTCTTCCGTATATGGCGACCCTGCCAGTGGGTTAGTCCGGTAACGCGATGCACGTGTATTCTATAATTGGAGCGGAATATTTGCAACTCGTGTAACGAAGACACAATAATTTAATCGAAATAATGGCATTCTTTTTTCGTCCCTGGCAAATAGTGAACATTAGCGTGAAGAAATTAATCATTAAAGATGGGCAAACAGCAGTCCAAAGAAGAAACAATTATTGTGCAAAATGCTGCAGCCGGCAGTAACCATTCACAGTTGGAGGAATTTAAGTTTTACCTCTCCACAACTAATATATTATTATCGATCATCGTGTTGGCCATATGTTTGGGGACAGTTTACTGCGTGTATCGCGGGTATAAGCGATGCCATATAAAATGGATTAACTCCGAGGTAACCAGGAATACGTTGCGCCGATCTCTATTTCGCGACCAGTATCAGCCCCCTCTGCCTATCGGGACGGCGGATGATCGGTTCCAGCCCAAGGACGGTTTTTCCACTTCCAAAGTGTGAGTAAAGAGTTAGAAAGTGAATAAATAAAGTCTCAAAAGTGCGAAAGTGCGTATATTCCAAAGTGTCGTATTATTAGGTATCGCGAATAATAACAAAACATAGACTTTATTCTAAGTAATGAACTCAAAGTTTCAACTATGTTTTGATTTCGTAAATCATTGATTTCGGCTATTGTGTAATTAAAACTAACAAAATTGTACTTAATAAATTTAGTGAACGTATTATTTCTACGTTATGGTGGTAAGTTATGGCAATTTTATTAAACCAGTTATATGACGAATTAAATAAAGTAAGAACATATCTTATTAAAATTGGTCCAAGTAGACGACAGGGGAATATTTTAGTAGAAAAGTTAAATGAGGCTAATGCTATATTTAGTCAGTATTCTGCTTGGTTATTGAACTTCAACAAAGAATTAAACGAAGGAAAAATAGAAAGTGCTGATAAAACGCTTTATGAAAACGCGTGTAAAAAGTTTGAATTATTACATAGTGACATTTTGTATTTGTGTAGTTCTCAAAGTGTTGAAAGCAAAAGTACCACAATGGATACTTTCGAATTAAAAACGGCTTTGACATTGTTACCTACAATGACAAATGACGAAACGAGTATTAAACAGTTAATTGATAATATTCAATATTATGACTCATTGCTTAGTTCATCAGATTGTAAAAAAAAATTGTGTTAAAAAGTAGGCTTTCGCAAGCCGCCAAGTTGCGTCTTCGAGATAATTATCCCAGCGTTACCGAGTTAATAAATGACATGAGAAAAGAATTATTGGCAAGTAAAGGCGCGACCGCTATTCAGAAACAGTTGAATAGTTGTAAACAAAACGATATGACTGTTTCAGATTTTGGAAAAGAAATAACAGAATTATTTGTTGACCTAACGATTGCGCAAGCCGATGGAAACTCAGAAAGCTACAAGGTTTTAAAACCTATCAACGAAAAACAAGCTATTAAACAATTTTCTGACGGCTTACGAAATCGTAGGGTCAGTACTTTAATTAGTGCTAGAAATTATAACTCCCTAAAGGACGCTGTACAGGCAGCGAAGGACGAGGAAAACTCCAGCTCAGCAACTTCTGGAGAAATAATGGGTATGTCTAAAAGAAATTATTAACAACAGCTTTAGGTATTTTCGTGGAGGTCCTCGACATACGTTTTCGAACAGAGGTTTCAACAACAATCGTGGTTTTCGAGGTAAGTTTCAGCCACAATGGGGGTGGCAGCCATCAACATCGCGAACTTTCACGCGAGGCCCAGGACAACGAGGACGTTATAATAACAATCGAGATTCGTCTAATAGGTCATTCCGCGGTAATAGAGGTATGAATAGAAATTCGGTAAATATGTTTAATGAACATGAAAACTCTGCGTCAGAACCAGAACCAAGGCTAGATCAATTTTTTCGTGAATAAATATAAACATGTTATTTTAGCTAGTAATAGCGATTGTTTTATTCACATTTCAATATCATCGTGTAATAAAAAAAATTCATTTTTAGTTGATTCCGGCGCCTCATTGTCGGCTATAAATTATAAACATGTTAGTGGCCTAAAAATTCCATTCCATAAAGACAGCACGACTATAAATGGACTTGGAGGCAAAGTTCGGACTATTGGATATGTTTACATTCCTTTGTTATTAAATGGAGTTGTTATTGAACACAAATTCTTCGTGTTTCAATCGTTACCAATTTATTCTAATGGAATAATTGGACGGGATTTTTTAAATAGGTTTGGTGCACTTTTAGACTTTAATAAAAATACTTTATCTTTGAATATTGGGACTAATCAAAATAGTGTTTTACCTATTACATGTAAATATAATTTAAACGTTTTCCAAATTCCGTCACGTAGTGAATCGATTCATTTTATTGACACTGAGTTAAAAAACCGAATGTGTAGTTTGTTCAGAGGAGTTACAGGAGGGTCTTTATCTTGCTAGTTCTATAGTTAGTCCAAAAAATGGAAAGATACCGATAAAAAATTTAAATACTACGGAAAAGACCGTAACATTGTCAAATATTAGTCCTTCAATTCATAAACTTAGTGAATATAATGTTTGTTCTTTTAGCAAGCCTGAAAATAATGCGGACAGAGTAAAAACTTTATTTTTTTTATTGAAATTGGATGGTTTAAATAATGAAGAAACGAATAGTATTAAAAACATTTGTGCTAAATATGCAAATATTTTTTATTGTCCAGGAGACAAAATGGGTGTTACAGATATTTACACTCACAATATTTCTTTGAAACCAAATACGAATCCAATTTTTTCGAAACCTTATAGACTACCTAAAGTTCAAAAAGAAGAAATCGAACGACAAATTAGTAGTATGTTAAAAGAAGGCATTATTGAACCTAGTAAAAGTGATTGGTCGAGCCCTGTATTATTAGTTCCGAAAAAGATGGATTCATCTGGTCAGAAAAAAATGCGTTTAGTTATTGATTACCG
The DNA here is from genome assembly GCA_963576735.1 of Bedellia somnulentella. NCBI lineage: Eukaryota > Metazoa > Arthropoda > Insecta > Lepidoptera > Bedelliidae > Bedellia > Bedellia somnulentella. Next base: position 1,900,436 of record OY755192.1, on the reverse strand, counting down.
CAAATTAAACAATTGCATAGAAGATGATAAATTCCCACTTCCGGATATATCAGAAATTTTAGAATCATTGTCTGGTAGTGTTTATTTCTCTCACCTAGATTTATACCAAGGCTACTACAACGTAGCTTTAAATGAAAACTGTAGAAAATATACATCTTTTTATTCCGGTAGGTATCAAATGACTAGGATGCCTATGGGTCTTAAAAAAAGTCCTAGTTCATTTTCAAGGATGATGAACTTGGCAATGGCAGGTTTAAATAGTGTAAATTGTCTAATTTATTTAGATGATTTGATAATATATGGAAGAAATCTACAACTTCACAATAAAAATTTACAGGAAGTATTCGAAAGATTGCAAAAAGTCAATTTAAAATTAAATCCATTAAAATGTACATTTCTTAAGAAGGAGATATTATATTTGGGTCATTTAATATCAAACAAAGGCATTTTACCTGATCCAGCAAAAGTAGCTACAGTTGAAAATTATCCGTGCCCACAGAACTCCGACGAAGTAAAGAGATTTGTTGCATTTACAAACTATTACAGAAAATTTATTCCAAAATTCGCTGAGATAGCACAACCGTTAAATCATCTTTGTAAGAAAAATATAAATTTTCTTTGGGATAGTAGGTGCCAAAAAGCATTTGAAACACTCAAACAGCGTATTATTTCTCCTCCAATTTTAGATTATCCAGATTTTTCCAAACATAATCATTTCGTTTTACAAACAGACGCATCTAACAAGGCGATCGGTGCAATACTATCAAATAAAAATGGACGACCAATAGCTTTTACTAGCAGAACTCTGAATAAAGCTGAATCAAATTATCCTGTTATAGAAAAAGAATTGTTGGCGATAGTTTGGGCTGTTAAATATTTTCGCCCATATTTATATGGTCAATATTTCAAAATTAGGACAGATCATAAACCATTGATTTATTTGTTTGGGATGAAAGACCCATCGAGTAGGCTTATGAAGTTTAGATTAGTGCTAGAGGAGTATAATTTTGATGTTGAATACGATAAAGGTTCAGATAACGCAGCTGCAGATGCTTTGTCTCGAATATGTTTAACATCAAAGGATTTACAAGAAATGAGTAATAATATAAATGTCATGACACGAGCACAATCACGGAAAATAAAAAATTCGGATTCTGCTACGTTTGATATAGTACATACTAACTCGAGGCCCGATCAACCAAAAGTTGTAAGTACTCATGTTAAACCAGTACAATCCGTAGAACTGGATATGATAAATATAAATGATTTAAATAAATTAAGAAATTTAGGAAGTATAAATAAAGAAAGTAAGACATTTTGCTATGATTTTAAGAAAAATATAATTTATATTAAATATCTAAATTTGGACTCACGAATAACGCGACGCGAATTTGTGAGAGAATTAGATGATTTTTGTGAAAATTTAAGAATAGAAGAAGTATGTATAATAAAGAAGAACGATAATAAAGAATTTATTAAGAAATTAATCAATGAGATAAAAAAAATAAAAAATAGGAAGGGCCCACGTATTTGTGTATTAAATAATGTAAAAACAATTTATGATAAGGATAATAGAAAGGTCATTTTGAATGACTTCCATCTTTTGCCTAGTAGTGGCCATGCTGGCATGAGAAGGATGGTCAATAACATAAAAATGTACTATTATTGGCCGGGCCTAGATAGTGATGTTAGAAATTACGTTAAACGTTGCGATAAATGTCAACGTCTAAAGCATTCGTTACCGATAAAAGAGCCAATGGAAATTACTACTACTGCCAATACGGCGCTTGAAAAGATATACCTAGATTTAGTTGGTCCATTTGAAGTCGATAATAATAACAATTCTTATATTTTGACTTTGCAATGCGAACTCACGAAATATGTAGAAGCATACCCCTTGACTTCTAAAAGAGCAGAAGAAGTAGCGAAAAGTTTCGTCAATAATTTTATATTAAGATATGGAGTACCAAGTGAAATTACTACAGATCGAGGGAAGGAGTTTATTGCAGCCACGTTTAAAGAGGTATGTAAATTATTACAGATTAAACAACTAAACTCTACTGCCTACCATCATCAGTCATTAGGTGCGTTAGAAGTGTCTCATAAAAATTTAAATGCTTTTTTAAGAATCCAAACTGATAGTCACCCCGAAACGTGGAGTAGTTGGCTTCCATTCTGGTCCTTTGCATTTAACACAACAGTACATACAGAAACAAAGTTTACTCCGTATGAATTAGTTTTCGGCAAAAAATGTTCACTACCTAGTAATTTAACTTCACATATAGAGCCACTCTACAAATTTGATGACTATCCATGTGAACTTAAATATCGTTTGCAAATTACCCAAAAAGAAGCAAGAAACAATTTACTGAAGTCAAAAAATAATAGGAAAATATCCTACGATAAATACACTAACCCAATTACTTATAACGCCAATGATTTAGTTTTAGTTAAAAATGAAACGGGAAATAAATTAAGCCCAATATTTTCTGGACCTTATAGAGTACTTAGTGATAAACCACCAAACGTAGAGATAATAAAAAATGATAAAACTGAATTAGTGCATAAAAATCGCACAAAATTGTACATCCAAACGTAAAATTTAATACATAATATTGTACTTAAATAAAAATGTTAGTAGGTATATCTCATAGACTTACATTTGTTTACTAAAAAACTTGTACTATAATGTATTCACTTATACAATGTTTATCAATAACTTAGTTATAAAAATACATATATATTCAATAGTTATTGTAATGTAAAAAAAAAAAAAAATTGTATGTTATTTTTGATATATTAAAAAAAACATGTATAACAATTGTACTATGTTAACATATTTTTTTTTCTTTCGGATGGATGGTGTAGTAGTATAAGTAACTATTTACTATGATTCATGTAACCAATATATATAATAGATTGCATTCGCTAATAAACGAGTAGTATTAAATCGGTTCTTGATTGTTTCACTCATCTCTCCCTGCGTCTTCCGTATAGTATTTATTAGCTGTGTATTTTTGGCTTAGAATAGCACTACCCCGTTTTTTGCCGTGGGTTTACGTAAGAGGCGACTAAGGGTATTGGGGCTTTTTAAAAGATTTTTGTGCGATGCGGTTGGAGACCCACCATCAACCCCCTCTATTTCACCATCTTCTCCCCATTTAACTTCCAAAAGAGGTTGAGAAATTTCCTTAGCTCATTCATTCATTTTGATATTTTTATAACTCAAGTTACAACTCACTTTATATTTCAAGGAGTAATCACGGAACATACATAAAAAAAACATACAGTCAAATTGAGAACCTCCTTTGTTTTGAAGTCGGTTGAAATGGGTAAACATGCTAAAATGTAGTGCATAATCAATATTTGTGTAATGTGTTTGTTATTGACGACGACCACGGAGAACACACTTGGACCAATTTGAGAGTGTGCTCAAAAAGGCTGGCGTCTGAAGTACGAAGAATAAAAGATCATGAATGAAAAGATTTATGGATGTAAACGAAGCTAGAGAGGTTTGTCAGGATCGTGCAAAGTGGCGATCAATAGTCTCTGCCTACCCCAATGGGAACTAATGGCGTGAGTATATGTATGTATGTATGTGTTTATTATTGATTTAAAGTATGCTTAATAAATATAATCTTATATTTTAGTTGGTAACTAATTCTTTACGAAAACTTCAAGAATGCAAAATTGATTACCTTGATCCCATTTTCTTCATACAAACAATACTTCTTGCGATTGAATAATGGAAAAGATTCCTTAATAAAAGTTTATATAAAAATACCTATTTATTATAATACTAAGTTTTAAATTTGTACAGAATAACCTTAATCTATGAGTTTTAAATATATATACAAAAGATAGAAATAATAATTAAACAATATAAAAAATATTTTCAAAATCACTGCCGCTGGGGGGAAGGGTTCCCAAAAGGCTGGCTGCATTGCCCCTTTGTACAGCTATACTTATTCTTTGGGCAAAGTATGTGCCGGCCCTAGGATCCCCACTAGTTTCAACAAGGCGCGTAGATATATCCTTGAATAATCTACGCGCATCTGGACCCCATGGGCCGAGGGTCTCTACAGCAAAAGGAACAAAAATATGACTTTCTCTTGTAAACCAGAGATACCACTAGAAAACTAAAAGTAAATTAAAACTGGGACAGAATATTAATAGTTACTCTGGAACAAACTAATCTAGATTCTAACTTTGTTTCTATCATTAATTCATTAGGTATTCAATACGGACAGTCCTTTTAACACACAATTGGTGATAGAATAAAGATGGAATATAACTAAATAAATAAATATTTCCCCATTTCTCCTCATTCAAGAGACGACTAAGGGTATTAAGGCTTTTAAAAGGATTTTTGCGCGATGCGGTTGGAGACCCATCATCAACAGCCTTTATTTTACCATCTTTTCCGCTCTTAAAGTAGCTCTGGCAATCTTTTTTTGGATTTTTAATCAAATAAAAGATTGATGGACGTAAATCAAGCTAAAGAGGATTGCCAGTATCGTAAAAAGTGGTGATCAATACTACCTACCCCAATGGGAAATAATGGCGTGAGTACTGAGTACATGTATGTACTTATTAAAATTTGTTCTCACTTGTAACTTTGCAAGAAACATCGCCCGTCTCGGTAGCGAAGTAAAAAAGACAGACGGAAAAGAATTGATACAAACAAAAGCGGGTTACTAAAATTTATGATTCCGAAAGCGTGCTTGTATTTAGCGCAATTTATCGGCCTAAACTCGAATAAAAAGCGGTGTTATAGGGAGATTACAAAAACCCGGGACTCATAAAGAATATTAAAAAGCAAAAAGATTTAAAAAATATGGGGTTTAATTCAAAAGTTTCGTGCGAAATTATTTGGATCTCTTTGGCACGCTGAGTGGGACGGGCTACTCTCATCTGTTATATGAAAATATGTAATGTTATCTTATAAATTTGAGCTACATTATAGCTATGTAGTAATTTTAAAAAGTAGTAGTTAGATAAGGTAGCTCACATGGGCAAAAAATAAAATGAAATTTGAAATGGGAGAGCTTGTACTCTGTGATAAAATGAACAGTCGGTCGGTTATAAGGACCCAGGTTCAATTATTATTATTAAAGGTATTATTTTATTATTTCTGATAGATATTATTTCCAATGCAATCATTCTACTTTCAAGCGTCTTTTGCTTTGCCCAACATTCACTGCCGTCTCCATTTTGTTCTAACCAAAATTCAAATATAATTTTCATTTATTGTGTACAATGTGTGTGTATGTATACCTCTATAACAATCCTAAGCGTGACCGTTTTTAGTACCATGAATAAAATTTGTATCGTATAGGAGTTGACCAAATACAAAGTTTGAAAAGTTCTTCATGAGAATATGCAAAAATGAACAAGTCAATTTAGAGTTTGGACATGAATTATCAATTTGCAGTCGCAATGCTTTATCATACTTAAATGATGAAGATAATTTTCACTTACATTTACCTACATAACGCATATAATATTTACAGAAATACGTACATACATATACTCACGCCATTAGTTGCCATGCGGGTAGGCAGATATTATCGATCGTACTATACTTTGTGCGATCCTGACCAACCTCTCTAGCTTCGTTTACATCCATCAATCTTTTCATCAATACTCTTTTATTCTTTATACTTCGGACACCTGTCTTTTGGAGCACATTCTCTATTTGGTCCAAATGAGTCCTTCGAGGTCATACTCTACTTACTCTGCCTACATCAATGGGAACTAACGGCGTGAGTATATGTATGTATGTATGTTTTACAATGGATATAGAAATATCAAATTATGAATTTTGCCTTGACAGTGAGTCCGTACAAGGCAGGGATAGGCCTGCCCCTTATCGCGTGAGTTCACTGTCCAAGCAAAACGTGGGTACTCTGAATCATCATCATCATCATCAGCCCACACTCGTCCACTGCTGGACATAGGCATCTCCCATGGCGCGCCACCTCTTCCTATCCTCGGCCAGCCTCATCCAACCACTCCCGGCCACCTGCTTTAGGTCGTCGGTCCAGCGGGCTGGAGGGCGCCCCACACTGCGTCTGCCAGTGCGTGGTCTCCACTCAAGAACTCGTCTTCCCCAGCGGTTATCGGTTCTTCGGCAGATGTGACCAGCCCACTGCCACTTCAACTTGCTGATCCGATGAGCTACGTCGGCCACTTTAGTTCTCTGTCGGATCACGTCATTTCTGATGCGATCCAACAGAGTGATGCCGAGCATAGCTCGCTCCATCGCTCTTTGAGTGACTTTGAATTGGTGGACTAGTCCAGCCGTGAGTGTCCACGTTTCCGCACCATACGTTAACACTGGCAGGACGCACTGGTTGAAAACCTTAGTCTTCAGACATTGTGGGATTGACATTGTACTCTGAATACCAGGCGACAATTATGTAACGTGACGTTCAGATGTATTAGTACCTCTGCCAGCTCTTCGGGGATATGCGACGTGAACGCTTGAGGTGAGAGTGTTCCCTTCGTTTATGTGTCTTTGTCAATCAATCGAAGGGCTGTCCCGTATTGTGTTATTCCACTATCCCTGTTAAAGGTGGAAACTTATAACAGCAGGGATAAAAACGTCACGTGATTTTCAGATGTATTAGTACGTGTCAATCAATCAAGGACCTGTTACGTCTATGATAGACGGTTTAAACAGTGTCTGGTTTAAGTAACTCCAGTGTTTTGACTGCACCTACGTTGGCGTCTATGTAGACCAATACGAGACCTACAAAGCCTACCACATCTAGAACAAGGGAAGTCACTTGTTGGTGTTAAGCTAGTTACGCCTCTTTTTGGAGAGCAGCTGAAACCAGGCTTCGTCACATAATCTAAGTCCATCTCCTAAAGATTTGCGCAATGTGTACGTGTACGTGTGTTTTAGTACGTGTACGTTAGTAGTATTAGTAGTATTAGCAAGTTGAGTATTAGTCGGATAAAATCTTTATGAGTCTTTATTTTCTAGAGCAAAACCAAAACTTGGGTATCACTCTGTTTACGTTATTACGGAGTTAGAAGACTAAATGAGTATATGTGAAATCTAATAAATGTGATTGCGAAAAAAAGTTTATAGAAATTTGTGATATTAAATCTGTCCAAATTGAAATTACAGCAAGTAGTGACACGTATTTCTGCACCATCCAATGTTAATTTTGATGCAGAATCTCTATATTCAAAAGGTTGATTGGAAGAATTCGCTGTTAGCGATAAGTACAGCTGTTGTTTACCTGTTTATAGTTTATTAATTCTGTGTATGTCCGTGTATTGTTTTGGTGTTCAATAAAGTGTATTACATACATACATATACTCACGCCATTAATTCCCATTGTGGTAGGCAGAGACTATCGATCGCCATTTCGTACGATCCTGACAAACCTCTCTAGCTTCGTTTACATCCATCAATCTTTTCATACGTGCTCTTTTGTTCCCATCCATAAAGTGTATTATTATAATTAAAACAAAATTGTGGAATTGTGAAATTCTTAGAAAATACTAAGGTGTTTTATTACGTTAGTTCACAAAGCACAGTGAGTTGGTTCAATTGAATTGCCCAAAACTGACCAATGCACCGTAAATCATGTCAAAATTCCCAAAAACTCCATAAAAGACCGTCTTATAAAACACTTCTTAAAATGTACAACCAGGGCATGATATTTATGACTCCTATTATGTGAAGACATCGAGGTGAACTGTTGCTATAGAGTCAGCATTCACTGCGATAACCGTGATATAGTAACAACTATCAAACTTGAACTTAAACTGTTGCTGTGTAGTGTCGGCTGACTTAAACTGTGGCTGTATAGTTTCGTACTACCCCATTTCTTCCCTTGAGTATCCGTAAGAGGTTGCTAAGAGTATCAAGGCTTTTAAAGTGATTTTTGGGCGATGTGGTTGAAGATCCATTACCAAAAACCTTTGTTTTAAAATCTTTTACCGACTAAATTTCCAAAATTGGCTGAATATATTTTTTTATTCTGAAGCTCTGGCAGCCCCTTCTAGGGATTCATAGCCGTGAGTATATGAGTATGTATGTATGTAAACATAAACTCACACCGTAAATCACCGAAGGGGTGGCGGACGTACACATACTTTTAAACAAAAATGACGTGACGTTTTTGTCAGAATACCAACACTTTGTTTATAGATTTATCACCGCTTTGTACGATTACACTGTCACATGACAAATGACAATTCACCGATGTGGGTTTCATCATGATGTTTGCCCGCAAAGTGAAATAAAGTGATTAGTGGTACTTCGTTACCATAAAAACATACATATACTCACGCCATTTGTTCCCATTGGGGTAGGCAGAGACTATTGATCGCCACTTCGTACGATCCTGACAAACCTCTCTAGCTTCGTTTACATCCATCAATCTTTTCATACATGCTCTTTTATTCTTCATACTTCGGACGCCAGCCTTTTTGAGCACACTCTCAATTTGGTCCAAGTGTGTTCTCCGTGGTCGTCCTCTACTAACATTACCATCCACACTAGCTCTAAAGATCCCTTTTACCAATTTTCTGTCATCCATCCTCTCTATTCATATACGTCTACCTTTACTCTAAAATATTCTGGGACAGTTGAATATTCCGAAGCTGTATCTTAACTGTTTAATCGTTAAGAAACTTAAGTCTTGTTAAATAAAACTTCATGCGCACTCTACACACATAAATCCCTCATAAATTTACCTCATCGTAGACTATTACCGTAGTGTCCTGAACTCCACACCTTCGAGTGACGAGGGTTTGCAAACCGGCCCCGGTTTACCCGGTTTTGCCGGTTTTGTTCGCTAATGAAGTAATAAGGGCTGCGTTATCTCGCCCAAATACTGTATGGTATTAAGTTATCAGATATTTTAGTCAGGCTTAATTTTCGGGGTCAAAAAGTGGTTCTTTGTTTTAGATTGTACGTTTTGTGGATGGCCTTGGTTTCAGTGGAAAAACACTTTGTAGATTTTCTAGTATATTACTCAAAAACTTTATAGTAACAGGCTGAAGTAAAGATCATTATTACTGCTGTTTTGTTTCTTGACTGATTAATTTGTTTTATGTATTTTTAATTTAATTTAATAGTGTTGCACAACTACCTTTAAGTATATGATTTTATGCACTGTGTACATACATACGTACATATACTCACGGCTATAATTCCCTAGAAGGGGTAGCCAGAGCCAAGGAATTATAAATTCCTCAGCCACTTTTGGAAGTTGAGTGGGGAAAAGGTGGTAAAATAAAGGTTTTTGGTGATGGGTCTCCAACCACATCGCCCAAAAATCGGGTAGAAATGGGGTGGTGTTATTCTAAGCCGACACTACACAGCAACATATATCAAACTAACTATAATAACTATAATATATCGGCTAGAAGAATAACTTAACTCAACGTACACGCCGTAAATCCTCGGTGGTCTCATTTAAGTCACCCGGTGTTTAGAGTACCCAAGTTTTGCTCGGAGAGTGCATCCACGTGATATACGCCCTATTTCCGAATTGAGAATTCCAGCTGAGAACAACTTAAGTAGCGTTTTGTCTCATTCAGTTGTTAAGATTTCAATGCGACAGAACGATACTTAAGTTGTTCTCAGCTGGAATACTCAATTCAGAAATCGGTCGTTAGGTCAGACCTACCGCTGTTTTGTTCGAATACACTGTCACATGCTGAGTACAATGACGTCCTCAGTGGCCGAGTGGATAGGTGACTAGCTTCTAGGTCCGGAGGTTGCGGGTTCGATCCCAGCCGAGAGCAACATTTATGTGATGAGCATAATGATTATTGCCCTCTTGAATGTTATTTATATACATAACATAACATTACATAAACATAAACGTTCACGCCGAATATCCCCGAAGGGGTTGGCAGAGGTACTAATACTTCTGAACATCACGTGACTTTGTCACCTGGTCTTCAGAGTACCCACGTTTTGCATGGACAGTGTACTCTCGTGATAGGGGGCAGGCCTATCGCCGTTTTGTGCGAATACACTGTCACAATACTAAGCACAACTCAGCCATGTGGGTTTCCTCACGAAGTTTTCCCTCACCGTTAACAACCATGATAAATTAACCACACATATGTCTTTAGGAAAGACAAATTGGTTTAGGCCCGACCCAGGATTCGAACACTAGTCGTTTGCACGATATTCGAGTGTTCTACCCACTGGGCTATCACGGTTATTTATATAATATGTAATATATAATATCAAATATATCGTTGAGTTAGTACCCCTTAAAACAAATTCTACTTAGTTTGGGGCTAACTTGATCTGTGTGTAATATATCCGTATATATTATTCATAAGAACTGTTAGTGTTCCCTCTGAGCTCTTAAGGTTGTTTGAATCTATTGAAACCATTTTATTACTTACATGCATATACTCACGGCTATAAATTTTTAGAAGGGGTAGCCAGAGCTAAGGAATTATAAACTCCTCTGGCACTTTTGGAAAGTTGAATGGGGAACAGATGGTAAAATAAAGGTTATTGGTGATGGGTCTTCAACCGCATCGCCCAAAAATCCTTTAATAGCCCCGATAACATTAGTCGCCTCTTACGTACACCCACCAGAAGAAATGGGGTAGTACTATTTAAAGCCGACACTACACAGCAACGACTTGCTGTGTACTATTTAATTGTAATTGTGAATACTAAAATTTCCATCGGCTGTTAACAGACAGATAACAAATGTAATGACACATGATAGCCAACTAGCTCTCACTACTCCAGACCTGTCAGAGCTATAACAAATGAGGGTTATGGTTCCCGAGAGGATCATTAATAGTCGGTACCGATTTATCATTATTAGCTCATCAATGGCCTCCGATAGGAAATGTAGATATTTTGAGTCAAATAGTTGAATGACGCTATAGGTTTTGGTAGATATATTTATATATAGTGGATTGTTGTCTATTTAAATAAAAAAACTATAACTGCATATTCAAATGTGTAAGACTTTTTATACTTCCTTACTTACAAATAAAAAGTTTATTTATTATTCATAATTCCCTAGCTCTGGCTACCACTTCAAGGGATTTATAGCCGTGAGTATATGTATGTATGTTTTTTTTATTAGCTGTGTAGTGTCGGCTTAGAATAACACTTTCCCATTTCTGCCGGTGGGTGTACGTAAGAGGCGATTAACGGTATTAGGGCTTTTAAGAGATTTTTGGGCGATGCGGTTGGAGACCCATCACCTTTATTTTACCATCCTTTTCCCCACGCAACTTCCAAAAGTGGCTAAGGAATTTCATAATTCCCTAGCTCTGGCTACCCCTTCAAGGGATTTATACCCGTGCCGTGAGTATATGTATGTATGTATGGTTTTTTTACATTTGTACATACATACATTAAATACATATACTCACCCCGTTAGTTCAGGGTAAGCAGAGACTATCGATCGCCACTTTTTGCGATTCTGGAAAAACTCTCTAGCTTCGTTCACATAAACCATTTTTTATAGATGCTCTTTTTTTTATTATTATTATTATTAGGTCCCAATGAGTCCTGCAAGGTCGTCCTCTACTAATATTACATGTACGATTTCTAAGACTTAAAATCAGAGGAAAATAAACTTCTATACATCAATTGGAAAATCGTCAGCCGCATGAAAGAATTTCGATGTAAAGAAAAATAAGCTCAAATTTTTGCAGCTAAAACATTTAATCAAGAAACCGTGAATTGCGAAAGTGAACTACTTACATTCAGTTGTCAATTGAATTGAATTGACAAAAAGATTTTGGTATGAACTTGAACAATCGTGGTTGATTGACGTATCGTAGAAAATGTAATACCGAACTCTATTTTCATGTCCAATATCTTCGAAGGAGTAGCAGAAGAACTAATACTTCTGAAAATCACATGATAGTTTGATCACTTAGTGTTAGGGATGTCCACTTTTTGTTAGGACAGTGTTTACGTGGTTGTTAAGCCGCACTATCATAACATAGTGCTGCGCCTTTCCCAAAGGGTTGGTAAAGAATATAATTAAAAGGACTGTATTTTATAGGTGGCGACATCTGGTGTAAAAGATGTACATTAAAACCATCAGAGGCATGTTGATATTGATATGTTAAGTTAGATCCTACTATTGCTCAACAGATGTCGCTAGTAAATTACGTAATAAAGAATATTCTCGATCAATGTAAAACAACCGTTAGGAACATTAGAACTTTCTGTTTCTTCCAGAAACATTCGAATTAATAAAGTACCGTTTTAACGGTCGATTGCTATGTATTCTAGAAGCTTCCGCTATTGTTGTACAGAGGGCACTTGTAATGCCCAATTATTCAAATAATCACAATTAATACAGAACTTGAAGAGAACACAAGCTAGTTTCATTATTCCTGGATACTGAACCTCCCGGACCCCTGGACGTCGGCACCTTACCAGCTCTACGAGTAATCACTTGGCGCCCAACGTGGGGCTTAACAGTGGTATATAGGCTCATCGCCGTTTTGACACTGCCACATGACTCAGTACATCTTAGCTATGTAGGTTTCCTAACGATGTTATTCGCTTTGTTAACAGCGATGATAAATCAACCACACACACTTTGGAAAAAACACAACAATTAAACAAACAACAACATCGTTCAAACACAAGGTTTTGCATGAGAAACGGTGGTGTTCACTAAGCTATCAAAATATTTTATATTTGGGAAAATCCGCTATCTTTAGTTAATAGCCGCATTTAATTGAAAAAATAAATAGTCATTTAATACTGTGAAGTAAATAAAGTAGTACATAAAGGTGTACATAGATCCATCATGGATTTTTTCGGAATATAATTTAGTATCAATGGTAAGAAAGTGGAACAAGTGAAAGAGTTCGTATATCTGGGAAGTTTGTTTACTAGGGATGGAAAGTGTGATGAAGACATTAGAAGAAGAGTAAAAAAGGGTAATGCGGTAAATGAAGCATTTGATAGTCTCATGTCTAGTCAATCGGTGTCCGAAAAGGCCCGAATGACTGTGCATGATGCTGTCCTCGTTCCTACGCTTATGTATGGCAGTGAATTTTGGGTGTGGCAGTAGGAGCATAAAAGCAGAGTGAATGCAGTAGAAATGAGATCCCTCAGAAAAGTTTGTAATGTAAGGTTATGTGATCGTGTGAGGAATTATGTGATTCGTGAAAGGTGTGGTGTAAAAGATGATATTGTAAGAAAGATAGAAAAAGGTATGTTGAGATGGTTTGGGCACATAGAGAGGATGGATGACAGTAAAGTGGTGAAAGAGATCTATAAAGCCAATGTGGAAGGTCATGTTAGTAGAGGACGACCTTGGAGGACACATTTGGATCAAATAGAACATGTGCTCAAAAAGGCAGGTGTCCGCAGTATGAAGAATAAAAGAGCATGTATGAAAAGATTGATGGATGTAAACGAAGCCAGAGAGGTTTGCAAGGATCGTACAAAGTGGCGATCGATAGTCTCTGCCTACCCCAATGGGAACTAACGGCGTGAGTATATGTATGTATGTATGTATAATTTAGTAGAACGTAAAAGAATCATGGCTAGAAATACCAAAAATCTTTGAAATTTGAAATTCCTCAACCTAGAAGTTGAGTTGGGAAAATAAATACATACATACATATACTCACGGCTATAAACCCCAAGAAGGGGTGGCCAGAGCTAAGGAACTAGAAGTTCTTCAGCCACTTTTGGAAAGTTGAGAGGGGAAAAGATGGCAAAATAAAGGTTGTTGGTGATGGGTCTCCAACCGCATCGCCCAAGAATCCCTTAAAAGCCCCAACACTGTAAGTCGCCTTGGGGTAGTGTTATTCTAAGCCGACACTACGCAACAATTCTGTGAGTTTTTGTAAGAGAGTGAGTTGGGAAAATAAAAGATTATTATTATGAAATACAGCAGCCGTGATAGCCCAGTGGGTAGAACACTCGGTTAACGTGCAAGCGACTAGTGTTCAAATCCCAGGTCGGGGCCTACACCAATTTGTCTTTTCTAAAGACATATGTGTGGTTAATTTATCATGGTTGTTAACGGTGAGGGAAAACATCGTGAGGAAACCCACATGGCTGAGTTGTACTTAGTCATGTGACAGTGTATTCGTACAAAACGGCGATAGGCCTGCCCCCTGTCACGTGAGTACACTGTCCATGCAAAACGTGGGTACTCTGAACACCAGATGACAAAGTCACGTGATGTTCAGAAGTATTAGTACCTCTGCCAACCCCTTCGGGGATATGCGGCGTGAACGTTTATGTTATTATGTTATGTTATTATGAAATCTAATTCTGGGTCTTCAAGAATGAATATTTTATGGTCTGATGTCTTTCGAAATGGCTGTTTTGTACAAATAAATATAGTGTATTGATAAATTTTGGAGAGTCAGGAACGGACGACAAGCGGGATTAACAACTTGGTTAATATTAGAGGCAATATTTGGGTACCATATTGCCACCAAATAACGTTTATTGACTGATGATAATGACGATTAATGATCACTGTTCTTAATAAAAAAGTAAAACACATTTACATACATACATACATATACTCACGGCTATAAATCCCAAGAAGGGGTTGCCAGAGCTAAGGAATTAGATATGCCTCAGCCACTTTTTGAAGTTGCGTGGGGAAATAGATGGTGATATATAGGTTGTTGGTGATGGGTCTCCAACCGCATCTTGAGTATCCATTTACAAAAGGTTTGGCTATATGCCACCGCAATGCATCCTATATGTCTGTGAAATCATATAATGTAATAAGCGATGATTTAAAGGATAAGGCATTTAATGAATTTAGATTAAAGCTATATGATTATTTAATCGTTAAATGCTTTTATTCCATTCAAGATTTTATTGATAACTGTGACATTTAGTTGTGTATTATTTTTATAAACTGTGACATTTGATTTAATTTTACCATTTGTTTTGTTTGTTACTAATTATTGTATACATTATTTGGAATTAATTTTATTGTAGACATTTATTTGAAATATAGCAATATGTGACATTTTTTATTTGATTTTTCAACTTTTTCTCTCTAATGTATTTTATAATTAATTTTCAATTGCTTTTTAAATTCAATTATAATGTTAAATATTTACACGCCTAACGGCAGAGCAGGCAAAGTGCATATTACTTACTTACTTACTTATACTCACGCAAATTATTCCCATTGGGGTAGGCAGTACGATCTTGACAAACCCTTTCTTGCTTCCCTTACATTTATTATCCTTCTCATACATGCTCTTAATAAAAGTGGATATTAATTAATGAAGATCCAGTTATATACTCTTGTTTTCGTAAATAAACGATTTTTTTCTATCGCTCAAAAATCCCTCGAAAGCCCCAATACCATTAGTCGCCTCTTACGTACACCCACCGGAGAAATGGGGTAGTGCTATTCTAAGCCGACACTACACAGCGGATTTATTTGGTAAAATTTACATAAAAATGACAAGACACAGTAAAAACACATAACATAACATAACATAAACATAAACGTTCACGCCGAATATCCCCGAAGGGGTTGGCAGAGGTACTAATACTTCTGAACATCACGTGACTTTGTCACCTGGTGTTCAGAGTACCCACGTTTTGCATGGACAGTGTACTCACGTGATAGGGGGCAGGCCTATCGCCGTTTTGTACGAATACACTGTCACATGACTAAGTACAACTCAGCCATGTGGGTTTCCTCACGATGTTTTCCCTCACCGTTAACAACCATGATGAATTAACCACACATATGTCTTTAGAAAAGACAAATTGGTGTAGGCCCGATCCAGGATTTGAACACTAGTCGTTTGCACGATAACCGAGTGTTCTACCCACTGGGCTATCATTGTTGCTTGAAACACATTGAAAACAAAAAGTAAAACATGTAACCTATTGCCAAAATTACATATGTGTTGTACAAATATTGTAGCTTTAACAATTGTCCAACAAAATAAAACTATTTAAAATACTTCATCCTTACCAGCAATTACAAGCACATCAACCAATGCAAGCAAAGCTAGAGAGGCGAGGCTGACGGGCTCGTTCCACACCACCGCGTCTAACAGCGCCGCGCACGCGCTCGCGTTCAAACCGCGCATCTCGCGCGCCCGCCGCCGCCGCCAGCTGCATCACGTGCGCTCACACCGCCGCGCCGCGCGGGTTTCGCTATTTCCGGCGCGTCATTTTAAACGCTCGTATCTGTAACAAGACGGTGTGTTGTTAGATATAGTTTTTGTGAAATGGGATGGGATATATACATACATATACTCACGGCTATAAAGCCCTTTAAGGGGAGTAGCAGAGCTAGGGAATAAGAAATTCCTCAGCCACTTTTGGAAAGTTGAGTGGGGAAAAGATAAAATTACTTAAAAGCCCCAATACCGTTAGTCGCCTTTTACGTACACCCACCGGAAGAAATGGGGTAGAGCTATTCTAAGCCGACACTACACAGCAATCTAAGCCGATACTACACAGCAATGGGATGGAATATGACTGGTAAATTGCTTACCAGATAGATATAATACTTTTGAGGGGTATACAGAGAAGGCTTAGCATTACAGTATTTGCCTGGACAGTGTATAATCCTGAACTTCTTTACATTAATTAATTAAGATCTGGTATTGTAAAGTTTACTCGTTTTCCAAAACAAACTAATCAGACAGATGTCACAGTATGCTTCATCCATAATGAAACATAGTCAAAATGTGATGGTACAACTGAACGTAAGTAATCAAGTTTTTTTTTAATTTGTGTACAACAGACATTTAATTAATAAAAATATGACAAACAATTTATGCTTACTTAATTACAAAGTTCAATTAATTTCGGTCGTAATGGTTTTAACTCTCAAGGGATTAAAAAAGGATGAGCAAGTAAATATTTAATATTCTTATAAATTGCCTTTTTTAGCCAGATGCTAAATGAATTAAAGAGGAAGAATATTTTACTTAAGAAGCTCATGTGTGGAAAAGTTTATGAATGTTAAAAGGGAATAGTGTTGTACAAAATCATTATTATTGCTGTGTGGTGTCCGCTTAGAATAGCACTACCCCATTTCTTCCCATGGGTGATCGTTAGAGGCGAGATTTTTGAGCGATGCGGTTAGAGACCCATAACCAAAAATATTTGTTTCACAATCTTTTCCCCACTTAAGTTCCAAAAGTGGCTAAAAAAATTTCAGATTCTGAAGCTCTGGCTACCCCTTTTAGGGATTTATAGCCTTGGGTATATATATGTATGTATGTAAAATCATTATCAAATTATAAGAGTCCAATATTTTAATGAAAATCTGACGTTTTTATTTTGTTACTATTGGTGGTGATTAGAGATATCTTACAGGACAGCTCAAAGATCTAGGATTGATCTAACACTGGATAATACTTCATTATCACATTATTCTTTTAAGCTCAAAAGTAATGAACAGTTATTTTTCTAAAATGTTCAGCCGCTATTTAGTATATTTTTTGTGTGCTAAAAATAAATCTATACTTTCACAAGGAAAATAGACACGACCTGCTTGAAATAATATTTTATTTTTATTATAGGCCATTTTTTACAAACCTCCTAAGTGCATTTAGAGGTAAACCGGAAAAAACTGAGAAAAACTTTGTCCAAGTAAACAGGAAAATTATACTTTTGCGTCGAAATATTTTTCGTGGAACGTGCGTGAAATCTCAGGATTTTATTGTTATTAATGAAGAAAAATATCGTGTTTTGGAAATCATTTTAGGCTAAAGAAGGAAAATTTGTTGACTGCCTTGAACACCTGTATATTATAATGTTTCTAATCCTTATAGATTTATTTTTACTCAAGCCATTTGTCAATAAACATTTTGCTGAATGTAAACAAAATATAATACCAGTTAAGAATACAATAGTCATTTCCTAACTGTTACAGTTCAGTGGGAGAACCACTGCTTTTCATACAGGACAGGCGACTTAAAATTTATGTGTGCAAGAAAAAAAAAATATCAGTGGATGTAAAATCGCTTCTGATTCAGGAGACATAAGTAATTTGTAGAAATCCTGAGTCAGACCTACATCAATGTGTCTTTTTTTAAGTCAGGTATCAATTTTCTTAACATAAACATAAACTTTCACGCCGTATATCCTCGAAGGGGTTGGCAGAGGTACTAATACTTCTGAATATCACGTGACTTTGTCACCTGGTGTTCAGAGTACCCACGTTTTGCATGGACAGTGTACTCACGTGATAGGGGCAGGCCTATCGCCGTTTTTTACGAATACACTGTCACATGACTAAGTAAAACTCAGCCATGTGGGTTTCCTCACGATGTTTTCCCTCACCGTTAACAACCGTGAAAAATTAACCACACATATGTCTTTAAAAAAGACAAATTGGTGTAGGCCTGACGCGGGATTTGAACACCAGTCGCTTGCACGTTAACCGGTGTTCTACCCATTGAGCTATCACGTCGTAGGTTCTTAACGGTGAGGGAAAACACCACTACCTCACATGCCTGAGTTGTACTTAGTCAGCTGACAGTGTATTTGTACAAAACGCCGATATACATGGCCTCTATCACGTAAATACTCACTATCTAGTACTCCAAATAGAATAGAATAGAATAGAATAACTCTTTATTGCACATCAAACACAAATTTACAAATGTAATAATATGATCAAAAAGTTTAGAGTGAGGTATAATTGGCGGTCTTATCGCTAAAAGCGATCTCTTACAGACAACCTTTGGAAGGTGAGATCGATAAATTAATTATTTGGGTAGATGCACAAATACCAGGTGACTAAAATATAAAGTGATATTCAGAAGTCTCCTCGGCCAACCCTTCGGAGATATAAGGAGTAAACGTTGAGTTAAATTAGTTTTTTTTTATATACGTACATATTATTTACCGATCAAGTTAGTCCAAAACAAAGTTAAACTTGTATAATATAATATATAACATAACATAACCGTTCACGCCGAATAACCCCGAAGGGGTTGGCAGAGGTACTAATACTTCTTAACATCAAGTGACTTTGTCACCTGGTGTTTAGAGTACCCACGTTTTGCATGGACAGTGTACTCACGTGATAGGGGGCAGGCCTATCGCCGTTTTGTACGAAAACACTTTTACATGAAAAAGTACAACTCAGTCATGTGGGGTTTCCTCACGATGTTTTCCCTCACCGTTAACAACCATGATAAATTAACCACACATATGTCTTTAGAAATGTAGGCACGACCCAGGATTTGAACACTAGTCGTTTGCACGATAACCGAGTGTTCTACCCACTGGGCCATCACGGTGTGATATACTAACTATCAATAATATACTAACTTAACGAAATAATGAATATATTATAATTATAATACACATTTATATAGTGGCTGAAGAATTTATGATTCCTTAGCTCTGGCTACCCCATCTAGGGATTTATAGCCGTGAGTATATGTATGAATGTACTCAATATTCTCGACCGTGGTACTAACCAAAAGATAGACAGTTACAAATTAACTGAACAATACAACTTCAACTCATAAATAAAAGATGTTATTAAAGGAAAGAAAAACTTCGACACTGGCGGGGTTCGAACCCCGCCAGTGTCGAAGTTTTTCTTTCCTTTAATAACATCTTTTATTTATGAGTAATAATCCCCACATGAGGAATTCATGTCAAAAAACATTAAATTATGTGATAGTTAGGCGTTTCCAACATTTGCATTCTATCTGAAAAGGTAGACAAGTGGCCGTCCGAATTAGTTAAAATTCGGAGGTAGGAAACGCAAACACTACTTGAACGTGTAAAAAAGAAACAAAGGATAGAGAAATTTCGCGCTGGATGCCAACTGACACTGTAGCTCAGTTGGCAGAGCGACGGGGGCGTATACCCGAAGGTCGCGGGTTCGAACCCCGCCAGTGTCGAAGTTTTTCTTTCCTTTAATAACATCTTTTATTTATGAGTAATAATCCCCACATGAGGAATTCATGTCAAAAAACATTAAAATACAACTTCAAACTGAATAAATCCAAGCTTTACTTACATTTGGACGAAAGCCTCGGAACTTGAGTTCAACTAAAGTACAGGTGGCTAAATATTTAAATTACTGTTTGTTCGAATGCTTCAGTTGAATGATTCATATACTCACACTATTAGTTCTCATTGGGGTAGGTAGATACTATTGATTGAAATTTGTGTGTTGTGCCGGCTTAGAATAGCACTACCCCATTTCTTCCGGTGGGTGTACGTAAGAGGCGACTAACGGTATTAGGGCTTTTAAGGGATTTTCGGGCGATGCGGTTGGAGACCCATCACCAAAAACCCTTATTTCACCATCTTTTCCCCACGCAACTTCCAAAAGTGGCTGAGGAATTTCTAATTTCCTAGCTCTGGCTACCCTTTCATGGGATTTATAGCCTTGAGTATATGTATGTATGTATGTATGTACTCGTAACATTTTAGCCTCCTTGCCCGGCTAGTACTAGCGGTGTTAAAACTAGTTATCGCGTGGGATAAAGCAGCCATCTCTTACGCACTTAATTAGTATCATATTCTGCCATCTCATTCTAACCGTTATCGTGTCGATAAAACAGCGCTCGTGCTTGTCCTTCCGGTGTTCAATTTTCGTTTCCTACCTTTCTTAAGAAGTTTAACCATTTTGCTGTGTAGTGTCGGCTTAGAATAGCACTACCCCATTTCTTCCGGTGGGTGTACGTAAGAGGCGACTAACGGTATTAGGGCTTTTAAGGGATTTTTGGGCGATGCGGTTGGAGACCCATCACCAAAAACCCTTATTTTACCATCTTTTCCCCACGCAACTTCCAAAAGTGGCTGAGGAATTTCTAATTTCCTAGCTCTGGCTACCCCTTCATGGGATTTATAGCCTTCAGTATATGTATGTATGTTTAACCATTTGTACAGTAAACATAATCCAGATGTAAAAGTATGAAATTATGCTCTTAATTATTTATCATAGTCAAAAATCGTTTTATTATTTGCTAAATAATAAAGAAGTTTGAAACTTGTTTCACGCTCGGAACAGTTTGAACTTGAAACGGTAATCTTGACGTTCGCTCGACTGTACATAATTGTATCATTAGAATGTCTTTAGAATAGGGTTGGTACTTCAGTATTTTTTCGGATATCATTAACCTTGGTAAGTGATGTCAGGGTTGGCACGTTTTTAACGACTTCTGCATAGCTAGTACAAGCTTTCTTAAACCAGATATCGCGTGGTATAAAACAGCCATCTTTTACGCGCTTATTTAGTATCATATACTGTCATCCCATTCTGACCCATATCGTGTCGATGAAATAGCGTCCGTACTAGGCCTCGTATCCAAAGTTTGTGTTTTGATATTCACTGCGTCATTGGATAACTACTTTTAAAGGTCATTTTGAATCGAAATACATTTTGTTGTTTTATTTATATTGTGTGGGAGTATGACTTTGAAAAGTAATGATTTTTTAGCTTTTTTTAACTTGCCATCGCCAGTATATAATATGCCGTCTAGTGCCGGCTTAGAATGTCACTACCCTTTCTACCTAAGGGTGTCGTAAGAGGCGACTAACGGTACAGGGTTTTTTTAAGTGGTCTTATTTACAAACGATATTTTATTTCTACAATCTTGTCCCCTATCAACTTCAAAATGTGGCTCAGGAGTTTCTAGCTTTGAACCTCTGCCTACCCCTTTTTGGGATTTATGACCGCGAGTAAATGTAGATATTGTCACGCCGTTAGTTCCCATTGGGGCAGGCAGAGACTATCAATCGCCACTTGTACGATCCTGGCAAACATTTATATATCTTATATAAAAATGAAAAATAGAAGCGATTAAATCTGTGACGGCTGTTAGAGGGTCACAAATTTAATGAGATATCCGTAATATTTGACGAAGCTGCGTTGGCAGAAGCGGTGTAAAAAACGTGTTTAAATTCTAACTGAATTTATGACTGGGCTGCGTTGCAAAATATTTAATTTTAAGCAACTTTGAGGCTTTTACGAATTACTGGGGATTATATCTAAGCGAAGTTAAAATAGATTTTATTTCTTTGAAGCTTTTTACAGTATTTGAACTAGTAAATGCAGCATTTTCGTGAAATTATGTAGTGGTGTAGTATACAACCTTACTTACTTATTTTTACTTACACCCTTTATTCCCATTGGGGTAGGCAAAACTATCAATCGCCACTTTGCACGATCTTGACAAATTCCTTTTGCTACCTTTTCATTCATTATTCTTCTCATACATGCTCTTTTATTCTTAATAAATAAAGGAAAGAAAAATTTTGGCACTAACGGGGATCTAACCCGCGACCTCCGGGTATACGCTCCCTCTGCCAATTGAGCTATGATGTCAAGTAGCTACTAGTGCGAAATTATGCATACCTTTGTTTCTTTTACACTATTTAGTTCTCGAATGGCTGTGCATGATGCTGCCCTCGTTCCTACGCTTATATATGGAAGTGAATGTTGGGTGTGGCAGAAGAAGCATGGAAGCAGAGTGAATGCAGTAGAAATGAGGTCCCTCAGAAAAGATTCTAATGTAAGGTTATGTGATCGTGTGAGGAATGATGTGATTCGTGAAAGGTGTGTTGTAAAAGATGATATTTTAAGAAAGATAGAAGAAGGAATGTTGAGATGGTTTGAGCACATAGAGAGGATGGATGTCAATAATTTGGTGAAAGAGATACATAGAGCTAATGTGGAAGATAATATTAGTAGAGGACGACCTCGGAGGACACATTTGGATCAGATAGAAAATTTGCTCAAAGAGGCAGGTGTTCGAAGTATGAAGAATAAAAGAGCATGTATGAAAAGATTGATGGATGTAAACGAAGCCAGAGAGGTTTGCAAGGATTTCACAAAGTGGCGATCGATAGTCTCTGCCTACCCCAATGGGAACTAACGGTTACATATGTGTGTATGTATGTATGTAGTAAAGTAGCATCAGCGTTCCCTACCTTCGGAAGAGCACTTCAAAAGTGTAAAAGAAACAAGGGAATGAACAATTTCGCACTAGAAGTCATTGACACTATAGCTCAATTGGCAGAGCGACGGGGGCGTATACCCGAGGTCGTGGGTTCGATCCCCTCTGGTGTTGAATTTTTTCTTTTCTTTATTTATTCTTTATTTAGCTGACCCGACAGACTGTTAAATTTGCTTATTACAAAATTATAGGCGTTTTTTCTGGTACTCTTAGTTCAATCAGCCGTGAATATTTTATTGATCATTTTTTTCCTGGATGTAAAGTATTTGGATCAGCACTTGCATTATGCCAAATTTCATTAACGCAAATTATGTACTTGAGGAGCCTTTTCGCCTCAAACACACAAACAACCGACACTTAACTACCTATTTTTTACCTATTCAAGGTTTCTTTGTACAAAATTATTATTTAAAATGAATCACATAAATTAAATTTTAAAAATCAATTGTAAACTTGAAACGAAGCGCCGCGCCGCGTCGTTCTGAAAATTTTATAATTCGACACAGCCATCAACGTTGTCTGCCCTTACGTGTCTGCCCGTTCGGGTCGCGCACCTCAACATGAGCCCACCCCCACCACCGCCGTCGCCGCCGCGCGCCGCCACTCGCCGCCACTGTCGTGCTATGCGGACCGACCGACTGACACAACGACGGAACGCAGCCGCCGCCGCCGCCATCTCTGCCCTCGGCATTGTAAATGCATCTTGTGTACTAATATTACCATAAAAGTGTTATGATATGTATATATTCGGAATCCTCATTTCATCAGCTTTAATTTGATATGCATTTTGGGTCATTTGCGCAACGCCATCTATCGGACTTTGGATTCCAACTATCAACATTAGTTCTATATTTAGACTTAAGATGTCGTTGCAAGTACTATAATGAATTGCGTAACGTAATATTTTTCTTCTTGAACTCACAAAATTAATCATATCTTTTGATAGAGTGAACCGATTTCGATGAAACAAAAACTAAGTTATACCTCAAGTTACTATAATTTTTGTATATAAACATTTTTAGCATTGAATTCGTAGATTTTACGTGATGTGCGCACAAACAACATATAAACAGACAAACAGATATTTTTTTTAAAAAATGATGGAAATGGGTTCTGTTACTTATCTGTTCACACGCTGGCTATTTTATTTTCAATTTCTTCAATGTACAAAAATGACTTTTCTACAGATTTATTATATGTATAGATAATACCCACATGAGGTTTTCATGAACAAAAACATTCAAATTATCTTTCTTTGTTCTTTAATCGAAGTTAGTAAAGCGAAATTAAATTAATCATACAAACTTAACAAAAAAATGATCACAAAACATAAAAAAGTAATATTAAACGAAATACTTTACCAATTACTTCATCAAAAATGAAGAAATTAACAAAAAAACTTTTCCTAAACTAATTAGAACAGTAAATATTACCTTTTCCTTTGTACGCGATTAGGGTTGGCAACTTGGTTACAACTTAAAAAAGTTTCTCTAAGTTACTGAGTAGGCTTTCGGTTCGAGTAATTACTTTACCTAATCATGAAGGGTGCGAAATAGCGCAAAACTGGTAAGTAAATACAAACTGAATTTACTGAAAATCTTAGGTAACTAAACAAACAAACAAATTCAACTTTATCTTAGATTTCAATTACATTTTGTTACCGGTATTAGAATTATAAGGAATATGCCGTGTAGTGCCGGCTTTAAATGTCACTCCCTCTTTCTACCCACGGGTGACATAAGAGGCGAGTAAGGGTGTAAAGTATTTATGGTTTTGGGTGATGCGGTTTGAGACCTATCTACAAAGACACTTTATTTCTACCATTTTCTCCCCTATGATCTTCCAAATGTGGCTGAGTGTTGTGGATTTATGGCCGTGAGTACATATATGTATGTATGAGGAATAAATAGGTATGTAAGAACAATTTATGAATGGGAATGAATCTCGAGAGGTTTGCCAGGGTCTGGTCTGTGCTTACCCCAGTGGGAACTAATAGTGTAAGTAAATGTATATATGTATGTAAACGGTGATGAAAAATATCGGAAAAGCTTAATGGCTGGATATTAAATTATAATTATTTTAGAGTGGAGTACACTGTCAAAGTAGAAAGTGGGTACTGTATGGAAACTGGTACCTTTGCTACCCCTTTGGAGGGTTAACGGATCGATTGAAAAACCTACGTAGGAAAAGAAGGTGCGTTTTTCAAGTATCAATTACATACATACATACAAACATATACTCACGGCTATAAATCCCTAGAAGGGGTAGCCAGAGCTAAGGAACTAAAAGTTCCTCAGCCGATTTTGGAAAGTTGAGTGGGGAAAAGATGGCAAAATAAAAATTTCGACACAGGCGGTAATCGAACCCGCGACCTCGTATATGAAAATAAATTTATAATTACTTTTTCAAAATTACAGGCGTCGTTGACGGTTTTTTTAAAAACTTTTAGTATTTGAAAGAATAAGACATTAAATCTAATAATTTTGCAAAAGAGATAATAATATCTCACTTGCTATTTTATTTCACATACATACATATATACATATACTCATGGCTATAAATCCCTAGAAGGGGCAGCCAGAGCTAAGGAATTAGAAATTCCTCAGCCACTTTTGGAAGATGCGTGGGGAAAAGATGGTAAAATAAAGGTTGTTGTTGATGGGTCCCCAACCGCATCGCCCAAAAATCCCTTAATAGCCCAATACCGTTAGTCGCCTCTTACGTACACCCACCGGAAGAAATGGGGTAGTGCTATTCTAAGCCGACACTACACAGCAAAAAAATATAGGATGTTTGGTAATAGGTCTTCATCTTCAGTCACATCACCAAACAGTCACTTAAAAAGCCCCACTATCCTAAGTGGCCCGTTACAACACCCGAGATGGTAGTAGGTTAGTGCTATTCTAAACCAAATCTACACAGCAAATGTAACATACATACATACATATACTCACGGCTATAAATCCCTTAACGGGGTAGCCAGAGCTTTGGAATGAGAAATTCCTCAGCCACTTTTGGAAGTTGATTTGGGAAAAGATGGTAATAATAAATGTTTTTGGTGACGGGTCTCCAACCACATCGCCCAAAAATCACTTAAAAAGCTCTGTACCCTTAGTCGCCTCTTACGATCACCCTCGGGTAGAAATGGGGTAGTGTTATTCTAAGCCGGTACTACACGGCAAACCGTCTCCGACCACATCGCCCAAAAATCACTTAAAAAGCCCCTATACCCTTAGTCGCCTCTTACGATCACCCACGGGTAGAAATGGGGTAGTGTTATTCTAAGCCGACACTACACGGCTAAAAAGGCCCCAATATCCAAAGTCACCCCTTACAATATCCCAGTCGGTAGTATGGTAGTGCTATTCGTAGGCGAATCTAAGCAGCTAATGAACAAAAATACAATTTCTATATCACTGAATGTCTTTCTGAATCGCGTATAAGCCTAATACGCCCAGTATGAAATTGCTCATTTATACAAATTCTAAAGATCTGTTCATTGCGAATGCTGATTAATACGATTCTGTTAATTTTGAATGAATAAATACGCGGAATTTATGCGGAATACGGATTAGCTGGATCCGACATACAAGTTTGCGTAAATCAAACATGCCTTCATTTCCTGTGATATACTCGTATACATACTTTTGTATTCTGAACGTTTTAGCTATGTAGTCTCGGCTCAGCTATCTCTACCCCATTTCTTCAACCGACAATCTTTATTTGTATATAAATTATTATTTATATAAATATCATATCAGACATACATGCATATACTCACGGCCATAAATCCCAAAAACGGGTACCCAGAGCTTCTGAGCTAGAAACTCCTCAGCCACATTTGGAAGTTACATATACTCACGGCTATAAATCCCTAGAAGGGGTAGCCAGAGCTAAGGAATCAGAAATTCCTCAGCCACTTTTGGAAAGTTGAGTGGGGAAAAGACGGTGAAAAATAAGTCATTGGTTGTGGGTCTCCAACCGCATCGCCCAAAAATCCCTTAAAAGCCCCAATACCGTTAGTCGCCTTTTACGTACACCCACCGGAAGAAATGGGGTAGTGCCTTTCTAAGTTAATAGGGAAGAAGATGGTAAAAATAAAGTATCGTTGGTAATGGGTCTCCAACTTCATCGCCCAAAAACCACTTTAAAAACTCCACACCCTTAGTCGTATATTCCATATATATATACATAGATATATATTCTGGTAATTTAATCTTAAGTATGTCCAATGTCTATACAGCAACGCCATTTGAAAACGATGGACTTAAAAAAAATGCCTGCGACTATATCTAAGTGGTCATTGGTATATTTTATTATTTTAATACTTTTCAGGAAATATTAATATAGTAAATCAGTACTTAAAAATCAAATTTAGCATATCGACAATCTAGTTTGAAATTTTAAAGAAAAATCAAAGCACGACGTCCTTAACAATCATATAATGAGAACAGTACACGCACTTTTAGGAGTAAAATCTAGTAAAACAAAAATGAAAATCATGAAAGAAAAGAGGTATTTTTCGCCATTTGAGGCACAAGAAAATCTTTACATACATACATACATATTAATAATAATAAATAATAATAATAAGAAACTTTATTGCAACAATTACAATACAGTTTACAGAAATACGCAATACAATTCATTACATTACATTACAAATACATAAAGACAATACCTGGCACATATTGTTAGCAATAAGAGCATACTCAGCTGATGCTTCGGAGTAGTACACCAATGCACATAAGGCAACAAATGCACCACTCCTAGGCGCTGGTTTTCAGTATGCCCTTCTGAATAACTTAAAACTAAATTTACAAAATAAAAATAAAAAACCTTATAACATAAAAGAAATTAAAAACTGAAAACACACATCAATAAATAAAAATTCTTGTAACAAAAGCATTAAAACAGTACATTATTCAATTAAAAAACTACATTACTATTTCACAAAAACACGCATTTAGATTTGAAATTTAAAAGTATACATATACACTTACAAACATATATATAAACAACCACATACATATACACACACACATCTACATAATATTCTCACGCCGTTAGTTCCCATTGGGGTAGGCAGAGACTATCGATCGCCACTTTGTACGATCCTGGCAAACCTCTCTGGCTTCGTTTACATCCATCAATCTTTTCATACATGCTCTTTTATTCTTCATACTGCGGACACCTGCCTTTTTGAGCACATGTTCTATTTGATCCAAATGTGTCCTCCGAGGTCGTCCTCTACTAACATTACCTTCCACATCTTTAATTTACATAAAAACCAAAAAATACATATTCTTTTTTAAAGACATATGTGTGGTTAATTTATAATGGTTGTTAACGGTGAGGGAAAAACATCGCGAGGACTCCACATGGCTGAGTTGTACTTAGTCATGTGACAGTGTAACGTGAGTACACTTTCCATGCAAAACGCGAGCTATCTGACTATCAGGTGACAAAGTCACGTTATGTTCAGAAGTATTAGTACCTCTACCAACCCCTTCAGGGATGTAAGGCGTGAACGCTTGAGTTTGAGTGGGCTATTAACAAATTGTGTTTTTTTTGTGCAAAGTCATCAAAGTGGCAAATGGAAAACACGAGGCCGTTACCACTGCAAGGAAATAGCAAACAATTTAAAGTTTGTTCCACAGTACTATGTAAAACTATTAATATAAATTAAAGTAAGTACTATAAATTAAGGATTATAGCCGAATTCCTAGTTTCTCACAGCAAATTGGATCAATTAATTAAAACAATAGCGAACTCGCTTCGATGAGCCGCTATTTGTATCTTTCGGTTACGTTTAAGTCAGATAATTTAAATTATTATGTAACGCTGTGTAGTGTTGCCTTAGAAAAGCACTACGATCACCCACGGGTAGAAATGGGGTAGTGTTATTCTAAGCCGACACTACACGGCAAATACATACACATACTAACAAATACTTGTTTTTATCAAATAAAGAAATTTGATTTTTTTTGAATTTTGAATACATACATACATATACTCACGGCTATAAATCCCTAGAAAGAGGTAGCCAGAGCTGAGGAATTAGAAATTCCTCAGCCACTCTTTGAAGCTGCTTGGGGAATAGATGGTGAAATAAAGGTTCTTGGTGATGGGTGTCCCACCGCATCGCCCAAAAATCCCTTTAAAGCCCCCAACACCGTTAGTCGCCTCTTACGTACAGCCACCGGAAGAAATGGGGCAGTGCTATTCTAAGCCGACATTACACAGCTAGCTATACTATAATTTCACATATTATCTTATAACTGTCCCTTGCTTTTTTACTTTTAACTGTGTTCATTAAAGTGTATCTGCCGTGTAGTGCCAACTTGAAAGGGGTTTGTCTGTGTGTGACTTAATGTCACTACCCCTTTCTACCCACTTTAAGTGGTTTTTGGGCGATGCTATTGGAGACGCCATCACCAACGATACTTCATTTCTTCCATCTTATCCCCACTCAACTTCCAAAAGTGGCTAGGGATTTTTATATTCCAAATGAGACTGAGGAGTTTCTAGCACTGAAGCTCTGGTTTCTTCTTGTTGGGATTCATGGCCATGAGTATGAGGGGCATGCCAAAAGAAACTAGATACTCAAAAATTATAAAATTTATTCTTTATTACAAGTATGGATCTTTTCATAGTATTCACCCTGAGCACGTATACACTTTTCCATACGTCTGAACCAATTGGAAATTACCTGTGACCACTCTTCTTTAGATACCTCAGAAATCTCGAAATTATAGGCAACCAACGCATCTTCTTTGCTTTCAAACCTCTTCCCCTTTAGTTTTCCTTTGATTTTTGGAAACAAGTAAAAACCGCAAGGTGCTAGGTCAGGGGAATATGGTGGGTGAGGGAGAATTGACACATTTTTTGAGTTGAAAAAGTCTAGTGTTCTGGCAGACGTGTGCGGCGCCGCATTGTCGTGGTGCCAGAGAAGGTGCCGGATTCCTGACTTCGGTCGCTTGTCACACCAAGCTGATATTACTGTTGGAGCACAAACTGTCATATACCATTCGGAGTTCACCGTTCTTTCATTCTCTAGCACAACAGCAGCAATATGACCCGTTTTGCAGAAAAACGAGGCGACCATTTGTTTCTGTGTGCTTCGTGCACGGCGACATTTCGTTGGAGTTGGCTCGTCTTCAAAGCACCATACAGTCGACTGTCGCTTTGCCATGTTTCGTCACCAGTCCGTATATCATATACGTATTTGTTCTCGCCTCCGTTGAATTTATCTATCATGAATAGGCACCAATCCACCCGACGGTCTTTCTGCTCATCGGTAAGTTTGTGCGGCACCCATCTCGAACATCGTTTACGGAGAGAAAGGTAGTCGTGAATTATGGTTTGCATTGCTGCTGATCCAATTTCTAGTTGTCGCTCTAGCTCTACATATGTAATTCGTCAGTTTTCGCGAATAAGTTTTTCGACTGCACGAACGTTTTCTTGCGTGACCGCGGTTGGCTGCCGTCCTGTCTTCGCTCCATCTTCGAGACATCCCCGTCCCCTTTTAAATTCAGCAAACCAATTGAATACTGTTATTCGGCAACAAGCAGACTCACAAAAAGTAAAAGCCAAAAGTTCAAAACATTCTTGAGGCTTTAAACCCTTTTTTTAGTCATAATAAATCATAGCGCGAAAATCACGTCAACTGAGCTCCATTGTTGCGAGTGAATTCCCGCCAGATTCTCGGAAAAATTATGCTCATTCAAATAAAAAATAAATGAAAAAATGTGTTCTGTATTCAAATATGTCAATAAAAAACCAGCCTATAAGATGGTATATAGCTTGCTAGAGTCAATAAAATGAGAAAAGAGTATCTAACTTCTATTGGCATGCCCCTCGTATGTGTGTGTACTTTGTTCATATAATAAAGTCTTAACTATCTCTGGACACTTTTAAATGCCAGTACTCTCTTTTCTATATCCAACTTGTAACCAGATCTTCATAATAATATATTGTTCAACTATTTTTTGAAGTTAAATGGGATAAAGTAGTAGATACAAAATAAACATCTACCCACATCGCCCAACCATCACCCAAAAAATCCAATAATAACCTAAAACGCCTCCGACGACACCCATGGAGAGAAATAGGTTTGTGCTATTCTAAGCCTACACTACATAGCCATTTCTACTTATATTTTATATATTTAAAGAGTATTTCTACTGTTCCTCTCTTAGATTGGAATAGAAAAATATCGGCGCCATGTTGAATCCAGCTTCGTCCGTATTGTCAAGATAATTAAAATGAGCAGTATTATTGTACTATTCTCTTATTACCTTACTTTTATTACGAAAAATGCATATTTAGAAGCTCCTTTACACAGCTTTAAATTAAAAAAGACAAGGCCAGAATTTTAGAATTTAAAAACTTCATCATCTTTTTTAATATTAAAGGGGAAAAGTATTTGAAGTGTGGTTAGTGAGTGCCCTACCACTACATCGCACAAAACTGCCTACAAAAACCCCCATTTTCTATGAATTTTATGGATAATGATGATGAATTGGTCAAAGAGATATACCTATAGAGCCAATTTTCATAGTAATTTGAAGGAAAGAATGCCGTGTAGTGCCGGCTTAGAATATCACTACCCCTTTCTACCCGAGGGTGTCGTATGAGGCGACTAAGGGTGTGGGGCTTTTTAAGTGGTTTTTGGGCGATGCGGTTGGAGACCCATCACCAACGATACTTTATTTTTTCCATCTTCTCCCCTATTAACTTCCAAATGAGGAGTTTCTAGCTCTGAAGCTCTGGCTACCCCTTTTTGGGATTTACGGCCGTGAGTATATGTATGTATGTTGAATGAAAAAGAGTTTGAATTCTGAGTCGGCGACAGAGTATTCGTAATAAATGGTCCTTATCACGTGAGTGCACGCTCCAGGCAAAAGTGGGTACGCTGAACACTAGGTATCCGTACCTCCGTCAACCCCTAAGGAGACATGCAGCATGAACGTTGAGTCGACTATTGAGAGACATTTAGTTGTAATAGAGAATTAGCTAAAAATATAGATGTCTGAAGTGCGCATAACAAAAGAGCTTGCAGCGTTATTCAATAGATACTCTCTGCCTACCCCATTAGAAACTAATGGCGTGACTTTATGTTTGTAGGTAAATTAATTTGTCCGTTATGTAAATAGCTTTTTACTAATCGTTTTAATTTAATTTTCTTTTAACTTTTGTAAATACTTCCTTTGTGAGCTCTTTAGCTGCTTTTCTTATTTCTTACAATTTTAAGTTGTTACGGAAAACACAATTACACAGCCTTTGAGAGTAAGCTAATTTTTTATACTCACGGATATAAATCTCAATAAGGGGTAATCAACCATAGCTCAAGAATTGAAAATTTGTGAGCTACCTTTAAAAATTGAGATCCTTTACCTTTAGTTGCTCTAGGTCAAAATGGGGTTGTGATATTATGAGCCAAACCCTTCATACATATTTGGTCACGGTTAAAACTCCAAGAGTTTAGATTCAAATATATGGTACCTCAACTATTTTTACAATCGCTTTGGTGACACAAATCATAAATACGAATTGGGATAATGTTATTCTAAACTGGGACGAGAGCACAGCTCTGCTGTAATATTTTGATTATTTAGCATAAAAATCCTTAGGTTTTTGGTAAGGATGATCAAAGACAAAGTTTCTAACCACTTTATGACATAATCAATTAAAGAGATAACTATTTCGTTTTGCAACCTAACTACGTTGCTCTTTTATTCTTATAGGTGACTTAATATTTTAGGGTTTTTAATGTGATTGATCGGTGATTTAGCTGGATGCCCATCGCCAACCCTCTTTTTGATTTTACAAATTCTGAAGTTCTGCTTACCAATTTTTCATACTTGTAATATTACAAACATAGATACAAATATACTCATACTCATGGTTATAAAATCCTAATATAGGTACCCAGACTTTAACAATCAGAAATTCCTCAACCATTTCTAAAAGTAACTAGGCTAACCTATGAGTCAAGAAAAGATTGTAAAATAAAGGTTTTTGGAACTGGGTCTCTAACCGCATCGCCCAAAAATCACTTCAAAATCCCCAATATCGTTAGTCGCCTCTTATGTACACCCACCGGCAGAAATGGGGTAGTGTTATTCTAGGGCAAAAATGCTAGATGAGATATAATGCACATTATATGCAGAAACAATTAAAATGCACAACTACTAAACTGATTATTCCAAAATTCATTCACCTGTATTACTGCCGCGTAGTGTCGGCTTAGAATAACCCTACCCTATTTCTTCCGGTGGGTGTACGTAAGAGGCGACTAACGGTATTGGGGCTTACAAGGGATTTTGGGGCAATGCGGTCCAACCCATCACCAAGAACCTTTATTTCACCATCTTTTCCCCACGCAACTTCCAAAAGTGGCTGAGGAATTTCTGATTCCCTAGCTCTGGCTACCCCTTCAAGAGATTCATAGCCGTGACTATGTATGTATGTCATTCACCTGTATCTATATAAATATCAGTATTACATGACAGAAGCGAAGTTTTCTTCATTGGAATGAGTAGAATGAAAGTCGCTAGTAAATTATACAATAGATGCTTCAACAACTAAATTACAGGGTATCATGAAAAAGTATCTATTTATTTGCTTTTTATGTCTACGATTTGATTTGAATAAATCGAGTGAGACTTAATGTTCTATTACAAGCCAAAGTCAAATATTTGGTACCGTTATACTATCAATATGGATACATATTGCTGTGTAGTGTCGGCTTAGAATAACACTACCCCATTTCTACCCGTGGGTGATCGTAAGAGGCGACTAAGGGTATAAGGGCTTTTCAAGTGTTTTTTGGGCGATGTGGTTGGAGACCCGTCACCAAAAACATTTATTATTACCGTCTTTTCCCTACTCAACTTCCAAAAGTGGCTGAGGAATTTCTCATTCCAAGCTCTGGCTACCCCGTTTAGGGAATCATGGCCGTGAGTATATGTATGTATGGATACATACATATACTCAGATATGCCGTGTTGTACCGGCTTAGAATTTCACCACCCCTTTCTGCCAGCGGTTGTCGTAATTGGAGACTAAGGGTATGGGGCTTATGTAAGTGTTTTTTGGGCGATGCGGTTGGAGACCCATCACCAACGATACTTTATTTCTACCATCTTGTCCCCTCTTGCTATGATTATCAACTTCCAAATGTGGCTGAGGACTTCTAGCTTTGACGCTCTGGCTACCCCTTTTTGGGGTTTATGGCCGTAAGTATATGTATGAATTTATTTATGTTTATATGTTCTGAACTGAATTAGTGTAGCCAGAGCTTTAGAATTAGGATTTTCTCAGCCACCTTCGGATATTGTAAAGTTTTAAAAATAATGGAAGCTTAGTGGTGGGTCTTCAGAACATCGCCCAAAAGACTCTTGAAACGCCTCAAAACCCTATGCGCCTTATGACACACACACACACACACACACACACACACACACACACACACACACACTGGAAGAAATAGGTCAGTTTAAGAAAGCAAAGGCTTAGAAAAACTTGCACTGTAGAGTTTTATCTTATTTTTTTAATGGCCCATGCACCTAAAAATTAGTAGATGTATTCATTCAGATTGAGTAAATTTGGAAAAAGGTCACTAAGTTGTAAAAAATAATAGAATCATCCCATTAGAATGATTTAATTTTTTTTCATAACTGAATAAATTCGAAATTTTCACTTCAAGGCACATTTGGTCAATCCTTATATTTTGTCTGGACCATGTAAGCAATCAAATGAGGTGATAAGAGACAAGCATAAAAATTGATATGAAATTAAAATTATCTAGTTAAATAAAAAGCTTAGTTTATCTGCCACCCCTTTCAGATGTGAAAATTTCTAGGCTACTTGGTGTCTGAACCCTAAAACAAAAGTAATCGATGAAACAAAGATGGCAGTTGAAAAGAATGCTCAAAGAAATAATGGATCTGTGTATTATTAAAATAATAGGCGAAGTGAAGGTCATCTGAAATCGATACGAACAGGTGTACTTCAGGCTTTAATAATGTATAGGTGAAGATGGGCCGGGAGCTGGCTAAAAATAAAATAATTTTTTTTTAAATAATTTTTATGTTCAATAAAGTTTCAAGTACGTTACAACTAAAAATTATAGGCTGTAAAATTAAGATTGGTGCAGCCGTTAACAAAGTTAGTAACCTAAATGGCGAAATAAAAAATCTAGAGAATTGACTTTGTAAACACTCGCTTTTGAACAACCTCATAGTCAAGATTGTTGTGTATGTAATATATTTAAGTAGAAAATAGAATCTAAGATGATTTTTTTAATAATATAAGATACTCTGTTAAATAATCATCCACGATGATCCATGTTGAAGCTAGGTATTCCTTTTGGGCACCTTCTCAGAAATCTTCAAACATTCCATGTTGTTCTAGTTTATTCTAAGATATACACTGGAATAATAAAGTAGCTCTAGATCGTTGACAGCACTTTTTGTGCTGCATAGATCATTTGTGAACACTGACATGATTCCATACAGGAAAAATCGAATTTTATACAAACTTCTATCAATTTTCGGTAAAATCACAATATTATAACTAGACAAATTAACAATTTAATAGAAGTGATAAACATCCCAGGATGAAATGAAATGCATTCAACTTTATTTTGGGTGGAATCGTATAAAATATTCGTAGATTAGATTTTTTAAAGAAATATCTGCGCGCCTAGTCGAAGCTAGCGGGGATCCTAGGGCTGGCACATACTTTGGTCAGAGAGTAAGTATTGCAATACAGAGGGGTAATGCAGCCTCTTGGGAACCCTACTCCCTAGCGGCAGCCATTTTTAAAACATTTTTTATATTGTTTAATTTGATTTCTGCTGTAAATATTGAATCAATTAGTCACGTTTAAGTTTAGTTTTATTTTTGTTAAGTGTGTAAATATTCTTTGAAGATATAATCAGTTATAATTACAAAAGCCATTTAAATAGCTAAAGTCAAACTATGAAACAATCAGTATTTCGGCTCCCGGTCTTGTATCAATAGAATGTGTATTCCTTATATTGCTCGGATTTTCTTCGCGCCAAGATTTACAACGTTCGTTTCGCTTCTGATTTTATTCACAGATATTTCCTTCTTTATATTCTAGAAGGGTAAGCAGATTGAATTAGTTTTAGATGCGTGAGACATGTCATCTATATGTCAACGAATGTAGTTGGTGTATAAAATTTATGGTTGTTTTTGACGTTTAATAAATCAATGAACACCGGCATGCACTTAAAAGTGTCGCGTTCTGGTAGTCAGCGCTTGAAACAGCTGATAGAAAGACATCGGTCCAAAACGCTATCCAGCCCGGCTAGTACGAGCCGTGTTTAAACTAGTTATCGCGAGGTTATCGTGTCGATAAAATAGCGCTCGTGCTTGCTATAGAGGTCAATGTAAAGTTTTGTTTTTTAATTTGGCTTTATCTGGCCGTTGGGGTATGAAGGTGTCCACAGAGTGGACCGATGAATTAGTTAAAGTCGCGGGAACGCGTGGGATGAGGGCAATATAGGAATGGTCGTTTTGGCAAAATTGAAGATAGGCCTATTTCCAGTAGTGGACGTCTATCATGATCTATATAGGTATCACTGAAATAATTATCAGCTAATCGAATTAACTGACGGACCAAATTTACCACTACTTTCTCACATACTCTTCAGTTGTTGGTAGATATTACTCTGTAAAATATTAACAATGCAAGATAAGCTAAAAATTATTTCTATTCTGGATTCCAATTTTATTTGACTGTTATTTTCTGATCCCTGTACACACCTACTCCTTCTGGGAATGCAATCACGCAATTATCATCCTTATTACATTCGCAGAATAACTCAAAAATCCAATTAAGTTCTGTATTTGAGAAGACAGTTACGTACAATATTCATCTTTGTTTTACTGAACAAAGAGCCAAATTTAATTTTTAGGGCCCCAGCGCTTGTAATTA
This sequence comes from Bedellia somnulentella, assembly GCA_963576735.1. Lineage (NCBI taxonomy): Eukaryota > Metazoa > Arthropoda > Insecta > Lepidoptera > Bedelliidae > Bedellia > Bedellia somnulentella. The sequence goes on along the minus strand of OY755192.1, from coordinate 1,863,533 downwards.
GATAAACTCATAAAAAATCTGTTATTTTTCGCAAAACTTCTCCGTAAGGTGAAATAAAATAGGGAAATGTTTGTTATTTTATTATACTTGTTACAAAAACGAAGTCTAAAGGGATTTACGTGATGTTGGAACAGTGAGTCTGAATGTTTTGCAAGGAAATAATTTGTAATATCCGTCAGTAAAAACTTGATTATAGCTCAAGGGGTGAGCGAAGGTAAACTTATTCTGAGACGACCGGCTTTAGTGTCTCGTAGTTAGAGTTAAACTAAAAAAAACTAGGCTGAACGTTTAACACAAACTCAAACGTTCACGCTAAATATCACCGAAAAAGTATGCAGAGGTACTTATAATCTTACTTCTGAAAATCAAGTGACATTGTCACCTGGTGTTCAGAATACTCAAGTTTTGCTTGGACAGTGTACTCACGAAATAGAGGGCAGCTTATCGCCGTTTTGTACGAATACACTGTCTACGAATCTCAGCCATGTGGGTTTCCTCACGATGTTTTACCTCACCTTTAACAACCATAATTAATTAACCACACGTATAAATAAATCCATACTAACTCATAAATAAAAGATGTTATTAAAGGAAAGAAAAATTTCGACACTGGCGGGGTTCTAACCCGCGACCTTCGGGTATACGCCCCCGTCGCTCTGCCAACTGAGCTACAGTGTCAGTTGGCATCCAGCGCGAAATTTCTCTATCCTTTGTTTCTTTTTTACACGTTTAAGTAGTGTTTGTAGTAGTGCTGGATGCCAACTGACACTGTAGCTCAGTTGGCAGAGCGACGGGGGCGTATACCCGAAGGTCGCGGGTTCGAACCCCGCCAGTGTCGAAATTTTTCTTTCCTTTAATAACATCTTTTATTTATGAGTAATTATCCCCACATGAGGAATTCATGTCAAAAAACATTAAAAATCCATACTAATATTATAAATGGGAAAGTGAGTTTGTTTGTTTGTTTGTTCCGCTTTCACGCCGTAAATACTGAACCGATTGCTTTGAAATTTTTCAGACGTGTAGTTAGAAGTCTAAATTAAATAATAGGGTACTTTTTATCCCGGAAAAAATATGTTCACACGGGAAATCAAAAATATTGTTTGCTTACTAAATGCATTGGAGATGGCGCTGTGTATCGTTTAAAACAACGTAAAATCCATATCCATACTAATATCCATATCCATATCCATACTTATATTATAAATGGGAAAGTGAGTTTGTTTGTTTGTTTGTTCCGCTTTCACGCCGTAAATACTGAACCGATTGCTTTGAAATTTTTCAGACGTGTAGTTAAAAGTCTAAATTAAATAATAGGGTACTTTTTATCCCGGAAAAAATATGTTCCCACGGGAAATCAAAAATATTGTTTGCTTACTAAATGCATTGGAGATGGCGCTGTGTATCGTTTAAAACAACGTAAAATATTGTAAACTAATATAAAAATCAAAATTTAGAAGCTTAATGGTACGGTAATGCATCCCCGAAAATAAGGAACTCCCGAGCCATGATGTACAATTTTTTTATCGTATACATTTTTTTTTACATCTACTTATATTGCAAACGAATATTAACATGTAAATATAGAAACTAAATGAAACGACGACGATTCCTTGAAACTAAGGAATCCGCAAGAGTTCTCATAGGAACATCAAAAAACCTTAACTCATATATGGCTCAAAATATTGCAGCGATTATTTTTATCATCGATGGAATTCACATCAGACACTTTGTTAATGTTCATCTTGGAAAGATGAAGGGGTTTCATCAATTTAAATGACAAATTTGTTTATCAATAGTAAGACTAATGTGAAATAAAGCGTAATAAAAATTTGACACCGCCCCGGTAACGTCTCCGTGGCGTAGCGGTATAACTAACTACTATGAATATTTAATTAGAACTATTATGAATCAATCGTCCCGGGTTCGTATCTCAGGTAATTCAAGCTTTTTGTAAAAAAAATTTTTGTCAGCTTAAAATAACACTATATATAATAATAACAAGCACTATCCCTTCAATTTAGCGATTATTTTGGAAGGAGATCCACCACTAATCATCCCTATATTGCCGAGCAATCGCTGCAAGCTCTCCCACTATCACCAACGGTCAGTGTAGGGGGCAGCACCGGGCCGTCGCCGCAGCGCCAAACTACTATCCGTATCTGTACTTACTAGAGATATTCTCATTTCTGAACATAAAAACTTGGTATATTTGTTTCATGATTCTTATGAACAATTAAAAAGGAATTTTTGGAACTCATCCCCTAACGGGTTGATATAGCAAATGAAAGTTAATATAGAGTTTTTTTACATTTTATAATAAAACTTGGTGCGATTGAATTTATGAAATCCAACTATCAATCATTCATGAATATATGCTAACAACCATAAATTCCATAAAAGGGTGGCCATAGCTTCGGAGATACTAATTCTTCATCCAATTTTGGAAATATATTGATAAAAGATAGGTTAATAAAGGTTGTTAGTGATGGGTCACAAACTGCATCGCCCAACAATCACTTAAAAAGCCTCAATGTCCTTTATGTCATTTACAACGCCCGCGGGATTATAAATATAAAAAACAGAAGTTGAGACAGTGTTTCGGTATTTTGGTATTATGTAAACTGGATGCAAAAAATGAAGTCCACGCGGACGAAGGCCCATATAATATTAGTAAAACTTAACCTATGTTAGTAATTTACAATGTAGTGGTTTCTGAGGCGCAGCCCTGAAGCGCCGGAACACTAGTATAGTGTTTAACGTATAATACAGGTTATATTCTTTGCTAATAGAAGATTTCAATGCGAAAAGTGTTACGGGTTTCGAATAGTATCCAACTTATAATCAGAAAATATATATTTATTCGTTACCAATCAAAAATATACCTTTCTTTAAATATTTTCATAGCTAGGTATATACACTAAGAATAGATGGCCTGAACTTCAAAATTAAAAATTACTCAGCCGAGATTTGGAAGAGAAGTGAGGAAAACATTGTAAAATTAAGGATGGTCAGTTATGAATCTCTAGCTACATTACCGAAAACGACATCCACGGGAAGAAATGGGGGAATAAATATATTCAATAATATATTATTACATTCAAAGTATACATACATACATATACTCACGGCTATAAATCCCTAGAAGGGGTATCCAGAGCTAAGGAATTAGAAATACCTCAACCATTTTTGTAAAGTTATGTAGGGAAACATAAACATAACATAAACATAAACGTTCACGCCAAATATCCCCGAAGGGGTTGGCAGAGGTACTAATACTTCTGAACATCACGTGACTTTGTCACCTGGTGTTCAGAGTACCCACGTTTTGCATGGACAGTGTACTCACGTGATAGGGGGCAGGCCTATCGCCGTTTTGTACGAATACACTGTCACATGACTAAGTACAACTCAGCCATGTGGGTTTCCTCACGATGTTTTCCCTCACCGTTAACAACCATGATAAATTAACCACACATATGTCTTTAGAAAAGACAAATTGGTGTAGGCCCGACCCAGGATTTGAACACTAGTCGTTTGCACGATAACCGAGTGTTCTACCCACTGGGCTATCACGGCTGCTATATGTATGTAGGGAAAAGATGTTTAAATAAAGGTTTTTGGTGATGGGTCTCCAACCGCATCGCCCAAAATCCCTTAAAAGCCCCAATACCGTTAGTCGCCTTTTACGTACACCCGCCGGAAGAAATGAGGTAGTGCTATTCTAAGCCGACACTACACAGCTTACATTTAAAGTATAAAAATGTTTTGTCTGATAGGCAAAGTTTAGCAATGCAATTAATTAGCTTTCATTATATTTTTGTAGTAAAAAACAAAGTTACCACTCTGCATACAGTTATAACGAAAAGTTCAAATAATGGATAACACAAAGGTCAGGTTATAGTAACCTTTAAACCAATTATATTTAATGGGTAAATTGCTGCTACAATTACCAACATTTTTATGCACACGCTCTAGTACTATTTATATGGAAAAATGGATTTATGGAACAACGATTTGAAGCCATGTCCGATAAAAGCTTGAATTGAAAGTAGCTGAATGAATACATTTCAGCTACGTAATTATCAATTTTATGTTATCAATCATTAATGGTTAATTGTATTAATTATTTCATCTTTTACATTATAATAAGTTTACAATGAAATTTTATGACATGGAATTTGATTTTATTTGTTAAGTGTGTGGATTTTATTTATTTTACCAATGTATTTTTTTTAAAATTTTAGTTTACAATTTTTTCTAACGATTATATTATTTGTTTTTTATAATAAGTGTCGCTGTTTTAGATTATAATTTTGACTTCTGTTTTGTTTACATTTCCAAGAAATTTGCATGCCAAAGATGGTAAAATATAGCATGGTCTAAATAAATGTTGTAACATCTATCAAATACCTATATTCGAAAATAAAGTTTGATTTGATTTGTAAAATAGTTTTGATAGATTTTTTTAGAATCAAACTTAAACATTCACAAACATCTCGTGACATTGTCACCTGGTGTTCAGAGTACCCTCGTTGTGCTTGGACAGTCTACTCAATTGGCCTATCGCCGTTTCGTACGAATTCACTATTACATGAAGGCGAAGCAAGAGAGGTTTGTCAAGATCGTACTAAGTAAGTGGCGATCGATAGTCTCTGCCTACCCCAATGGGAATAATGGGCGTGAGTATAAGTGAGTAAGTAAGTACGACTAAGTACATCTCAGCCGTGTGGGTTTCCTCACGATGTTTGATGTTGAACGGTACTCGAACAGCAGGTGACTATGTAACGTCAGATATCGTCACGATAAAATAGCGGTCGTGCTATCCAGTTGTTCATTGTTTCGTTCTATAAATTCCATCAGTTTCCAAAGCTCTCGAAACTGTGGTCTTTGCTAATTGTTGCTAATAGGCATCTTTGAACTTAACTCCAAGTTATTTCAGAGTTCAAGTGAAGAAATTAAACTTTGTCTGTGAAAGTTGCACCGGTCCGATAACAGATGAAGTAGATTTAGCTACAATACTGCGGCTCGATTTGTAATTGGAATTGTTATAGGATTTCTGATTGGTTCATTTGTTAAAGGTTGGTTAGCTTGAAGCTATTTAGGGATTGAGGAAGGTTTAAAATGGAAGGAAATAAGTATTTTGAATTGTAATTGGTATTTAAATCAGCTGTGTAGTGTCTGCTTAGACACTGGTCTTTTTCCCAAGCTCTGGCTACCCCTTTTGGGGATTTTTAGCAGTAAGTTTGTACATAAATTATGTTATGTATTATATTATTAGCTGTGTAGTGTCAGCTTAGAATAGCAAAACCCCCATTTTTGCCCGTGGGTGTTCGTAAGAGGTGACTAGGGGTATTGGAGCCTTTTAAGCGATTTTTGGTCGATGCGGTTGGAGACCCATCATCAAGAACCTTTATTTTAAAATCTTTTCCTTGCTTAACTTCCAAAAATAGCTGAGGAATTTAATATTCTTAAGCTCTGGCAACCCCTTTTAGAGATTTATAGCCGTGAGTATATGTATGTTTAAATTACAGTAAATGAAAACACTGCACAACAGTATTTCTGATGATTGGGTTATGATACATGATATCAGACTAATTTTCAAAGACGAATTCAAATCTGTGATTACAATTTTTCTATCAGCTCTAGTTTAAAAAAATATGACACATAGATATTTTCTAATAAAATGCTATATAATAATAATAGAAATAAAAACTCTTTATAGCACATCACAAAAAAACAACAATTACAAAAAATAGATCGGTACAAAAGCCAAAGTACAACTGGCGGTCTTATCACTAAGAGAGATCTCTTCCAGACAACCCATGAATGGAAAGATTTGCTTATAACATAGAACATAGTTTCAGCTTACATTCTTTAATTTTTAAATTGTCTCTTTTACAGAAGATGAAGCAAGAAGGATTCGTAAGCAAGGATATTCTCCAATTTCCATGGTTTTTTAGGTTAATGCTGGTTATTTTCACTAAATAAAAATAGCAGTCGTTACAGTGGTTTGCGGGTCTATCCCAGATCATAGCACTTTCATACCTAAATGTGTTTGTTTTCTTATTGATCAACAAACCTAGAAACTCAACGCATGCTTTACATACTTTAATTTAGCCGTGTAGTGTCGGCTTAGAATAACACTACCCCATTCCTACCCATGGGTGATCGTAAGTGGCGACTAAGGGTAAAGGGGCTTTTTAAGTGATTTTTGGGCAATGTCGTTGGAGACCCGTCATCAAAAACATTTATTATCACCATCTTTTCCCCAATCAACTTCCAAAAGTGGCTGAGGAATTTCTCATTCCAAAGCTCTGGCTACCCCGTTAAGGGATTTATAGCCGTGAGTATATGTATGTATGTATGTAATTTAATCGTGTAATAGCGCAATTTTTTAGTAAAAGCTTTACCTCATAAACAAGAGCTGTTTCAAAAAAAATGAGAGCATGTTAAGAATCAGCGACGTCGAATTAGTCAACATCAAATATCATAACTCATTCATCAGGCAAAAGTTGTTATTTTGCTTTGCAGTGAAATCCACTCTTATGAATGATAGTGATGTTGAAAAATTTGTAATGTTAGATTATGTGACCGAGTGAGAAATAGTGTTATTCGTGAAAAGTGTGGTGTGAAAGATGATATTGTAAGAAAGATAGAAAAAGGAATGTTGAGATGGTTTGGGCACATAGAGAGGATGGATGATAGAAAATTGGTAAAAGGGATCTATAGAGCTAGTGTGGATGATAATGTTAGTACAGGACGACCACGGAGAACACACTTGGACCAAATGGAGAGTGTGCTCAAAAAGGCTGGCGTCCGAAGTATGAAGAATAAAAGAGCATGTATGAAAATATTGATGGATGTAAACGAAGCTAGAGAGGTTTGTCAGGATCGTACGAAGTGGCGATCAATAGTCTCTGCCTACTCCAATGGGAACTAATGGCGTGAGTATATGTATGTATGTATGATGTTGAAAATATTAGACTGCTCTGCCACTCTTTCAAGAATATACTTAGAGTGAAAGTGAATAGCTTATATTCGTATGTTACATAGAGTAAATAAAATTGGTCGCCATTCTAGTTATTGGTAAGGCAATAATCCCCACTATAAGATTTCGCGAGCAATTACCCAAAAGCAATAAATAAATGGAATTGCCGATAAATAAGGCCATCTAATATTTGATTTTGTTAGGAAAACGTGCAATTACATTATATATACGTTAATTCATATAATTATTCTTGCCGTGTAGTGTCGGTTTAGAATAGCACTACCCCATTTCTTCCGGTGGGTGTATGTAAGAGGCGACTAACGGTATGGGGCTATTAAGGGATTTTTGGGCGATGCGGTTGGAGACCCATCATCATCAACAACCTTTATTCTACCATCTTTTCCGCACTCAACTTCCAAAAGTGGCTGAGGGATTTCTAATTCTTTAGCTCTGGCTACCCCTTCCTGGGATTTATAGCCGTGAGTATATGTATGTATGTATGTATTGGAAAAAACATACATAAATTCATGATAGCCGTGTAGTGCCGGCTTACGTGACTCATCACCAACGATACTTTATTTTTACCATCTTGTCCCCTATCAACTTCCAAATGTGGCAGAAGAGTTTCTAGGTCTAAAGCTCTGGCTACCCCTTTTTTGGATTTATAGCCGTAAGTATATGTATGTTTGTATGTATTTATGATAGCCATAGTTCTATATTGAAAATGAAAACCCAAGGTTCTGTTATATGTATTCATTCCTTAATTACAAGTAAGCGGAATTTATTATCTCTGTTTTATAGTACATACATACATACATATACTCACGGCTGTAAATTCCTAGAAAGGGTAGCCAGAGCTAAGGAATTAGAAATTCCTCAGCCACTTTTGGAAATGATAGTGGGGAAAAGAAGGTATAAATAAAGGTTGTTGGTGATGGGTCTCCAACCGCATCGCCCAAAAATCCCTTAAAAGCCCCAACACTGTTAGTCTTCTCTTACGTACACCCACCGGAAGAAATGGGGTAGTGCTATTCTAAGCCGTGTTGTATAGTGTAGGCTTAAAATAGCATATTTACGTGAATGTAGTAGTAGGCAATACGGCGCTTTTCAAGTGATACTCGTAAATGGGTCATGTCACTGTTAACAGATTTTCAGCCATCCTAGCTTTTTCCATCTTTTCTCAACTTTACTTCAAAAAGTGGTGAACATACATACATATACTCGCGGTGATAGATCCCTAGAAGGGATAGCCAGAGCTAAGGAATTAAAAAATCTCAGCCTCTTTTGGAAGTTTTAGTAGGGAAAAAATGGTAATATAAAGGTTGTTGGTGATGGGTCTCCAACCGCATCCCCCAAAAATCCTTGAAAAGCCCCAATACCGTTAGTCGTCTCTTACGTACACCCACCGGAAGAAATAGTAGTGATATTCTAAGCCGACACTACACGGCATATTCATGGAAAAGTGATGAACCAATCTATAAAATTGGCTTAGAAAAGCAATGAATATATCTCCATAGATACACATATACATATACTCACGGCCGTAAATCCCAAAAAGGGGTAGCCAGAGCTTAAAAGCTAGAAACTCGTCAGGTACAGTTGAACCTTTTTCTATGTTTATACAATTTCTAAACGAGTCGAGTGGGTATGATGAGACGTCGGGTATTGGGGTTATTTGAGTAACTAATGGTCCACAATGGAAGGTAATGTTAGTAGAGGACGACCTCGGAGGACACATTTGGATCAAATAGAAAATGTGCTCAAAAAGCCAGGTGTCCAAAGTACGAAGAATAAAAGAGCATGTATGAAAAGATTGATGGATATGAATGAAGCTAGAGAGGTTTGCCAGGGTCGTACAAAGTGGTGATCGATAGTCTCTGCCTACCCCAATGGGAACTAACGGCGTGAGAATATGTATGTATGTATGTAATGGTCCACAATCTTTTCCCCACTCAAGTTCTAAAAGTGGCTGAGGAATTTCATATTCCGAAGCTCTGGCTACCCTTTTCTAGAGATTTATAGCCATGAGTATATTATGTATGTATGTATATATGTATGTATGTTAGATTTGGATGGCCACCCATCATTGACGGATCCACGGCATCATTGCCACGTTACAAAGTTTAATACATTCAACGCCCAAAAATGGCTGAGTAATTTCTAATTCAAACGATCTGGCTACCATTTTTTGAGATTTGTAGTCGTGATTATACACATCAAAGTATTGGAGGAATTTCTAACTTGCAAGTATAGTTACAGTTACAGGTATGTCAAATGTTATAAACTTTAAAACTCAACTCTATCGTTGCAGGGTACTAATACTTCCGAACATCACGTAACTTTATTGTCACCTTGGCTTAGAATAGCACTACCCCATGTCTTCCGGTGGGTGTATGTAAGAGGCGACTAACGGTTTTGGGGCGTTTAAGGGATTGTTGGGCGATGGGGTTGGAGACCCATCACCAACAACCTTTCGATCTTTTCCCCAATCACATTGCGAAAAGTGGCTGAGGAATTTCTAATTCCTTAGCTCTGGCTACCCCTTCTAGGGATTTATAGCCGTAAGTATATGTATGTATGTATGTTGCTTGGATAATATTGCACTTGTAGCATGAGGCTTTTCAGAGCATTTATGTCACATGAGAAGTAAGAAACTGACAGATTGCTCAATCAAATCTGACAGTATCTTACTTCTCATATGACTTACTCGTTCTCACATGCCTCATGCGACGGGGGATGGTTGATACATTGGTGAATTATTTATTTGTTTGAAAAGGTATACAATATTTCAAGCAAGAGAAAAATACAGAGAAGTTCTGTCGTATAAAGGTTCTAACAATAGTTACATAGTTGAATAGAAAAGCGCATATTAAAATAAGTATTGAAACAAAATAATTGTACATCGCCACATTGTTACATTGTCACATGACTAATTACAGCTCAGTCATGTGGGTTTCCTCACGACCTTTTCTGGCTCCACTAACAACTTTACTTAACTGTAATTTAAACACATATTTTGATATTTTAATTGTTTTGCAGTTAAATATATTATGAATCCAATGGTATATTTTTCAACAGAGATAGAAGCTTGAAGAGCGGTTGGGTTCTGATTGAAAACTTAATTGCGTTTCCACGGATGAATAGTTGCGCTGAACAATACGTATCTAGCAAACAGATGTATATGTCTCTTTTTGTTGTGCTTTTTCATTATTGTTGTGGAAAGTCTAAATATTTCTTTAATGAGGGAAAAAGTGAGACATGAATATAACTCAGTATTTTTTTGCCTTTGCTGTGTAGTGTCGGCTTAAAATAGCACTACCCCTTTTCTTCCGGTGGGTGTACGTAAGAGGCGACTAACGGTGTTGGGGCTTTTTAAGGGATTTTTGGGCGATGCGGTTGGAGACCCATCACCAACAGCCTTTATTTTTACCATCCTTTCCCCACCCACATTTCCAAAAGTGGCTGAGGAATTTCTAATTCCTTAGCTCTGGCTACCCCTTCTAGGGATTTATAGCCGTGAGTATTATGTATGTATGTATGTATATATTTTTTTCATTCATTGAGCTAAAGTCAGTACAAGAAGTACGCTGGAAGGATTAAAAGGGATGTATGAAAAGATTGATAAAAGTAAATGGATGAAAAGGGAAATAGTTTTAATAAATAAATAAGTTTTGATCCTACAAAGTGGCGAACGATAGTCTTTGCCGATAATATATTAATTTATTTAGGTCTTCATAATTCAAAGTTATCGCGTTTCGTTAACCTTTTTTCGGGCAGCGGGTAGCGGGTTTGAATAAACAAAAAAAAACGTGTTGTACAAGTGATAGTCAAAGAAAAAAAGGTTTACGCCATATTTTAAATGTTGGTGTCTAAAAAATTTGCTGTGTAGTGTTGGCTTAGAATAGCACTACCCCATTTCTATCGGTGGGTGTACGTAAGAGACGTATTGGGGCTTTTAAGGGATTTTTGGGCGTTCAGTTGGAGACCCATCACCAACAACCTTTATTTTACCAGCTTTTCCCAACTGAACTTTCTAAACGTGGCTGAGGAATTTCGAATTCCTTAGCTCTAGCTACCCCTTCTAGGGATTTATAGCCGTGAGTATATAATAAAAAAAAATAAAAAATATTCAGTTTCAAAAGTACATAATATTCGTCTTAACCTAGTTAGTTATTTAAAGTACAAAATATAACATTTTCCTGTTCCTGAGCTAGGTAATTTACCTGTATTTCAGGCAACAATAAACAAAAAAGGCTTAAACTATCAGTTTTCATATAATGGTATTGGTAAGTAGTGTAAAAATTATTATCAGAACCGATTGTATCTAACTAATTGTATTATTATGATAAAAAATAAATAAAAACATCTTATATTAACTTATTATATTAAGCAATTCCTCTGATTCCGTGTATGTAAGATTTAATAGCCACGATTGAAGTTTTTTCTTGCATTCAAAGTTGTTTAAGTTATATAATACTAGTAATCTATTAATTTTATTATATAAGTATGGTCCTAAAAATATAAAGAATCTATTTGTAATGGAAAATTTTGCACTATAGGTATTCAAACATACTATATCCTTTCGCCTCCTGTTTAGTGTATCAGGGTTGAAGTATAAGCTAGCATGCTGTTTTAGAACAGTGAATAGAATAAAGAGCTGGCGCACAGTTAGCACTTTGCATTGTTTATATAGTTCTATATATGTATTATTATATATATATATATATGTATGTGTAAGTATAAAAAAAATAAAATGTGTGGTTATGTATTCGAGTGAGAAATGTTGTGGTGTGATATTGTAAAAAAAAATAGGAAAAGGAATGTTAAAACAGATAGGACGAATATTATATATTAATGTTATTAGATACTTTTAAGTTACTGTTGAGCAATTTGCTCCCCTGCATCCCCTCATGCTTTTTTGACTTAACAGTTAAAAAAATAAAAAAAAATAAAATAAAAATGCTTTATTTACGAAAACAAGAGTTTTAACAAGTTCTTATTTATAATTATGTCCTTATGTGTATATGTATTATTGTGTAAAAGTTTTTAATTCCTAAGCTCTGGCTACCCCATTTTGAGAGTTATATCCATACATTCATACATACATACATATTCTCACGCCGTTAGTTCCCATTGGGGTAGGCAGAGACTATCGATCGCCACTTTGTACGATCCCGGCAATCCTCTCTGGCTTCGTTTACATCCATTAATCTTTTCATACATGCTCTTTTATTCTTATATTATTTAGTTATATCCGTAATATATTTAGGCTTGTATGTTCTCATATCTTATGTCCAAGATATATGTGAGTATCACGCTGTGTAGTGACGGCCTACAATAGCACTACGCTACAATAACATTTACTTTATATTATTTTCAACAACTTCTAAAAGTGGCTGAGCAATTTCTTATTCCGAAGCTCTTGCTACCCCTGTTAGGGATATATAGCCGTGAGATATGTGAGTATAAGCAACCGTGATAGCCCATTAGGTAGAACACTCGGTTATCGTGCAAACGACTAGTGTTCAAATCCTGGGTCGGGGCTACACCAATTTGTCTTTTCTAAAGACATATGTGTGGTTATTTTATCATGGTTGTTAACGGTGAGGGAAAACATCGTGAGGAAACCCACATGGCTGAGTTGTACTTAGTCATGTGACAGTGTATTCGTACAAAACGGCGATAGGCCTGCCCCCTATCACGTGAGTACACTGTCCATGCAAAATGTGGGTACTCTGAACACCAGGTGACAAGGTCACGTGATCTTCAGAAGTATTAGTACCTCTGCCAACCCCTTCGGGGATATTCAGCGTGAACGTTTATGTTATGTTATATGTATGTATGTATATGTTGAAGAATTAGATCCTCTGTCGCCTTTTAGGCATATACAAAGCTCGAGTAACATCCATGTCTCTATACTTTAGTTATACATAGGCTCTTCAAACGGGCAGGCGGCCGTCAGTACTCTCAGCATAATTAGCGCTTCCATTTTTAGCACTTCATTTTTGTTCGCACAATAGAAACTGAAGAGTCTGTCGTATTGTTGGTTTATGATGCTCGAAATTTAGCGCTCTAACCGCTAAGTATGGCTAATTGAGTCACTTAAGAGTGTTTTTGATCTCTTTGTGAATGGTATCATCAATCAATGGTTTTTTTTAATACGGTTTCAGTATTGTAACTTCAGAGTAGGACAGGATTAGGAATATAATTACGATTATATTTAGAAGCAACCGTGATAGATTAGTGGGTAGGACACAATTTATCGTGCAGACGATTAGGGTTCAAATCCCGGGTCGGGCGTACACCAATTTGTCTATTCTTAAGTCATATGTGTAGTTTATTTATTTAAGTTGTTAATGGTGAGGGAAACAATCGTGAGGAAATCACCATGGCTGAGTTGTACTTAGTCCTGTGACACTGTTTTCGTACTAAACGGCGATAAGCTTGCCACCTATCACGTAAGTACACTGTCCAAGCAAAACATGATTAATCTGAACACCAGAAGGCCAAGCACGAGCGCTATTTTATCGACACGATAACGGTTAGAATGAGATGGCACTATACGATACTAAGTAAGTGCGTAAAAGATGGCTGCTTTATTCCACGCGATAACTAGTTTAAACACCGCTCGTACTACCCGGGCAGGTGACAATGAGACGTGATGTTCAGAAGTATTAGTACCTCTGCCAACCCCTTCGGGGATATTTGACGTAAACGTTTGAGTCTGTAGTCTGAGTCTTTATATATTTTTACTTTTCCGACTTTATAAGTAACAATAAATATTTAGTCTCCTTAAGCGGTCGAGTAATAAAACGTTGCCACGATTACAGTTTTTCAATTGTTTGTCTGACAGTAAATATATCAATTACAGTCATGCACGACATTCATAAAATGTCTGAGCTCTATTTTTACATACAACTGCTTATCTCTACGGTTAAAAGGCGTAAAACAGCAAGCATGACTCTGAAGTCATTGAAATGAGTATTAAATACGCTAATCTGTTTTCAAAGTACATATTTTTAAGATCATATTAGAACAAATGTATAGAAAAAGGGTAGTGCTATGATAATCTTGCCTGACAAACCTCTCTCGGTGCTTAACATTATAAACTTTTCATACATATTCTTGCACTCTTTGGATTAAATACCTTCTTATTTATTTATTACATACATATAATCACGCCATAAGTTCCTATTGGGATAGGCAGAACATATCGATCGCCACTTTGTGCGATCCTGACAAACCTCTCTAGCTTCGTTTACATCCATCAACCTTCTCATACATGGTCGTTTATTCTGCATATTTTGGACGCCTACCTTTTTGAGCACACTCTCTATTTAGTCCAAATAACATAACATAACATTAACGTTCACGCCGAATATCCCCGAAGGGGTTGGCAGAGGTACTAATACTTCTGATTCTGAACATCACGTGACTTTTGTCACCTGGTGTTCAGAGTACCCACGTTTTGCATGGACAGTGTACTCACGTAATAGGGAGCAGGCCTATCGCCGTTTTGTACGAATACACTGTCACATGGCTAAGTACAACTCAGCCATGTGGGTTTCCTCACGATGTTTTCCCTCACCGTTAACAACCATGATAAATTAACCACACATATGTCTTTAGAAAAGACGAATTGGTGTAGACCCGACCCGGGATTTGAACACTAGTCGCTTACACGTTAACCGGTGTTCTACCCATTGAGCTATCACGTCGTCAAATATGGTCCAAATATGTCCTCCAAAGTCATCCTCTAATAACATTATCATCCACATGTTGAATCCATCTTATTTATTACTTGGTTTAAAATAAGGTATTTCAACAAATGTTAAATTTAAGTTAAAACTATAAATTTTACTTATATATTTTATAATACATAGTTTTTTCATTTTTGTATTAATGCATAAGATATTATAATAGCTTCATTTTAAACTAATTGTCATGTGCTATCAATGATATATATGTATTTCTCTATAAACTTTATTATCATTGATTTCAAATCCCATAAAATTATATGAATAACCATAGGTCAGGTTATGTAAGAATTTAACGAAACTAAATTACGTATACGAATACGAAAAGTTAGCGGTTGAAACACAATTTGTTTTAATCCTACGTGTCGTTTATCATTTCTTCAAGCGTGGAAACGTTTGAATATGCCTTCTGTTTTCTATTCATTGTCCAACCTCGTGTTACGTGACTGCTGGTTGAGGATGTTTTCAGTGCTTATAGTTTCTTAGTGTTTAAACAAATGGTAAAAGTTTGAATGTTTTTGTTCATGAAAACCTCATGTGGGGATTATTCCTAATAAATAAAGGATAAATTAAGGAAAGAAAAATTTCGACACAGGCAGGAATCGAACCCGCGACCTCGCATTCTATCTGAAAAGGTAAACAAATGGCTTTCCGAATTTGTGGAAAATTCGGAGGAAGGGAACGCAAACACTACTAAAAGAGTAAAAAAAACAAAGGATTGAAGAATTTCGCACTGGTAGCCATTGACTCGGTAGCTCAATTGGCAGAGCGACGGGGGCGTATACCCGAGGTCGTGGGTTCGATTCCCGCCTGTGTCGAAATTTTTCATTCCTTTATTTATTACAAATGATAAGAGTGTAATATAATTTTAAATATATCGTTAAGTTAGTATCCCATATTTTAAGTTCTACTTAGTTTGGGGCTAACTTGATCTGTGTATAATGTCCGTTTATTTATTTGTTCATTTGTAATATTACAATAACCGCATTTCAGTGTAGATATGGTACATATAAATTCATACTAAATAACATCTTAAATAAGTGTTGTTCTCTGAAACGGCATGTTAAATTTTGAAAGGATTTTCATCGACATGTTTATTATTCATTATAATTGACACACCCGCAAAGCTGAATTGGTCTACTAGTCTGAAATATATTTACGATGATCATTATTTTAATTAAAGAAAAAAAAAAGAAAAGAAAAATCTTTATTCTCCTCTTGAGGACACAAACAATAAAAAATTAAATTATTATGCTTAAACAATATCATTATAGGTAATCCATCTATCATAAGAAAAAAAAAAACAAAAATGTAAAATAACTTTTAATTTAAATGAAAAGTCTACAAAGTGGCATATTCAACTAATTATGAGCCTTTAATGTCGGACAACGAATAGTCCGCTTTAGCCGAGGTGTGGCGCGTGCGAATATTTTTCTTCACGAAGTAATACATTATCATACGAAGAAAGTAATTTAGGCGACTTCTTATGTTTGATGGCGCGGTTGTCTTCGTTGCGTGTGGTGTGCGAAAAGGGTGCTTTTGAAAGCGGCTGGATCGAATTTCTTTATAAATTGTACCTATATGATGTGTAAAAGTATAAAGGTAGTTATTACTGCTTCTGATTTTTTTGGATGGATTTAAATGACTTGTCTATCTAACCTTTCAAATACCGACACAGAACGTTAGTTGAGTATCGTTTACACTGCATATCATCAAATGTGTTCTGAGTATCATGGTTATTTTCTTCACCTGGTATTTGATATACCCACATTTTACCTGAAGTTTGCATTCACGTGAAGGAGTATGGTTTTCACACGACAACTACTAAGCCACGAGGGCTTCCATACATTGTTTTCTTTGAACCTTTGTAAATTCATTGGCTTTTGAATATACATACACAGAGTTCTTTTTCATAACACCAGGTTGATAAAGTACAATAATTTGCAAATAAAACCGACAAAATATTTTTCAAAACCAAAGCCCGATAGATATCATTGTATCCCCGTTTCTGCAAATGACTGCAACATGAAGCTAAAAAGAAAAGAACGCTTCAAACTGAGGGAAAATAACGCTCGACGCGCCTCCAAGTATTTCTTTTGAATGTCTACTTTCATCTTTCTAGTAGCAACCGCCGTATTTCATTTGTTTCTTAGAAAAACTTATAACAGGTTTTATTATTAGGGTAGTCTTGCCGTGTAGTGCCTTAGAATGTCACTACCCCTTTCTAATCACGGGTGCCGTAAGAGGCTGAGGGTATGGGGCTTTTTAAGTGTTTTTTTGGGCTCAACTTCCAAATGTGGATAAGCATTTCGGGATTTATAGTCTTGAGTATATGAATGTATTTGTAGATTTTATTTTTGGGGTAGGTGGGGTAGGTTTGGATATGGAATTTATCCGGCGGGCGATCTTTATGGTCTAGTAAGTTTGTGACTAGTTTTTAGTCCGGAGATTGCGGGTTCGAATCGCGCTGATAGTAACAATGATAAGGATGATGTTTTTTAGGGTTGGCTGCATATGTGTTCAATACATTGAAATCAATAATTCATAGTAAATATAGGTAGGTACCAAATGTCCTACAAATTCGAGTATACGATTTTAAATATATTTACAAATATGTACAGCATTAAACTCTTTAAACTCTTGCGGTTTGCAAACATTTAACGTAATGTACATATTTAAATTTTATACTACAGAGAAATAAATCACAAAAATTTGAAATAAAATTCAGATAATATAGTCATTTAAGATATAGATCTGGTACTTATATTGAGGCGAACTTGATTTTATTTTATTTTATTTCGTCTGGAAGATTTACAGCTTTATATCCATTAAAAAAAAAATATTACAGGAAGCCATTTGAAAAATCTTCACATTTACATATCTATATCATAAATATAAAAAGGTCCTAGACACTACAAATAACAATTAGCCTTATTATTATTATTATTGATCTTAGTATTATGTCCGTATATTTCTTAATATTTACTCATACTTTACATGTCCGATTCCTTAGAGTTTATTTGAACAAAACAAACCATTATTTTAGACTAAGGCTTATTATATGGATTTCCAATCCAATCACTTAAAGCCCCAATACCGTTAGTCGCCTCGTATGACACCTGCGCGGGAAGAAATAGGCTAGTGCTATTCTTGGCCAACACAACATAACAAAATTATTTAAAGAATATCACATCCGTATGTCATATTCTTGATAACATACAAGGCGGATAAGAATACTGGGTTTTTTGTTATGTCAGTGTTGAACGATACATATGTCGTGGCCATATCGTAGATTTGAACACATCGTGAAATGATCGATCATTTCATGAAATGGTCACATTTCATGATGTGGCCAACTTCATTTGACCAGATCATAAAATCTTCAACGTTTCACGATTTTGTCATCCATGCTTGGCCAGATCGTAGAAATAGAGTAACCTGTGAAATGCAATCCAAACTCTACGGTTTATAAACATATTGCTCAGTTTTTTCGTAATTTGCAAAGTATTCGAGAACCTTTTCGTCGAAAACGCTTTTGTTGTCACTTTCTTCCTCGCTTATTAGCGAATTATCAACTTTTTTAATGCGAGAAATAACACTTTTGACAGCGACCGCCATCTTCACACATAAACAAAGCGTTTTCAGCGCCTCTACCGGTAATTAATGTAACTACTTTACGATATGACCAAATAATCTTAACCATTTCATGAAGAGGCCGCGCGTTTAGTTGGCCATATCGTGAAACGATTTCGAGGCAGGCCTATCGCCGTTTTGTACGAATACACTGTCACATGACTAAGTACAACTCAGCCATGTGGGTTTCCTCACGATGTTTTTCCTCACCGTTAACAACCATGAAAAATTACCACACATATGTCTTTAGAAAAGACAAATTGATGTAGGCCCGACCCGGGATTTGAACACTAGTCGCTTGCACGTCAACCGGTGTTCTACCCACTGAACTATCACGTTGAAAAGCAATAAGTAAGTGCTATTCTAAGCCACCACTACATAGCAATACTATTCATAACACTTTCAATGACCCAACACAAGACAAGCGCCTTAAAATAGAGTATTCAAATCCGTAGTTATAATCAAGATATCTATGCTATATGCAAACTGACCTTCCGTGCTCCGCTATTACTAAAAACCGGAAATAAGCCTGCCGCTAGTTTACTCGGCACCGACACAACCCTATTTCACCTGCACTCTTATCTCAAAGCAATAAAGTGTACATTCGTACGTCAGGTGTATAGAGGCTCGCTTCTCACGTTCATAGGGTTGGCACTTGACCTAATTTGGGTAGGAAGTTTGTTAGGCAGAATGGTTGGAACCTTTACTTTGATAGTCTGAGGATTGTCATAGTGATTTTATATGAGATAAAATGTTTAGCAAACGACTGTGCCGGGATTTCCGTGATTTAAGAGACTTGATTCAAAGGGACTTTCAAAAGCAAGAAATATTTTTAGTTTAATATACCGTTACTAAGTTGTGTCTTAAGATCTAATGGTGTATCACTACTAGTATTAAAATTGAAAAATTTCCGAGAAGGTGAGAAAAAAACACGACGGCATTCATTTTTCAATGTGCAATGCGCAGGTTTTATGGAATTTATAAGTGAAGAGTAGCTGAGACATAAAACATTTTCCATTTTTCTCTGCATGGCTAGTACAAGCGACTTTTTAACTAAATATCGCGTAGTATAAAGCCATCTCTTACGCACTTACTTAGTATCGAATACTGTCATCTCATTCTAACCGATATCGTGACGATAAAATAGCCCTCGTGCTAGGACTTCGAAGACGTAGTCTTATCGTTTCAAAATCGAAGTTAAAATCGTTATTCATCGTTCTTTGCAACAATATTGTGTTATAATTACAATACCAGTGACGATTTGTTTTTGCCATGCCTTTACTCTATTTTTCAGGGAGACATTCTAATTACAATTTTTAGAGATTTTATAATACACATATACATACATATGCTCACGGCTATAAATCCCTGAAAAGGGTAGCCAGAGCTGAATAATTGAAAATGCCTCAGCCACTTTTGGAAGTTGAGAGGGGAAAAGATGGTAAAATAAAGGTGTTTGGTAATGGGTCTCCAACCGCAACGCCCAAAAATCCCTTAAAAACCCCAATACCCTAAGTCGCCTCTTACGTACACCCACGAGAAGAAATGGGGTAGTGCTATTCTAAACCGACACTACACAGCGGATTTTATAATGTAAAGTAAAATTTTGAGAATGTCACAGTATTATTACAAAAACAGTTTCCATCAGTCAATATAAAATAATATTGCACCCTCAAGCAACAACACTAAACATTTCTTCCCGTGGAAGACGTAAGGGGTGACTTTAAGGGCTATTTAAGTGATCTTATGGCGATGTGGTTGATGATCCATCCCCGACCTCGTTTCTTCTTCAATCATCAATCGTTTCCTCTTCTCAACTTCTAAAAGTGTCTGAAGAATTTCCTATCTGAAGCTCTGACCACCATTTTATTTTAGGATTGATAACTGTGACTGGTATATCCATATTAAATACGCCTGCTACAAAAAGGAACTTCAATATATACGTAATGAAAAATTTAAATAATTAGAATTAATTTTATTTGCCCCTTTTTAATATCTGATTTAGATGTTTCTTGACGGGTTGAAATAGTACTAACCTAGTTAGTCCCACAGGTGTCACTTGCCGTGTAGTGTCGGCTTAGAATAACACTACCCCATTTCTACCCGTGGGTGATCGTAAGAGGCGACTAAGGGTATAGGGGGCTTTTTAAGTGATTTTTGGGCGATGTGGTTGGAGACCCGTCACCAAAACATTTATTATAACCATCTTTTCCCAATCAACTTCCAAAAGTGGCTGAGGAATTTTTCATTCCAAAGCTCTGGCTACCCCGCTAAGGGATTTATAGCCGTGAGTATATGTATGTATGTGCCGCAAGAAGATGAACTTAGATTATTGTGTGTGATCTTTTTAAGTGTTTGTCGGGCTGTGTGGTTGGAGACCCATTACCAACCCTTCTTTTTTCATAATCCTTTCCCTACACAACTCCCAAAAGAGACTGAGCAATGAGGCTACGGCTGCCCCTTTATGTGTGCCCCGTGTGTGTTGGTATGTAAGTTATTTACCCAAAAGTAAGGTAGAAGCACATACATATACTTACGGTCATAAATCCCAAAAAGGGGTAGCCAGAGCCGCAGAGTTGGAAGTTGATAGGGGATAAGACGGTAGAAATAAAGCATCATTGATGATGGATTTCATACCTCATCGCCCAATAAACCACTTAAAAAGCCCCATACACTTACTCGCCTCTTACGACACCCATGGGTAGAAAGGGGTAGTGACATTCTAAGCCAGCAATACACGGCAGAAGCACATATATTTTTTAACCAATTAGTTCTCTGTGTGTACAGCAGCGTAGATCCGGTAACGGGATTCATATTGCTCTGAGCTATCGAAATCCAAGTGAAATAGAAAATGGTAATAAAAGTTGTTGTTGGCATATATCGGCACACGGATCTGAAATCACGACCATCGCCTAAAGCTTGAGGCGAGTGAGGGCGAGTATATCACGAGAGAAGAGGTAAATTTACTTAAATTAATTTACTTAGATTAAATTTACTGGGATACTGACAGATTTTGTAGGAGCAATCCGTTTGTTTCTCACTTCTCATGTGACAAACGGGCTCTCACAAACTTCATGCTACTAGTGCAAGAGTTGTTAAAAAAACCAAAATTGAATGGATTTCCCTATAATGCAGATAGCACCTGCGGAGCTTGATATTATTGAAATTGAAGTTTTTTGCCTTAAACACGTACAAAAAGTGAACAATATACATGGATACATGCATATACTCACGGCTATAAATCCCTTAACGGGGTAGCCAGAGCTTTGGAATGAAAAATTCCTCAGCCACTTTTGGAAGTTGATTGGGGAAAAGATGGTAATAAATAAATGTTTTTGGTGACGGGTCTCCAACCACATCGCCCAAAAATCACTTAATTAGCCCCTATACCCTTAGTCGCCTCTTACGATCACCCACGGCTAGAAATGGGGTAGTGTTATTCTAAGCCGACACTACACAGCAAAGTAACCTTCTCATACATGCTCTTTTATTCTTCATACTTCGGATGCCTGCCTTTTTAAGCACACTCGCTATTTACTCCAAATGTGTCCTCTGAGGTCGTCCTCTACCATAACCATTCACATTGGTTCTATTAATCTCCTTTACCAATTTACTATCATCCATTCTCTCTATGTGCCTAGATAATGTTAACCTATGTTATTTTGAAGCCAGTGCTGAATCAACCATACGATGTTATTATATATCGCCTAAAATCCTAAAATCGATCTATCTAAAAGCATATAATTTTGCAATATCATATTTCCAATCCATTTGACATCACTCATTCGTGTCTATAAGTAAAGTTAATGCCTCAGAGATATAAAAGTGGTTGATATAGATTTTACGATTCAATTATCATAAAAAGTGCAGTTAACGTGCCTACCCCGTAAACTTTTAGGACATGGATGCAATTACTTGTGGATATGACTCGGCACTCTCGGCTTTTTTTCGTTAATGCCGTAGTAAAATGATAAATTAATCATATTTAAAAAGTTAAGTTTAATTATCGATGATTACGAGGTGTTTGTAAACAAACTCAACTATTTTTGGAAAAACTACATAAATGAAAACAATCAAAACAGACGGATACCTTTGCAAGCCGACTCAGATTTATAAAAAATAGGCTTCTATTAAAAACTTACCTAAAAATAAAAAGAATCGCAACTCCCAGACTCAAAGTTGGTAGAGGTACTAATACTTCTGAACATCACTTGACATTGTAACCTTGTGTTCAGAGCACTCACGGTTTGCATGGACAGTGTACTCACGTGTTAGGGGGCAGGCCTCACCGTTAACAACCATGATCATAAATTAACAACACAAATGACTATGGAAAAAAAATATTGGAGAAGGCCTGACCCGGGATGTGAACTCTAATTGTCGGCACGATATGCGGTGTTCTACCCCCTAAGCTATCACAGTTGCATATCAGAAGAATATTTTACAAAAATGACACGTGTAAATTTAGGAGATGGTCATAATTAATAAATGATGCACATTACTAAGATGGCGTATCTTCTTTGATGTTTTATTCATGTTCTATCGCATTTTGTAATGATAGACGTTCGAAATACATACATATATATACATACATATACTCACGGCTGTCAATCCCTTAACGGGGTAGCCAGAGCCTTGGAATGAGAAATTCCTCAGCCACTTTTGGAAGTTAATTTGGGAAAAGATGGTAATAATAAATGTTTTTGGTGACGGGTCTCCAACCACATCGCCCAAAAATGACTTAAAAAGCCCCTATACCCTTAGTCGCCTCTTACGATCACCCACGGGTAGAAATGGGGTAGTGTTATTCTAAGCCGACACTACACGGCAAACGGTGACGTTCGAAATAACATATTTTATGGCTCAAATAAAATAAGTAATTTCTGAAGTTATCGTGATTTGGTGTTACCGTTGACCATCCAGGATCTACAAAGTTTGGATAAAAAAACCAAAGTAAGATAAGTTTAAATAAAAAAATGGAAATAAAGATAGTTTAAAAAAATTTGAACACGCTATAACTAAAAAGTGAAAAATAATTCCCAAAAAGGGCGTTTATTTACAAAAAACAAGAGTAAATGCATTCATCGAGCTACAAATCAAAGCTTCTTACATCACATATGAATCAATAAACTTCCATTCGTGTCTCTGCAAACTTAAAGTTATGTCGCTTTCAAAGACAAAAATAGATTTCCTCATATATCCATAACACATTTTCATACGAACGTAAAAGGCTTTTATAATCAGTCGCTCTACATAGAGCCTCCGCGAGTTTACACTATGCTGGCTGACGTCATTTAGTTGATGACATTTTAATTATCTTGCCTTTAAAATCGTACAAATGACATAATTTTTTTAATTGTATCTAATGACTAGGTTGGTTTTGAATTTCAATAATGCTTTTTGTATAGAGCCTTTTTCTGTTATTCAGTACTTTTACATAGGACAGTTTTACATACATACATACACTCACGGCCATAAATCTCACCAAAGGGATAGCCAGAGCTTACAGCTAGAAACTCCTCAGCTACATTTGGAAGTTGATAGGGGACAAGATGGTAGAAATAAAGTATCATTTGTGATGGGTCTCCAACCGCATCGGATCCGCATGCCGTTAGTCGCTTCTAACGTCATCTGTAGGTAGGAAGGGGTATTGACATTCTAACGCCCGATTTCTGAATTGAGTATTCCAGTTGAGAATAACTTAAGTATCGTTCTGTTGCATTGAAATCTTTACAACTGAATGAGACAAAACGATACTTAAGTCGTTCTCAGCTTGAAAACTCAATTCAGAAATCGAGCGTAAGCCGGTACTACACGGCAATAAATGATTTAATGGTAAAATAAGTAACGATTGGCTAAATTGGCATAGGGCAAGCATATTAGTCAATAAACCTGAAATTTAAGCTAAAGTATTAATATTTAGTATCGGTCTTAATCAAATAAATTTGTATTTTTTTTAATTTGTATGCTAATCACGCAACCTTTTCAGTATTTCAATAAACATAATCTAGTTGGCCATAGCATTGCGCAAGCATTAAGAACCGATGTTATAAATGTCGTTATTTTTTCCTCAGTATGTATGTATGTATGTTGATTGTTTATTTCAGTTTTTTTCATATTTGTTCATCATTGTGGCTGAAGAGTAAATACAGAATATTTTTTACTTACTGAAAATATATGATAAATTGCTGATATATGATATATGATAAATTGCTGATATATGATAATTGATTGCTGTGTAGTGTCAGCTTAATTGCTGTGTAGTGTCGGCTTAGAATAGCACTACCCCTTTTCTTCCGGTGGGTGTACGTAAGAGGCGACTAACGGTATTGGGGCTTTTAAGGGATTTTTGGGCGATGCGGTTGGAGACCCATCACCAACAACCTTCATTTCACTATTTTTTCCCCACACAACTTCCAAAAGTGGCTGAGGAATTTCTAATTCCTTAGCTCTGGCTACCCCTTCTAGGGATTTATGGCCGTGAGTATATGTATGTATGTATGTATATGATAAACTTGTATTTCTGTTGAATATAAAACGTATATTTTAAGTATAACTTCGTTGTTTTGATCGCTTTCAAAATGTTATTTCGCAACGCTTAAATGCCTTTCAATGGGGATACTCCCGATACAGTATTGGAAAAAAATATTTCGTATTATCTAACTTTACTTGAGTTTTTTTTCAAACAAACTTTTTTTTTTTTATAAGAAGATATATGATTTGAAATTACAAAAGAATCATAAGGAACCATATTTTTATCGGATGAAAGGGTTTATATATCCAAATTACAAATTGGTGTATTGGTGTAGTGTAGGTATAAATGTGTAACACATAGGAAAACGTTTATACGTCCATACATACATAGATATTACGTTTACTGTGTGCAAAATGGTTTGTTGTGATTCAATTATTATTATATATACATATATATATATATATATATATATATATTAATCCATATAGTTAGTAATATGTAGAAACTTTTCATTGGCATTAAGTTATACATGTCGCTTAGCTATTAAGATATTAGGCTGTAAGTTTTCCGAAGAAAATAAAATCAATTAAATATAATCACTCTTTCGTATCTCTTTAACTTAATCTTTTCATATACGTTACTTTAACATAAATAAAATTAGTTAAGAGCTTCAGATAATTCTGGTCTAATTTATAAATTTTAGTGCTGCACGGTTACTGTAAGGGTAATGCTACATTAAATAAAACTTTTGAACTTTTATTGGAACAGTGAGAAATAGTTGTTTTGGGAATTGCTACAAAAACTCAGGCATTCATGCCTTACATTCTCGAAGGGATGGCAGAGGTACATAACATCGTTTATACAGATATTTAGAATACAAGTTTAATTAAGCTGTGTTGTGCCGGCTTAGAATAGCACTACCCCATTTCTTCCGGTGGGTGTACGTAATAGGCGACTAACTGACTTGGGGCTTTTTAAGGGATTTTTGGGCGATGCGGTTGGAGACCCATCACCAACAACCTTTATTGTACCATCTTTTCCCCACTCAATTTCCAAAAATGGCTGTGGAATTTCTAATTTCTTAGCTCTGGCTACCCCTTTTAGAGATTTATAGCCGTGAGTATATGTATGTATATATATGTAAGTTTAATTACAGTTATATTGTTGTTCACGGTACGCATGTTCTAATATAAATTAAAAATAATATAATAAACATGACCAATTTACATTGAATCTGACAAATCAAATAATAATACTTTCATCAAACCGAAATCCTATTTCAGAAGTATCCCCAGAGCTTAATAGGATTTTCATGGCTACACCATCCCGAAGATTCATAAAGATGAATGGGATCGTGTAGAGGAGAGAGATAGCAATGTTATACTTCTCTTTCACCCGGGTATGAGGAACAGCTTATCTGAATGAACGTTATCGCTGTGAGGTGGTAAGTCCTATGGGTTACAGACACTAAGCTTTTAATATAGTTTGAAGTAAAGATGGAAACTATGTAGTGGCTTAGAATAGCACTACCCCATTTCTGCCGGTGGGTGTACGTAAGAGGCGACTAACGGTATTGGGGCTTTAAAGAGACTTATGGGCGATGCGGTTGGAGACCCATCACCAGTAACTTTTATTTTACCATCTTTACCCCTCTCAGCTTTCCAAAAGTGGCTAATTCCTTAGCTCTGGCTACCCCTTCTAGGGATTTACAGCCGTGAGTATATGTATGTATGTATGTATGTAAAGATGGAAAGCTAAAAGATTAAGTTATTTTTTTTATACATACAAAGTATCTCGTCATTCGCCATATAAGTATAGACAGAAATCATCTATCGCCAATAAATACGAGCCCAACCAACTCAAGTCTAATTTACATTCAACAATCATTTCATACATGGCCAGTGATTATTCATACTTCAACTATCATCTTTTTCAGCGCATTCTCTAAGTGATCTAAATGAATCCGCCGTCGTTGGTCTCTACTGTCATTTCTGTTCGCATTTTAACATTGAAAAATACGAGCATTTCTGATTTCATGAATTTCTTAACGTAAAACAGAAAATTCAGTGCACTAATTTAGCAATAAAATTACTTTTTTTACATTCATT
Organism: Bedellia somnulentella; assembly: GCA_963576735.1. Classification (NCBI taxonomy): domain Eukaryota; kingdom Metazoa; phylum Arthropoda; class Insecta; order Lepidoptera; family Bedelliidae; genus Bedellia; species Bedellia somnulentella. Next base: position 1,836,569 of record OY755192.1, on the reverse strand, counting down.
TATACTGAAAGGTCGTGTTTTCCTTTCTTCGTATAATATAATGAATAAAGCATATTAAATAAAAAAAGTTAAGTTTCAACCCATAGAGGTGATGAGTGAAAGTAAATTAGTGAAAGATTTATATAGTCCGACATGATAGTCCAGTGGGTAAGAACACCCGCCCGAAAAACAGAAGGGCGTGAGTTCCAATCCTGGGACGGGCCTACACCAATTTGTCTTTTCTAAAGTCATATGTGTGGTTAATTTATCATGGTTGCTAACGGTGAGGGAAAACATCGTGAGGAAACCCACATGGCTGAGTTGTACTTAGTCATGTGACAGTGTATTCGTACAAAACGGCGATAGGCCTGCCCCCTATCACGTGAGTACACTGTCTAAGCAAAACGTGGGTACCTTCTCTGGAAACTCTGCCAACCCCTTCGGGGATAAAACGGCGTGAACGTTTATGCTATGTTTATTTTTATTTATATAGTATACACAATGAATAGAGATCATCGCATCGTCTATGAGTACGGGTTATTTTTCACGGTTATTAATGGTGAGGGAAAAGTTTTAGGGAAACCCACATGGCTAAGTTGCACGTAGTCCTATGACAGTGTAATCGTATAAAACGGCGTAAGCCTGCCTGTTATAATGTTTTAGTGGGTAATCCAATATTTGTATCACTTCGTCTGTTGAATTAAATAGCTAGTACCGTTACCACGTATTTTTATTACTCTCCAAACTAACAGTGGCGCAGCCGGAACTTACGTTTCTATCAAATATTATATAATCGTGAAGTTAACATGTCTCAATCGATTGGAGTTTTGTCATCGTTTAACTATGAAATTAACGACTGGAACTCCTTTAAAGGTCGTTTGGAGCAGTGGTTTTTGGCTAACGACATTGACAGCGTGGCGGACAAAGCGGCGGTTAAACGCCGAGCTATTTTGTTGAGTAGTCTTTCAGAGACTACTTACCAGCTCATTCAGGATTTGGCATCACCAAGAGATGTGGGCAATCTGTCTTATGAAGAAGTGATTGATCTGTTCGATGGTCATTTTTCAACAACGCGGTGCACTTTTGCTCAACGGCATCATTTCCATACAGCAGTCCAGTCGCCGGGCGAATCGTTCGCGGAGTGGGCAGTGCGAGTGCGAAGTTTGGCTAAGAGTTGTGAATTCCAAACCAGTGTTTTGCAAGAAAACCTTAGAGACCGTTTTGTACTCGGGTTGACAAACGGACCAGCTCATGATAAACTGTTTGCCGAGCCGCTGGAGCAGCTTACCCTACAAAAAGCAGTACAACTGGCTGAAAGCGTGAATTGTTCCCGAGCTGGAGCTCGGGTGTTGTCCGGTTCTCACCAGTCAGTACCGTTCTCGGAGGTGCAGAAGATAGTATCGCGCGACGTCAGAGCAGTACACCGAGACTCGGCTGGTTCGACTAGCCCGTCCAGCTGTAGAGGAGGGGCCCCGCCTCGTCCTAGTCTGCAGTGTAGCGTGTGTGGATATTACGGCCATCGTGATAACAAATGTCGTTTGTAAAAAGTGTGGTCTAAAAGGCCATTTGCAGCGCGTTTGTGATAAAAATGTGAGCAAAAGTGAAAAACAAAATTATTTGCAATATTGTTCGGATGATGGGGATGATGGTAAGAAGTTACTTTTTAATATTAGATCACTTCAGGGGGAGCCTATGCATGAGTCTATTATTGTAGATAATAAAAGCTTAACTTTTGAAGTTGATACAGGTTCGGCTGTTACGGTAATTTCAGATTATCTTTATTATAAATATTTTTCAGACTACTCTCTTCAAAGCAGTAAAAAAATTTTGCGTAGCTATAACGGAAGTCTTATTAAAATACTAGGAAAAATTAACCTTCCTTTCAGTTATAATTCGCGTACGGAAAATATTGATTTATTTGTGGTAGAAAATGGTGGACCACCTTTATTAGGGCGAGATTTTATTGCTAAATTTGAAGGAAATTAAAAGGGGAGAGTGTGGAAGTAGAAGTGAAACAATCTAATCAGCCACAATGTCCTGCTGTGTCTTCACACGACGATTCGTTGCTGCCTTTGTCGTTTAGACTCAATACGTCATCGCAACCCTCACCGTCCATGGTGAACACTCAATGTTTGCCTACAGAAGAAGTTACTCCAGTCATGCCAGCCGAGGACAATCAACGAGCAACTGAACAAGAAGCTAGGCAGTCAGTGAACCCTGTAAGTGGCAGCTCCATTCCCGAATGTTCTCCAGAAGAGTGGCAAGATTGTATCCCAGGCGAAGTCACGGAGACCAGTGTTCCTAGCACAGCCCCTTTACCGCCAGTGTTGATAGGTTCAGAGGCGGAACCAGTAACTACTGAACAACCCCCGCGCTATAATCTACGACCGCGTAAAAAAGTTAGTTTATAAGTTTAGCGTAACGTTAAGTTATTGTTCTTTTTTAAGTTTTAATCTTGTATGGGAGGGATGTTATAATGTTTTAGTGGGTAATCCAATATTTGTATCACTTCGTCTGTTGAATTAAATAGCTAGTACCGTTACCACGTATTTTTATTACTCTCCTATCACGTGACTACACTGTAAAAACCAAACTTGGGCACGGTGAACAGCAGGCGACAATATCACGTGATGTTCAAATGTATTAGTGCCTGCCTACCCCTTTGGGGATGTATGGCCTGAACGTTTGAAACTTGAGTCTTGAACTTAAAATTGGGAATTCCATCAGATACAGGCCCTGCTTTACTCAACGATGGGATTACATTTCTTATCATTTATATACTTCTAAGTTTGTGCTTAAAAATGGAGATAACCATTGATTATAATATATAAAGTTATTCCATACATAAACATATAACATAAATGTTCACACCGCATATCCCCGAAGGGGTTGGCAGAGGTACTAATACTTCCGAACATCACGTGACTTTGTCACTTGGAGTTTAGAGTATCCACGTTTTGCATTATTTAAAGTTATTATTATTTAACCAGAAAGTCTGTTTCTGTTCCTGTCCCTCATCAAAGCATTTATTTTCTCGCACAGTTAAAATATCACCGACAGCCACCTGAATAAGGTATTTTAGCAAACACTTGTCCTTACTAAGCAGGCGACATGATCTATCACAATAGTGGTTTTGCTGTTTGATAAATGAACTCATTAGCGCGGTGAGAGCGTTTCAGTGTTTACGCTTTTCACCTGTCTGCGAAACGGTTTCGATAAATATTGAGATACGTAGATAATGTTTGAGTAAAAGTTCTAGCAAAAATTATGATCAAAAATTGAAGAGAAGAATTTTATACATACTCATGGATAAATATTCCTAGAATGAGTAGCCAGAGCTGCAGAATAAGAAATTCCTCAGCAACTTTTGGAACTTGAGTGGGGAGAAGATTGTAAACATAACATATACAATAAACGTTCACGCCGAATATCCCCGAAGGGGTTGGCAGAGGTACTAATACTTCTGAACATCACGTGACTTAGTCACCCGGTGTTCAGAGTACCCACGTTTTGCATGGACAGGGTACTCACGTGATAGGGGGCAGGCCGTTTTGTACGAATACACTGTCACATGACTAAGTACAACTCAGCCATGTGGGTTTCCTCACGATGTTTTCCCTCACCGTTAACAACCATGATAAATTAACCACACATATGTCTTTAGAAAAGACAAATTGGTGTAGGCCCGACCCGGGCTTTGAACACTAGTCGCTTACACGTTAACCGGTGTTCTACCCATTGAGCTATGACGTCGGAGAAGATTGTAAATAATTGTTATTGGTGATAGTACTCCAACCGTATCTTCAACTTCTTCAAAAGCACCAAAACCTTCCAGGTTAAACCTTGACTCTTACGTCACCCACTTGTAGAAATGGGGTAGTTCAACTCTAAGCCGACACAACAAAAGCATTTCCATACAAAGCACCAATTTACCCAAACAACATCCATTTACATTTAAAACTGTTCGCAAAACTTCACACGTAGTATGCAAGTCGTTATTTAATTATTGATTCGGTGCAAATGTCCAACCTTCTTGTTTTTTGGCAGCCGCTCGAGTGTTGGGCGGGCGGCCAAATTCGTTGCATATGAGTCTTTCTGCATTAGCCCGAGGATCGTTTAAACTGATGTGTTTGACAACGCGTTTGCATATGCATGAGATAACATTGTTTCCTGTATGTTTACGGTAATGATTTGAATGGAATGCAGTACAGGATTTGGTTAGTAAGGATGTATATTAGTCGTAAAAAATATAACATATACTCACGCCATTAATTCTCATTGGGGTAGGAAGAGACTATCGATCGCCATTTCGTACGATCCTGGCAAACCTCTCTAGCTTCGTTTACATCCATCAATCTTTTCGTACATGCTCTTTTATTCTTCTCTTCATACTTCTGACGCCTGTTTTTATGAGCACACTCTTAATATTAGTCGTATAAACATTAAAGCACTATTATTAATCACACTGCTGTGTAGTGTCGGGTTCGAATAGCACTACCCCATTTCTTCCGGTGGGTATACGTAAGAGGCGACTAACGGTATTGGGGCTTTTAAGGGATTTTTGGGCGATGCGGTTGGAGACCCATCACCGACAACCTTTATCTCACCATCTTTTCCCCACTCAACTTTCCAAAAGTGGCTGAGGAATTTCTAATTTCTCAGCTCTGGCTACCCCTTCTAGGGATTTATAGCCGTGAGTATATGTATGTATGTATGTAAAAGGGCTTTAGAATAAGAAGTTTTTGAATTTAGTATGTTGGTAGTAAGCAATTGTAAGATGTAAAGTGGCGGGTTTGAATAGCACTAACTAATTTCTTACTGTGAGCGTGCTTAGTTTAGATGATTGTTCTGTGATGTGTTGAATGTAGACTGGGGATGATTTAGCCTTTATTATGTAGCTATTTTACAAACAACTTCCAAAAATGGCCACTACCATTATAGATTTTTTACCCGTACATATATTATGCCATAACTAATATAAAAAAATGTAGGCAATACGACTACAGAGAAATAAACAAAATACTAAAAATAAAAACATGTAGTTATTTTCTAAATCGCTTACAAGTTCTCGGATAAACATCTCTGCTTACCCTTAAAAGGAATGGCGATAAACGTCAATACACTTAAAACACATTAACTTCCCTCGCAACAAATATATGGAAGTAATTGTTATTCTTTTCGAGTCATATTGTAATCACGAACCCTTTTAAAATAAAAGCCTTAATTGCCTGACGGAGGCATTGTTTTAAAGACCCAAGTACTGTATTACGATAGCTTTCAAAATGGCAACTCCGGGACAAAATTAAGTTAAGAGGCCCTATTCTACTTGAAAAGTGATCTTTATCAAATATTTAGATCAGATAGACAATGTACTCAAAGGTTAGGCATACGAAGTCTGTAGACTAAAAGAGGTTGTTTGTTTTTTTTTTAAATAAAGCTCGTATGATTTGCTTGTATTGTACAAAGTAGTGATCGATAGTATCGGCCTTCTTAAAAATTTACAGTCGTTAATCTTGCCGTACATGCAGTTTCATTTCATCCTATTTAATCACAACTTTTTCGCATGCGTCTATTTAATAATTGTTTCTTATAGTCATTACTTAGACCATATCATACATATACATATACTCACGCCATCAGTTCCCGATGGGGAAGGCAGAGACAATCGATTGCCACTTAATACGATCCTGGTAAACTTCTCTCGCTTCATTTACATCCATCAATATTTTCATATACGATCGTATGCTTTTCAATTCTTCATACTACAGACGCTTGCTTTTTTTGCACACTCTCTATTTTATCCAAATGCAACTAAAAATAACATTTTCTATACTAAAACAGAAGCAAAAAATATTGTTCAACAAAAACAATTTCCTTTATAATTTTGATATCAACGCATATATAAAAAGAATTGCTCCCCAAGTCTGAAACTAGACGAGGCGTATTTTCACAAGGCAGAGGCAATCAGTGAATCCGAAGTTGGGTTAACCAGACAAACAAACAAACAAGTGTTAACAAACAAAGATAAGGCTCGGAACACACAACACAATTTACTAACTTCAACGGTATTCGATTGTACGCGGCCGCGATCATTATTTGGTTTGTGTAGTTTAAGATGTTACAATATGTTTGATACCTAGAAAGAAAAGGTTAAATAAATTAAATCTTTTTGTTCATGAAAACCTCATGTGGGGATTATCACTAATAAATAAAGAATAAATAAAGGAAAGAAAAATCTCGACACAGGCGGGGATGTGTCCTGTGTCGAGATTTTTCTTTCCTTTATTTATTCTTTATTTATTAGGTTAAATAAAATTAAGTACTTTTACTTACCCATTCTAATTATTAGCTGTGTATGATCCGCTTAGAATAATATATATATACTCACGGCCATAAATCCCAAAAAGGTGTAGCTAAAGTTTTAGAGCTAGAAACTCCTCAGCCACATTCTGATGTTGACAGGGGAGAAGATGGTATATAAAAAGTATGGTTGCTGATTGGTATATAATCGCATCGCACAAAAACCACTTAAAATCGCCCCATACCCTTAGTCGCCTCTTACGTCACCCGTAGGTAGAAAGTGGTTGTGCCATTCTAAGTTAAATAAAATTTTGGCTTTTATTTACTCATTCTAAAAAATGGCTGTGTATGGACCGCTTAGGATAAACCGCGGACCCCGCAAGACGCGATTTAGAGTTTCGGAGCTTTTTTAAGTGATTGTTGGGCGACGCATGATAGTAAATTGTTAAAAAAGATTTATAGTGCCAATGTGGACGGTTATGTTAGGAGAAGACGACCTCGGAGGACACATTTCGACCAAATAGCGCTTGAGCTGTAAAAGGCAGGCGTCCGAAGTATGAAGAATAAAAGAGCATGTGTAAGGATATTAATGGATGTAAACGAAGCTAGAGAAGTTTGTCAGGATCGTAAAAAGTGACAATAGATAGTCTCTGCCTACCCCTAGGAAAATAATGGCGTGAGTATGTATTTTCTTTTACGAACAGACGGGAAAAAAAGTTTCTCACTATCTCACAACTAACAATTAGTTTAGTCTCTGCTTACCCTAATGGAAGTTGACAGTGAAATTGAAATAAGAGAAAATAGTACAACAAAAACTAATACAATTCTTTACAGTCTAAATATAAATAAGAAGCTTAAAATAGACAACTGTAATTCTAACAGCAAACAACAATTATGACTAGATAGAAAATCTATTTTTAGACCTAAACTTTCTTATAGATTTCACAGAGATTACCGTCTTCTGAGTACTAAGATTATTATACTAAAGTAACGAAACACTTATAATAGAAGAAATAAATCTTCGCCGACCAGCTCCGAAATAATTTTATCAAGGACGACACTGAAAGATGATCATATCATGAGAGGCAAAGATTATTTTATGGAGAAGATACTTTTTTTGTTTTGGAATGTGTGATTTTTTTATTTTATATAGAAAAGAAAAGAAGGAAATAATGAATTTTATTTGTGGTCGAGTCCACAATAAAATATTTACAAATAATATTAATCGATAAAAAATGGACAATTCAGAAAGAAACCATAGTAAAGAAATGTCATTGGGACAAAATGTCTTCACAAATTAATAAAATGAAAACTAATAAAATTTATTGAAATATGGAAACAATAATACCTTAAAAACCCCGTCTGACTTTGCTAGCTTCACTATAAACGCATTAACAGCTATTTGCTGTGAATGCAAATTTTCAGTCACTCTATGTAAGTAAACTAGCTAGGCCATATTCCAGTAAGTACACAACACATAATATACATAACATTGAATAAAATATATCCTTTAAGCGATACAAACACAATCAATACAAACCTGAAGACATAGCACAAGCGTTATTTCATCGTTTCTCTGTCGGTTAGAATGAGATAAAAGTATAGAATACTATGTAAAATCGTTTGCAATAGAATCCAACAATCATGTAAACAAATATGGCGGACTGACATTGACAGCGTATTGTTTATGCCCATAGTGATGTCATAGTGTTCTAATTTAATTTTAATTAAATTTATTTTTCTTTTTATTTTAATTTTAAGTCATAGACTATGGACCGTAGTTGGATAGTTACTAAAATTAAACTGACTAAATAGATTAACATATAAAATAAAACTGATTATATATAAAAAATGTTTTTATTAACATAACATAACATAAACGTTCACGCCGTTTATCCCCGAAGGGGTTGGCAGAGGTACCAATACTCCTGAACTCACATGGCAAGCGCCATCTAGTTTCCAGAGAAGGTACCCACGTTTTGCTTAGACAGTGTACTCACGTGATAGGGGGCAGGCCTATCGCCGTTTTGTACGAATACACTGTCACATGACTAAGTACAACTCAGCCATGTGGGTTTCCTCACGATGTTTTCCCTCACCGTTAGCAACCATGATAAATTAACCACACATATGACTTTAGAAAAGACAAATTGGTGTAGGCCCGTCCCAGGATTGGAACTCACGCCCTTCTGTTTTTCGGGCGGGTGTTCTACCCACTGGACTATCATGTCGCTTTTTATTTTTATTAAACAAATTTAAATCTTCGTCTTCGTCATCATCACTATCAGAAGTGTCGCCGGTGACCGTAATTATAAATGGAACCACTGTGTCATCGCTTGCCGTGTCTAAAATGTCTAGCCAAATCTTAAAGCAAAGCAAAAGTCCAAAATGAGATGCATTCTCGTCGTAGAAATCGGAAACAGAAAACACTAATGCACAGCGAACCCACAGAACTGTGAATGACTGTGAATGACAATTCTAACAAAATGGCCACCTGTCAATTTTTAAAAACTAAACATTATTTTTATGGCTTAGAATACCATTTCATTTTTCAGATTCAAAAAAATTATTGTATTCAAATAATATTAAATTAAAAATAAAAGATAACTTCAGATTACTAACAACACTAACTTTTCAATGACTTATAGAGTTCGATGAGTAAAAAACTAAGATGACAGCTTGTCAAATACTTCGAAATTTTTACGTTGCAAATATTTTAACAAATTTAACTTATAAATACATGTTAAATCGTGTTGAAGATAATGTGAAAACAATGGTGCGTTCGTTGAAATCAGACTATGTTCATAATTGATCGTCGAATGTATGTGATTACGGAGTAATCGTGACAATTTGGTTTGTTTACATGATTGTTGGATTCTATTGCAAACGACGTTAAGTGCGAAACGTATAGATGTCAAACCACGCGTAGTCGAGTAAAAGGTCGTTCATGCTATTAATGCTGAAATATGTAGCAGTCATAGTTTATCGTGTAATAATTTTCATTTATTATAAGCATATTCCATTTTACCAAGTTGTGAATCCATAGTGTTTTCTTGTTTTTATTTCAATATTCATATTAATATTTTCATATGATTATACAAAATGTACGCAGTGTAGTGTCGGCTTAGAATAACACTACCCCATTTCTACCCTTGGGTGATCGAGGCGACTAAGGGTATAGGGGCTTTTTAAGTGATTTTTGGGCGATGTGGTTGGAGACCCGTCCCCAAAAACGTTCATTATTATCATCTTTTCCCCAATCAACTTCCAAAAGTGGCTGAAGAATTTCTCATTCCAAAGCTCTGGCTACCCCGTTAAGGGATTTATAGCCGTGAGTATATTTATGTATGTACGTTGGGCTGTGTCATTTCCTGCCAACATTTCTCGATGCATTTTTTACTGGGTAAAGACATATAGTTTTAAAACATTATGTGAGCAGCATAACTCCAAAGATATTTGATTTAAACACTTATTACCTTAGTTTCTTATTGGTAAACGTGCTTTATTTAGTGCAATAGTCACACCCGAAATTATTGAAAATTTATGATACATAATTCCAAGGCTGGCGTCCGAAGTATGAAGAATAAAAGAGGATGTATGAAAAGATTGATGGATGTAAACGAAGCTAGAGAGTTCTGTCAGGATCGTACGAAGTGGCGATCAATAGTCTCTGCCTACCCCAATGGGAACTAATGGCGTGAGTATATGTATGTATGTATGTATAATTCCAAGTGTTTAAGTCTGAATATAAATACTTAAGCAGTCAGCTAAAATAGAAAATTTAATTATTCCAGATTTTCCTAAACCAACCGTGATAGTCCAGTGGGTAGAACACTTGGTTATCGTGCAAGCGACTAGTGTTCGAATCCTGGGTCGGGCCTACACCAATTTGTCTTTTCTAAAGATACATGTGTGGTTAATTTATCATGGTTGTTAACGGTGAGGGAAAACATCGTGAGGAAACCCACATGGCTGAGTTGTACTTAGTCATGTGACAGTGTATTCGTACAAAACGGCGATAGGCCTGCCCCCTATCACGTGAGTACACTGTCCATGCAAAACGTGGGTACTCTGGACACCAGGTGACAAAGTCACGTGATGTTCAGAAGTATTAGTACCTCTGCCAACCCCTTCGGGGATATTCGGCGTGAACGTTTATTATGTTATTATGTTATGTTTCCTAAACCAATATCAACATGAAACTATGATATAAAATAACGTAATAGTTTTCACTAAAATAATGGAATTCTATTTTAACTGACTAAGGGACTAAATATTATAAACAACTAAATGAATAAACCTCATAAAATTATTAAAGGATGTGTGTACCTTATTTTATGATGTTACGGTTAACTTTATAGAGTCACTTTTACTTTCATAGTGTTACATGAAACATACATACATACATACACATACTCACGGCTATAAATCCCTTATCGGGGTAGCCACAGCTTTGGAATGAGAAATTCCTTAGCCACTTTTGGAAGTTGATTGGGGAAAAGATGGTAATAAAAAATGTTTTTGGTGGCGGGTCTCCAACCGCATCGCCCAAAAACCGCTTAAAAAGCCCCTATACCCTTAGTCGCCTCTTACGATCACCCGATAGAAAGGGGTAGTGTTATTCTAAGACACTACACGGCAAACCTTGAAACTTGGCTTTACATGAAACCTTGCGTAAATTACTATTTATAAGCAAATGGTTTTCTTAGAGAATGTCAGCTTTAGGGTACAAAGTAAGTGGATTTTAAATAAGTTTATTAAGTAAATAAGGCGTCATATAAGGTATTGTGGCTTTAACTACTGCTTGAAGCCATTTTTGATGCAAGCAATTAACCGCCCACCAACAAACACGTTGAAAGCTAAGTAATAAGCTGAAGGGCAAGCATGAGCGCTACTTTATCGACACGATAACGATTAGAAGGAGATGGCAGTATACGATACTAAGTAAGTGCGTAAGAGATGACTGCTTTATCCCACGCGATAACTAGTTTAAACACCGCTCGTACAAGTCGGGCTGGTCTACACAAAAGGGTTATATAGGTATTAGTCCTATTGTATTTACATACACACAAATATATACTCAAGTCCATAAATCCCAAAAAAGGTAGCCAGAGATTTAAAGCTACAAACCACCTCAGCCATATTTAGAAGTTGATAGACGACAACATGGTAGAATTAAAGTATAGTTGGTGATGGGTCTCCAACCGCATTGCCCAAAAACCACTTAAAAATCACCTTACCTTTACTCGCTTCTTACGACGCCCGCCGTGGGTAGAAAGGGGTAATGACATTCTGAACCGGCACTACACGGAATTAAAAGGAAATGAGGCGTCATTATTGCTTGAACTACTTTTTAAAACCATTTTCGATGCAAGCAATTAACCACCCACCAATCAACAGCTTGAGAGCTAAGTAATAAACTGGTTTACATAAAAGGGTATGCAGTTATTGGGCCTATTGTATTTTCTATTCTAAGACTGACTAAAGTTTTTTCTTTATATGAATTTTATAGTTTAGGTTTGTCTTGAATATACAGTACAGTATTGAGAATATTGATGATCCTGTGAAAACTGAATAACTCATAATATTCCTTATAACTATGATATTCGAACCAATAATATTTCATACCACATTTTATTCAAAAAATTCCTCACCTAAAACTAAACATTTCTATATTTAACTTAAAGCGACCATAAAAATATATTGTCACTTCTATACACATGTGATCTTTGGCAGCGATCCACCCAAGATCTTTGCCAAGTGTTATAGAAAAGATGGGGGCTAGCGGCGCCTAGTTGGCGTCCCTGAAGGGTGTTCAAGGGCATTCACTTGGCTACTGTTTAAACAGGGTAACGAAAGATAACAGCGTGATCTTTATTGACCTATACGAGATGTATTGAAATCATTTTCTGTATCCGAGTTTGAAGGATGTTTTCTTTGTCAAGATACCAATTCTGAACTACAAGTAGGGAGATCTTGCAAGTAAAAATTTTATTTATTTATTATTTTGAAAAAAATATGAGTTGGTAAAGAGTTTCTTGTCGTCTGCTTCTCTTTACAAAACCCCTAGTGATTAGACTTAAATTCAATTTAAAACGAAGAGTAAATAACAGTTTTGTTTTAAAACTCAATAAAAATATTTGAAGTAAGTAGTATTAGAAGAGTACAGCAAGTAAAACCTATAAACTAAATAAGGCTCATTATTTGTTAATTCCACAGCTTTTTGAGTCTTAGTTACGGTAGATGTGGTATTATAGCCTATATTATTTGCTGTGTAGTAAAACTATCCTTATGACAAGAGAGTGAAACAGCATATAAAATAAAACCTTAATTATAGATAGATAGATAACTCGTTTATTCATGTTAACATAACACCACATGGAATATGAAAAACAATACATAAAGTGAAAAAAAAACAATAATTTTAAACTTAAAATTAGTGCTATGGTAACACAAACTAGGTCCTAACTCAGTGCTTGATATTGCCAAGTGGCAAAACACTGGTTTTTAGTTAAGGCCTACACTACACTACACATAATTAATTAATATATAAACTAAAAAAAATCTGTGTCTGCCACATTTGAAGTAAACAAAATTAAATAAATAGTAAAGGAACAGACAGTAAACTAAACAAATGGACAACAAAAAATAAATAAAAAACAAATTCGCTTAGTCTCAGAACATTAAATAATTATAATAATTAAATTAAACCTTAATAATGTTTTCCTTCTATAGTCTATAAAGGGATTTTTGGGCGATGCGGTTGGAGACCCATCACTAACAACCCTTATTTTACCATCTTTTCCCCACTTAACTCTCCGAAAGTGGCTGAGGAATTTCTGATTCCTTAGCTCTGGCTACCCCGTCTTGGGATTTATAGCCGTGAGTATATGTATGTATGTATGTTCTATAGTTTCTTTATTGGTTTTACCAATACTAGGAAATAGTCAAATCAGTTTATTTAAGTTAACTGATCTGAGCTTAACCAGATTTTAAAGGAATTATATCATATAGTAGTTATATTATGTACGTACGTACATAAGTATGTAGTACGTACGCCATTAGTGTCCATTGGGGTAGTCAGAAACTATAATCCGCCTCTCTGTACGATTTTGTCAAACGTCCTATTATGGTGAAGCATAAGAATACATCTAGACGGATAGTTCGGATTCCTGCATTATTGAGTAACGGCTGCACAGCATAAGAAATAAAAATGATGACTATGCATTTTTTTTCTATAAAGATATGTGTTTCATTTGCCTAAGGGCTTACTGGCTGCGAGCATATCCATCATATGTTTCAAGTAATATTGGGCGATGACGAAGCGGTTAGCTTTTGTATGGTTATATTTTATTTTTACACATATTTAAGCAACCGTGATAGCCAAGTGGGTAGAACACTCGGTTATCGTGCAAACGACTAGTGTTCAAATCCTGGGTCGGGCCTACACCAATTTGTCTTTTCTTAAGACATATGTGTGGTTAATTTATCATGGTTGTTAACGGTGAGGGAAAGCATCGTGAGGAAACCCACATGGCTGAGTTGTACTTAGTCATGTGACAGTGTATTCGGACAAAACGGCGATAGGCCTGCCCCCTATCACGTGAGTACACTGTCCATGCAAAACGTGGGTACTCTGAACACCAGGTGACAAAATCACGTGATGTTCAGAAGTATTAGTACCTCTGCCAACCCCTTCGGGGATATTCGGCGTGAACGTTTATGTTTATATATATTTCATCCATTTTTAACGGTTATAAAATAATTATACTGCCATTTTTTCCGTATATTATTTTATTTTTAAAAAATAGATAATCAAACTGGAACATTTAATAAATATATTATATAACCACCAGAAAAAAAAAGACTAAAGAGCGATGAAAATCAGTCAGACGAGATACTTCAATATTAATGCCTCTACAGTAAACTAAATATAAACGTATTCCATTAGTTAACGGTTTGCCATGTCATTTTAATAGTTCGCTCCTCATTTACCATATATATATACATAGATACATTTTCCTCCATGCTGAAAAACCCTTTTAATTTAGAGAGTCTTCACCACCTTTTTGGAAGTTGCATGAGAAAATATTGTAGAACCAGCCACATCCCTCAATAATCAATTAACATACATACATACATATGCTCACGGCTATAAATCCCTTAATGGGGTAGCCAGAGCCTTGGAATGAGAAATTCCTCAGCCATTTTTGGAAGTTGAATGGGGAAAAGATTGTAATAATTAATGCATTTACACACACACTTTTGGTGACGGGTCTCCAACTACATCGTCCAAAATTCACTAAAAAAGCCCCTATACCCTTAGTCGCCTCTTACGATCACCCACGGGTAGAAATGGGGCAGTGTTATTCTAAGCCGACACTACACGGCTAAAATTAAAGGCAATTAAAGGCTTAAAAACCTCCCATACCATTAGTAGTCGTACAAAATCCAAGGGAAGAAATGAACTAGTGCTGTTCGAAACCGAGCCGACACATACACGGCAGCATTTGCCACTTTTCCATTAGTTCGCTTCATGAACTCGACCCGTGTTCACGTTTATAAATCATGTAGCGACACGCTACGTATTGGCGTAAACTACATAAAATTGCAGCAATATTATTTTTTAGTTTTTTATGGTGTTGCAGTGAATTTTATATCTCTTTATCTATTATAATACATACATACATATATACATTTTTCTTAGTTACTTCTTTGAAGTATCGTGGGGAAAAGATTGTAAAATAAAGGTTGGTACTAGATGGGACTCCAACCCCAAAACCCTAAGGCGCTTATAATGACACATGGAAGAAATGGTTTAGACTTATTATAATCCGACATCTCACAGCTTTATTTTATTATATTGGTATTATATAGATTTTTTAGTCTTTGATTTCAGTTTAGTAGCGAAGCAAAAACATAATTGCATCTAGAAACTCATTTTCAAAAGTATCAAGCCTTTCATTTTTAAAATTAACTAAATAAGACGTTCCGCTACTATTTTTAATAAAATATAACAGGAACTTAATCACAGAAAACACCACCAACAATTGCTAAAATAAAATTTTATCTGAAAATAAATTACTTTGCTAGTAATATACATTGGAAATGAGATCCCTCAGAAGTGTATGTAATGTAAGGCTGTGTGATAGAGTGGGAAAAACTGTGATCCGTGAACGAGTAGGTTTGAAAGATGACGAAGTATGCAAGATAGAAAAGCTGCCAAGAGCGAGATGGACTCGCTAATGAAGGGTTCCGTAGCAGCACTAGCAGCAGGTAGGTAACATAGTAATATACAAGTTTTTGTAGTTCGTTGTAAGTTTGATTGACGTGTTATCTACTATATAAATATAAGTCGGGTTTTCCTTCCTGACCCACGAACCGATTTCCACGGTGAAACGATTCAGTGAAATTAATAAATTAGGTAAGTAATTTGATTTATGACGTTTAAAAATAGAACTACTGGCTAGATCTCATTCAAACCAATTTTCGTTAGTAGTTTGTATAGTAATACACATCATATATTTTTTTCAGTTTTATCATGCCCATATTTTAGAAGTTACGGGGGGGGGGACACACATTTTACCACTTTGGAAAAGTCTCTCGCGCAAACTATTCAGTTTTGAAAAAAATGATATAAGAAACCTCAACATCATTTTCAAATACCTTTTGATAGATACCCCACACGTATAGGTTTGATGAAAAAAAAAATTGAGTTTCAGTTCTATGTATGGGAAACCCTAAAAATTTTGGTTTTTTTTTCAGATTTTATTTTAAAATCTTAATGCGGTTTACAGAATACATCTACGCACCAATTTTCAATAATGTAGTTCTTATAGTTTCGGAATAAACTGGCTGTGACATACGGACGGACGGACGGACGGACAGACGGACAGACATGACGAATCTATAAGGGTCCCGTTTTTGCCATTTGGCTACGGAACCCTAAAAAGGAATGTTGAGGTGGTTTGGGCACATAGAGAGGATGGATTAAAATAAAGTAGAGAAAGAGATATATAGAGCCAATGTGGATGGGATTGTTAGTAGAGGACGGCCTCGTAAAACGTTTCTAGATCAGATAGAAAACGTTCTTATAAAGGCGGGGGTCCGAAGTGAGAAGAATAAAAGAGCAGTTATGAGAAGAATAATGAAAGTAAGGGAAGCAAGAGAGGTTTGTCAAGATCCCACTAAATGGCGATCGATAGTCGCTGCCTACCCCAACTTAGCCCCATACCCTTAGTCGCCTCTTACGACACCCGAAGTAGGTAAAAAGGGGTAGTGTTATTCTAAGCCCGCACCACACGGCAAATTTCAATTATATTGATATTATACAGATAAATAATTTTAAAAATAGATTTTATAATAGATTTTAAGTCCGTAATTTCAGTTAAGTACCGAAGCAAAAATATAATTGCATCTAGAAAGTCCATTTCATAAGCAACAAGTCTGCCATTAAATTAAACTAAAACAGACGTTCCGCTACAAATTTTAATAAAACATTACAGAAAGTTACTCTTAGAAAACACCACAAATTGTTATCTGTAAACGAATTATTTTGTTTGCAAATATTCTTAGATAGATGTTAAATAATGTTAAAATGTTAATCATTTTAAAATAGATACTCCTTGTTACCACATCTTACCCTAAAGACTAGCTAGAACATAGAACAAAGAGTTTTCTGTGTTTGGTGAGTATAATCATCTTACGTTCCGCACTTATTTGCATTGCAAATAGTTGAGCGCACATGTTATCATACTGTGCAGCAGCCTTGCAACTTATTGGGAGTACAGTACGGAAACTTATGACGTGCTTATTGTATTTTGATTGAATATAGAATAAATGATATAGAAAAGTTTTAGTAAAAGTAAGAATGATAATAGTGTTTATAAAATTTAAAGAATAAAAAGTACAAAACAAAAAGCAATGGTACCAAATTTTGAGTTGGAATTTGGGGAAATGTAAGAAAGAATTTACCGTATGTAAGAATATCAACCAATCACCAAAGAAGATTTTTATTTATTTTATTATATATTTGCTGTGTAGTGTCGGCTTAGAATAATTTCAACCCGTGGGTGATCGTAAGAGGCGACTAAGGGTATAGGGGCTTTTTAAGTGATTTTTGGGCGATGTGGTTGGAGACCTGTCACCAAAAACATTTATTATTACCATCTTAATCAATAAATAAATAAATAAATCTTTTCCCCAATCAACTTCCAAAAGTGGCTGAGGAATTTCTCATTCCAAAGCTCTTGCTACCCCGTTAAGGGATTTATAGCCGTGAGTATATGTATGTATGTTTATTATATCCAGATCCAGAAATATAGCGATTACCTACTATATGCCATCGCATTACAGCTGTAGTTATCGATAATAAATTATTTTAATAACTATCATGAATTTATAAGTTTTTGGGTAGGTGGAAGACGGCTGGGTTGGCTTTTTACTGAATCGGAACGACATTTTCTTTAGCCTACAGAATGAAAAAGGGGGAAATATAAATTGGAAGTGATAGACAATGCTCACACGGACCAAATTAACTTACGGACCAATTAACATTAGTCTCTATTATGAATTTTAGGCGACTAAGGATATGGGGCTTTTTAATATTTTTTTCGGCGACGCGGTTGGAGTGGAGAGCCATCACCTTCTTCTTCTTCTTTGGGTGCCATCTCCTATCGGAGGTCGGCTATCATTATGGCCATTTTGGCCCGTGATGTTGCGGCGCGGAACAATTCGATGGAAGCGTAGTTGACCATTGAGCCATCACCAACGATACTTTATTTCTACCATCTTGTCCCCATCAAATTCCAAATGTGGCTGAACAGTCTAGTCTAGGTCTTAAGCTCTGGCTACGTTTTTTTGGGATTTTTGACCGTGAGTGTATGTATTGTATGTATTCTAAAACACTGTATCGTTTAAAATGAATGATATTAAGTGCCAAGAAAATATTAACCAGAATCACTCAAAGTAAATTCCACCAAAGTCGACCGCCTGTTCTGCACTATACTCAGTATCTGTTAGCTAGAAACCAGGATCCATGTTTATGGTTCATGAAGCTCTGGTAATGCTGTGATCTTCACGTGACTTTCCATGGCAAGATATAGAGACAGCTGGAATAACTTTGATATTATATCAAGATATACTGGTAATTTAGCTGTGTAGTATCGGCTTAGAATAGCACTACCCCATTTCTTCCGGTGGGTGTACGTAAGAGGCGACTAACGCATTTAGACCTTTTAGGGATTTTTGGGCGATGTGGTTCTCCCGTCACCGAAAACCTTTATTTTACCATCTTTTCCCCTCACAACTTTCCAAAAGTGGCTGAGGAATTTCTGATTCCTTAGCTCTGGCTACCCCTTCTAGCTACGTTCATTGTTGACAGTTGGCCGACCCGTACTAGACCAATATGACTTTTGCCAAATCACTATTTTTAGCGAGGCTCTCCGTAAATATAATATGACTGTAATAAAAAAAAAAGTTTAAAAAAAAAAAGATTTTATTGAGTAAAACAAGGCTACATAAATTACAACGTGCTTATGTCTCCATTTAAACTTAAAAGTCTGTGTTTGGAGACATAAAAGTGAACATTTTAATAATCATAAGTAACTGAGTTACTCACCAAACTATACATAAATACATAAAATATTGGTCTAGGTGATATATATATACGCCACCGTGAAGCAAAAAAGGTTAAAGATTTGACATAACAAACACTTTAGAGGCAAAAACCTTCACGGACTTAAGATAGTTTTAGTTCAATTCAAGACAAACTCGAGGCCTAAAAGCTAAAACAAACAAACAAGCAGCTTCCATGTTTTCTATAGAATTTGGCTTAAAAAAAACTCAAACATCTTGTTTGCTTAGGGCTCAGCTATACTCAAATCCAATAAAAGCCTCCATACGTAAATCTGGTATAGTAAAAATAAATAAATATAATTCATTGCGTAGTGTCGGCTCATAATAGCACTCCCCCCTTATAAGCCGTGATAGCTCAGTGGGTAGAACCCCGCTCGTCGTACAGACGATGATGGTTCAAATCTCGGGTCGGGCATACACCAATTTGTCTGTTCCAAAGACATATGTGTGCTTAATTTATCATGGTTGTTTACGGTGAGGGAAAACATGCAGAGGAACCCCACATGGCTGAGTTGTACTGAGTCATGTTACAGTGTATTAGTACAAAATGGCGATAAGCCTACCACGTGAGTACACTATCCACACAAAACGTGGGTACTCTGAATTACAGGTGACAATGTCACGTGATGTTCAGAAGCTTCAGGGCTATGCGGCGTAAATGTTTGAGTTTGAGTCCCCCTTTCGCCCGCAATTGGCGTACGAGACGACTTAGGTAAGACCTTCAATGGTTGTTGGGTGCTGTGGCTGAAGAATACTTATTACTGTATGCAACTTCGAAAGGAGGATGAGAAATGGCTAATTCTGGGGCTCTGGTTACCCCGTACAGCCGTGAGTATAGGTAGGATAATCCCATAAAAATTGCCGGGCGCCTAAGACAAGTAGACATTTGCTACTTTATTGATTTTACATTTATTGATACTTTGTAGTATCGGCTTAGAATAGCACTATCCCATTCCTTGGGTGATCGTTAAAGGGGACTAAGGGATTTGGGTGATTTTAAGCGACAAGTCGAGACCTATCACCAAAAACATTTATTTTACAATCCTTTCAATGTCTACTTAGCTTCCAAAAGTAGCTGTTTTTTTTTTTATTCTGAATCTCTGACAGTAACAAAAAAACCCCTTTTCTGGATTTATAAACGTTAGTATATGTATGCATGTATGTATGTTACATTTGACGAATTGTTACATTTAACTGCCTAAAATTGTTAAAGCATAATTAAATTTGAAAAGATGATTTCCTGTTTCGGCAATCATTAAAATAAAAACATAATTGGCGGAAAGGAGAGGTTCTCAGAATTTTCAATCGAACTTGCACTCCTGGCTACAGTAGGGAGTCTCGTTTACAAACTACTATTAACCTTTAGCTTGCTTTATCAATTAGTTTGCGTTTATATATTTGATGGAAGAAAACAAGTCGGTAACATACACACATATATATCATATATATACACTATCTCACTGAAGCGCTGTAATACTGTTGCTTTTTAAATTATATGTATTAATTATATTTCTAAAACGTATATGTGTATTTTATTTATGTATAAAAAATTGTATATATAAAAGTATGTAGTTATATATGTATGTGTGTTCATATTCGTTAAATATGTATATTATTTTGTATGATTAATATTTATGTTATTATTTCAATTAAATAAGTTAGTTTTAAAGTAAGCTTGTTTTGTGCATCTACCCAGATAACTAATTTACCGATCTCACCTTCCAAAGGTTGTCTGGAAGAGATCACTTTTAGCGATAAGACCGCCACTTGTACCACACTGTAACCTGTATGATAATTTATTTTGTAAATTTGTGTTTGATGTGCAAAAAAGAGTTATTCTATTCTATATACTCACGCCATTTTACCCCTTTGGGGTAGGTAGACACTATTGTTCGCCACTTTTCACGATCCTGGCAAACTTCTCTAGCTTCGTTTACATCCATCAATCTTTTAATCGTACTCTTTTATTCTTCATATTTAGGAAGCCTACCTTTTTGCGCACATTCTCTACTTGGTTTAAATATGTCCTTCGCGGTCGTCCTCTATTATTACCTTCCACGTTAGCTCTATAGATCTCTTTCAACAATTTACTGTCATCCATCAGTAAAATCTACAGTGCAAAAGCGGAGCAGCATAATGCTACTCGAAACAGCTAATAACGGATATTGATCCTTGAAAGTTATGCCGTGTAGTACCGGCTTAGAATAGAACTACCCCATTTCTTCAGAGGGTGTACGTAAGAGGCGACTAACGGTATTGAGGCTTTTAAAGGATTTTTGGGCGATGCGGTTGGAGACCCATCACCAACAACCTTTATATTACCATCTTTTCACCACTAAAAATTCCAAAAGTGTTTGAGGAATTTTTAATTCCTTAGCTCTGGCTACCCCTTCTAGGGATCTATAGCCGTGAGTATATGTATGTATGTATGTATGATCCTTGAAACTAAGTTTTTTGAAGTACTTTTCTTGGAACAATTTACTCACGTGGGCGCGCTGCGTGAGCGTGCATTCACTTATAGCTTATACAAATTATCATCATTTGATATGATTTCATTCAATCTCGGAAGTTAAATGTAAGTGGGTATATTTTAGTTTAAAGATGTAGGATGAAAATAGATAAAATCATTGATTGCTGCAGCGAAAGGAGGTTTTTCAAGAGACTGGCAGTATTATCCATGTAGTTGATATTGGGGTAGGCAGAATTAGAGAAAGAAAGAGAGATATTTTTACGCTGTACAGAACAAAAAAAAATAACAATAAAAGAGAAAAAAAAAATAAAAACATACAACAAACATATAAAAATAATAAAGGCATATAATTTCTATACTATGTTGTACGTCGAAGTTTTGGACGATTGATGCTGGCAAACCTTTCGAGCTTCATCTTCATTTATCAATCGTCATACATGCTCTTTTATTATTCAAACTACGGACAAATGCCTTTTTGAGCACATTTTTGAGGACATTCTTAATTTAAACTACGTTCATACATACATATACTCACGGCTTTAAATCCCTACAAGGGGTAGCCAGAGCTAAGGAATAAGATATTCCTCAGCCACTATTGGAATGTTAAGTGGGATAAAGATGGTAAAATAAAGGTTGTTTGTGATGGGTCTCCAACCACATCGTCCAAAAATCGCTTAAAAGCCCCAATACCGTTAGTCGCCTCTTACGTACACCCACCGGAAGAAATGGGGTAGTGTTATTCTAAGCCGACACTACACAGCTTTATTTAAACTAATATACTAATATTATGCACACATTTTAATACCACGAGATTTCCATACCATACACCAATCCACTTTCAACAATCCCTATTTTAAAATACACTATTTCGTTATTATCTAAAGTGAGTTTTTGGCAAACTTGCCAAAAATGATTTAAGACCCTTTTGCTCAAAGCAATTTAAATATATTTAATATTTTTTTCATATAATTCTTGGTTTGCGTAAAAAAAATATTATAAAAATATATTTATTCACATACATGATTTTTTATTTCTCTCATTTCGGATTACTTCATACATTTAGACATATGTTTGATTTTACTTGCGACTATATATTAAGTAACAATCCAGAATCGGTTGAATATAAATTATAATCAATAATTTAATGTTTTGACATGAATTCCTCATGTGGGGATCCGTGTTCAGTGTCGAAATTTTCCTTTCCTTTAATAACATCTTTTATTTATAATCAATGTCTAATAAACTCTCCACACAATTTAAAATCGTTTGATTACCAAAGGCATTTTCAAGTTGAATCATCTTTAAAACATTATTTTTACCACTGTCTCTTATAACCGAGCCTCGGGGCTAAGCTTTTAACGAAAAATACCAGTCGCTAATCAGAAATCGCTGCCAATAAAGTGAGGCCTCTTATCTTATCTTCTAAAAGCCTTAATTTAAAGGCTTCTTATCTATACGGCGCATTTCCTTACTAATAAAGTTGTCGGAAGAATACAAGCTGTTTTATCATCGAGTTTTCCATCGTAATTTAGATATAAATCTTACTACCTTGTTAGCATAGTGGGAACTCTTCCGCTTCTCATGCAGAAGACATGAGTTCAAATCCAGTGTTGGGCCTAAGCCAATGTGTAATTGATTAAAGGTCGTAATTACATGTGATATTAATTTATCAAGGTTGTTAACGGTGAGGAAAGTAATCGCGAGGAAACCCACATGATTTAGTTGTACTAAGTAATATTAAAGTGTTTTTGTACAAAACAGAGATACATCTGCATATAATATACACACATTATAACACCTCTGTAGTGTTAGCTGAGAATAGAACTAACAAATTCCTATCCGAGGACGTCGCAGAGGGTGACTTTCAGTATTGGTTCTTTTAAAGTGATTGTTTTACCAATCTATTCTCCACTCAACTTCCATAAATTGCTGAGGAATTGTTTTGAAGCTCTGGATCTTTTTGGGATTTATAGTCGTATGTATTTGGATGTTATGTTCTAAGATGATGACCCTCATATATTTATAGCATTCCTTTGGTAATAAATAAACGACATGATAGTCCAATGGGTAGAACACCCGCCTGTAAACAGACGGGCGTGAGTTAAATTCCCGGGTCGGGCCTACATCAACTTGTCTTTTCTAAAGTCATATGTGTGGTTAATTTATCATGGTTGTTAACGGTGAGGGAAAACATCGTGAGGAAACCCACATGGCTGAGTTTGCTTGTACTTAGACATGTGACAGTGTATTCGTACAAAACGGTGATAAGCCTGCCCTCTATCACGTGAGAACACTGTCCAAGCAAAACGTGGGTACTATGGATACCAGGTTACAATGACAAGTGATGTTCAAAAGTGTTAGTGCCTCCCTCGGGACTTTTAAAATATTCGTCTGGCCACCTTAAGGAATAACTGTACCAATTTTTAAAACTATATTAATAAATTTGGTCTGATTTTATTAATTTGCTCAGACTATAATGTTGACGGTGGAATTTTTCAACGATTTGCTTTGCTAGTCTCAGTAAACCAAAAGTTTCGAAAATTGCAATAAAACCATTTGAAGCAACACATGTTTGATTTGTGTGATGTAATGTGAGGTTATGTGATCGTGTGCGAAATGACGTGATTCGTGAAAGGTATGGCGTAAAAGATGATCTTGTAAAAAATATATGTATGTTAACATGGTTTGGGCACATATAGAGGATAGATGATATTAAATTGGTAAACATACATACATATACTCACGACTATAAATCCCTTACGGGGTAGCCAGAGCTTTGGAATGAGAAATTCCTCAGCCACGTTTGGAAATTTTAGTGGGGAAAAGATGGTAAAATAAAGGTTTTCGGTGATGGGTCTCCAACCACATCGGCCAAAAATCCCTCAAAAGCTCCAAATCCGTTAGTCGCCTATTACGTACACCCACGAGAAGAAATGGGGTAGTGTTATTTTATGCCGACACTACACAGCATACTCGTATATCATAGATATCTAATTTTTCTAAATGCTAGATGCGGCGAATCGTGCTTCCCATAATCAAATTACGGATAACCCGGAAACATTAGCTATGGTGATCGACAAAATTGATCCGATGTATTCATGCGCTATAATGATGACAGATACAAAAGATCCCAAAATCTATTGTTATACCAATGAATGTAGGTAATTGTAGCACCGAACAAGACATATTTTATGTGAAGAGTACATTACACATGTCGTTTGTTGATGGAAATCAATTCTTTCATGAAAATCAGTTGAAAATGTTATTGGCATGAGAATTACGTAAAAATTTTCTAGAATAGTAGTTTTTTTTAAGTCGTATAAAATAGGCTGTTGCATGGATAACATTAACCTATATTTTCCACGGGTGGCGCACGATGTGACTAAGGCTATGAGGTCCCCTGATTCTAAAGGTCCCGCTACAACCTATTGCTTTTTTTAACCTTTATGGTTTATTGTGCCCATTTGCGTACACATTTGTGTGCCTTTTATCGAATAATATAATAAGTTTAAAAATTTTAGAACTTCTTATAATATAAACGTTCACGCCGAATATCCCCGAAGGGGTTGGCAGAGGTACTAATACTTCTGAACATCACGTGACTTTGTCACCTGGTGTTCAGAGTACCCACGTTTTGCATGGACAGTGTACTCACGTGATAGGGGGCAAGCCTATCGCCGTTTTGTACGAATACACTGTCACATGACTAAGTACAACTCAGCCATGTGGGTTTCCTCACGATGTTTTCCCTCACCGTTAACAACCATGATAAATTAACCACACATATGTCTTTAGAAAAGACAAATTGGTGTAGGCCCGACCCAGGATTTGAACACTAGTCGTTTCCACGTTAACCGAGTGTTCTACCCACTAGGCTATCACGGTTCTTATAATACTATTATTAAATAAATACTTTCTTTCTTATCTGAATTATTCAATAAAATCAAATATATCAAATATATACCTACTTCTTCCTCCCGGTGATGTCATAGAACATTATTAGCCAGACAATGATCAATAACAGTCGCACAGTTGCACTTCTATGGCTAGTGAAATAAAATGGCGGATTTATTGCGCCTTCCGTGAACATCTAACGCTCTTTCATTGTGGCACATAAAATTTTATTGGGACTGCGGTGTTTAATTAACGGTTTATAGGTTCTGTCACGTGACATTTTTTGTTTAAGTATTTAAAAATTAGACATTCCTCAGACCACTTTTGGAAAGTTAAGTGGGGAAAAGATGGTAAAATAAAGGTTGTTGGTGATGGGTCTCCAATCACATCGCCCAAAAATCCCTTAAAAGTCCCAACACCGTTAGTCGCCTCTTACGTACGCCCATCGGTAGAAACGGGGTGGTGCTATTCTAAGCCGGCATCTATCTATTTACATGACATGTATTTACGCTTATTTCCGTTAAGTCATTTAAACTCGTATAAATTAAAATTGATAATGGGTCTAATATTCTTCCCTGCGGTACACCGAATTTGTTTAATAAGTAGCGCTGTGTTTAGTTCGCTTTGTAATTTCTACATATTATTTCATACATACATACATAAACTCACGGCTGTAATTCCCTAGAAGGGGTAGCCAGAGCCAAGGAATTATAAATTCCTCAGCCACTTTTGGAAGTAGAGTGGGGAAAAGGCGGTAAAATAAAGGTTTTTGGTGATGGGTCTCCAACCGTATCGCCCAAAAATCCAATAAAAAGCCCCAATACCCTTAGTCGCCTCTTACGACACCCTTGGGTAGAACGGGGTAGCGACATTCTAAGCCGGCACTACACGGCAATTATTTCCCATCACCTAAATATGATTTTATCAAATCATTCGCAGGACCTCGAATACCATATTTGTCAATCAAATAAGTCATGTTCAGCAAAGTCAAAAGTATGTATTTCTATGTTTGCATATGTGTATGAAGTTGTTCTTATTTCTAGTGTACTACCTATACACCTATCACAAACTTAACTAAACTGCATATTAATAAATGAAGAATAAATAAAGGAAAGAAAAATTTCGACGCAGACGGGAATCGAACCAGCGACCTCGGGTATACGCGACGCTCTGCCAATTGAGCTACCGTGTCAATGGCTGCCAGCGCGAAATTTATATTCTATCCTTTGTTTCACGTCCGAGGCTGCGGGTTCGATTCCCACCTGTGTCGATTTTTTTTTTCCTTTATTTATTAGGTATATATCCCCACATGAGGTTTTCATGAACAAAAAGATTTTAATTAAACTGCATATTTTTGTATTTTATATTAAAAAGATTATCATATGTTCACTCACTTGAAACGGTTAAAATTCGTGTTTCTTTAAACTTTTCGCGCAACAAATACCTCGAGCTCAACATGTAAATAGACCGGATATTTCTCCTTTGTAACACAAATACTGTATTGACATCCGGTGATTTTCTCTATAACAGAATGCATGATATGAAAATAGCTAAAATAAGCCATTAGGGTTTTAACACGGAGTACCCATATAGCTGTGTAGTGTCGGCTTAGAATAACACTACCCCATTTCTACCCGTGGGTGATCGTAAGAGGCGACTAAGGGTATAGGGGCTTTTTAAGTGATTTTTGGGCGATGTGGTTGGAGACCCGTCACCAAAAACATTTATTATTACCATCGTTTCCCTAATCAACTTCCAAAAGAGGCTGAGGAATTTCTCATTCCAAAGCTCTGGCTACCCCGTTAAGGGATTTATAGCCGTGAGTATATTTGTAATGTATGTATGTATGTATGTACCCATATAAATATACTCACGGTATTAGTTCCCATTTGAGAGGGCAGAGACAATTTATTGCTGTTATCTATCCCGGCAAACTTCTTGAGCTTTGAATACATTAATTAATTTTTGCATGCATTACCCTTTTAAGTGTTCAGACTTTGAACGGCTGATTTTTTATACCTTATATTTCCCTTTTTCAAATATTCTTACATACGAAGGGGATAACATTGAATCAATGTTATCCCCAGAAATAACATTTCTTTGAGAAAGTCTATTACCATAGCAGCACCTCATTTCTTCCCGTGGGTATTCGTTAGAGGCGGCTGGGTAATGGGGTTCTTATAGTGATTTTTGTACTATGTGGTTGGCAATCTATCTCCAAAAACCTTTGTGGAGGAAAATGGAAGATCTTCCGCCAGGTGGTGGTATGCCTGGGGACCGCGGTCCAACTGTATTAAGTTGGAACTTGTATATATATAGTAAATGTTTTAGAAACTTCTATTGCGCGATGTACGATTTGTATGGCGAGTCTTGATGATGCGTGTGACGTATATTACTTGATTTCGTGTTGCTGTGGAATGTGATTCTTCTTGCACTGTCAGCGTTTCTATGCAGTGCGCGTCATTGTGTACTGATAGCGCGTCGCTACACCTTCATTTTACAATATTTTCCCCACTCAACTTCCAAAAGTGGCTGAGTAATTTCTTATTCCGAAGCTCTGGCCACCAGTTCTATGTATTTATAGTCATGAGTATTTGTATGTATGTAAGTAGGTTAGTAACTGGTCGTAATATAATTTATGTCTCAATCATGTGTGTTATTATTTTACTGTTACAAAGATATCACTAGTTTTTTTTTCATGCACTTTCGTCTTAAAACTTATGTTACACATAAAAACGTGACAATATTACATATCTTTGCTGTGTAGTGTCGGCTTAGAATAGCACTACCCCTTTTCTTCCGGTGGGTGTACGTAAGAGGCGACTAACGGTATTGGGGCTTTTTAATGTATGTAATATTACATATTTTCTGTGTGAAAAGTATATTTGTGTTATTATGAGCATAGTCATTTGAGAATTGATATTTATAATTTCCACCGGAAGGAGCCTAAATATCTCAACTAAACCTTCTTGCGGCCCAACGATTCAAAGGTTGGCTCAAGCAAGACCTTCCAGATCTAAGTTTATAATCGCAAATAAATTTGTGGTATATCCCAGCTCGAGTGCAGTATTGTTGGCACTATTGTTGACTAGACATCTGAGTATCAGAAAAAATCATACATACATACATATACTCACGGCTATATTTCCCTAGAAGGGGTAACCAGAGCTAAGGAATTATAAATTCCTCAGCCACTTTTGGAAGTTGAGTGGGGAAAAGATGGTAAAAATAAAGGTTTTTCGTGATGGGTCTCCAACCGCATCGCCCAAAAATCTAATAAAAAGCCCCAATACCCTTAGTTGCCTCTTACGACACCCGTGGGTAGAAAGGGGTAGCGACATTCTAGGCCGGCACTATACGGAAAAAAAATTGATAGGTAAAAGTTAATAGGTAATCTGAAGTTCAGAATAAATAGTTCCTCAGTCACTTTTAGAAGTAGAGTTTGGAAAAGATTGTAAATTAAAGATTGTTGGTGATGGGTCTCCAACCACATCACCCAACTCCTTTTTTAAAACCTTAATATCCTAAGTCGCCTCTTACGTACACCCAATCGATGGTAGGAATGGAGTAACGATATTCTAAGCCGGCACTTCACAGAAAATCATCAAATTATCAGAAAGTGAAGATGTAAGCCTTCAGTCTTGGCGAAAATGACAGTAGTAGCAGATAAAGTGAATTCAAACTCAAACTTTCACGACGTATATCCTCAAAGGGGTTGGCAGAAGTACTAATAGTGCTGAACATCCCACGACATTGTCACCTGGGGTGCAGAGTATACCCACGTTTTGCTTGGACAGTTTCCCATGTGATACGGAGTAGGCCGATTACCCTTTTGCGCGAATAAACTGTCTCATGACTAAGTACAACTTAGCCATGTGGGTTTCCTAACCTTTAACAACCGTCTTAAATTAGCCACACAACTTTGTGTGGTCGATTATGGCAAAATCATCCTACCCAGGGTATAGGGGCTTTTTAAGTGATTTTTGGGCGATGAGGTTGGAGACCCGTCACTAAAAACATTTATTATTACTATCTTTCCCCCAATCAACTTCCAAAAGTGGCTAAGGAATTCCTCATTCCAAAGCTCTGGCTACCCCGTTAAGGGATTTATAGCCGTGAGTATATGTATGCATCCTACCCAGGATAGACTAGTATTCCTCAATAGGGACATGGGCTATGATCAAACTTTAAATGAAGTATAGTGGCTGGTGTTATAACTGAAGTGTATGTGACGTGATTGTTCGTAGGTATGTAAAAATAGTTCTTATGCTGCGTGAGGTTACGTTATTATGTTATTATTATCTTTAAAATGTATGACTATGCAATAGACAATATATTAAAGAAGCAATAAATTATTATTTAAATGCTCTCATGAATATTCAATATTGATATGGAAATATAAACGAATTTCGTCGTGGTCTTATTTTTGCATATCTTAAAATTGGGACACTTTCCTAATTTCAAAGTCTCTGTTAAAAAATATATTAATAAGAAAAAATGTATATGTGCAATTTCTTATTTCGTCTATTTATATATAATTTGTAGAAGAATTTAGTAGCCTTAGAAATAAATGAAAATTTAAAATGACATACCCTTATCCAATCTGTGTTTTCTTCAAAATGAAAACACTAAACTATTTTATTGTTAGAAACTTTCACAACTCAAAACATTACACACTCTGCTATTACGTTGTGTATTTTTTGTTATGTTGTTTCAAACAATATATAAACCACAATAATCCAAAACAAACTCTATTTAACACCTATAAAACAATTTCACAAAAACTATGTTATTTTTACTTTAATTCAAAAGTTAGGAAAATTTCCCGCCGAAAGTTCGAACGATTGTTTTTATATCGTCACTAAAACACGGGCAAAGGCATCAACGTTTACACAGCCACTGAAGGAGCCAAACAGTTCGCACATGCGCACAAAAACTATTACTTTTCAATGGTAATAATGAATATGAAAGAACGATTGAAAAAGGATATATATAACTTGTATTGGTCGATCGTAATGGACAGTTTTTTTGCTTTTTTGTTCTGTTAGGGAAATGGAGCGAATCGTTTCTCTCGTATTTGATATGAATGTGTATTTGAATACTAAAATTTCGACAAAAGGTTTTTTGATGGTTTCGTTTTTTTTAAACAAATTAAAATGTAAATGAGCGAAAGTTATAAGATCATACATTTATAAATTAAGTTGGCAGCTTGAAGTTGACACAGTGTCATGGGTTCAAATTTCGTATAGAACCGTGTGAATATATTCTTATATTCAAACTTAGTACTTAAATGCAACTATATGCTCATGACTATAAAATTCTATTACACAATAAATATGTTACATTGCTGGTAACTTATTTTCTTTAACATTACTTTTGTGACAAACAAGCATTAGTATTTTTCACTAATTTGGTCGGAAAGAAATTAAATAAATATTTTTCATCAAAAATGATTATTGTATAATACACAACAAGATAACGTTTATATATAGAACATTATTAATCCTTTATTATAAATTTATACATTTTAATGCAAATAATTTACAAAAATAATAAAACACTATATAGGGGATACATAGAAGTACAATGAGCGATCTTATCACTAAAAGCGATCTCTTCCAGTCAACTTTTGGATAGTAAGATAAATAAATCTTTTGCCAAAAATACCCATTGATGTTACACTTCCCTAATAAATTGGGTTCCCACCACTTTCATTGAGTCCTTATCAGACACATTATTATCACATGAAAGCCTCCGAGGTCGAACGTTACAGCGCTCAGCTCAAGTTCCGGAAGTCTAGAGCTAATCTTACCGTATAAGCCTTTATAGTGAAAATATCAGTCAGGAAATAATATATAAATACAACACATAAACTCACGGCTATAAATCCGAAAATGGAGTAGCCAGAGCCTCAGGGTCAGAATCTCCTCAGACTGTTTTGGATAATTAGTGGGGTGAAGATACTAAAATAATAGATGTTCGTATAGATACATAAACTCACGGTTGTAAATCCCATGAAGGGGTAGCCAGAGCTAGGGAATTAGAAATTCCTCAGCCACTTTTGGAAGTTGCGTGAGGAAAAGATGGTGAAATAAAGGTTTTTGGTGATGGGTCTCCAACCGCATCGCCCAAAAAGCCTTTAAAAGCCCCAACACCGTTAGTCGCCTCTTACGTACACCCACCGGAAGAAATGGGGAAGTGCTATTCTAAGCCGGCACTACACAGCAAGTTCGTGATAGATCTCACTTTAAAAACCGGTATAAAATAAGTAGTAGTGCTCTTCTAAGCCAACATTTAGAATCAAAAAGAAAATAGGGTTAAAATAACAGTATTTCTAAGTCACAGCTACGCCTAGGCTTTCATGCAGCAATTCATGAATATTCACGATTCAAATTCAAATATATTTTTTAAACGATTAAGAGTAGTTGATTTTAATCTTCTAATAAATTTGTGTTTTCTCGTGAATAAATGATAAAACAAAGAAATACATTCAGATCAAATAGAGAATGTGCTTAAAAAGTAGACGTTCGAATTCTCAAAAATAAGGAAAAATGTATGCATAGCCTCTGCCTATCCCAATAGGAACTAATGGCGTGATTATTAGTATGTATGTGAATGAAATAAATGAGGCTGGAGATCATCAACCATCTTTCGTTCAACAATATGTTTTTACTTAATCTCCAAAAGTGGCTATGGAATGAGCCCTGAAGGGCAAGCACGAGCCGTGTTTAAACGAGTTATCGCGTGGGATAAAGCAGCCATCTCTTACGCACTTACTTAGTATCGTATACTGCCATCTCATTTTAACCGTTATCGTGTCGATAAAAAAGTGCTTGTGCTTGCTTTGCTGGCTTCCCTTTTTTGAAATAGCCGCAATTGTAGGTAGGTAACTTCAAAATGTAAAGCTCTATGCAATTGGCCGTATTGAAGAAATTTGCGGTAGCTCTTGTTGATAAAATTTTATACTATTCAGTTTATCATTTACAAAGTCAATTCCAACAGGAGACAATGCTCAACACATAAAAATAAACACTACTTTTGTATTCAGGGCCGATGTTCATTTCAGGTTCGTTACAGTAACAAACTTGTTGAAAGTGCTTCATATATACATACATACGTATACCCACGCTCATACATATACATACATACATATAATTACGGCTATAATTCCCTAGAAGGGGTAGCCAGAGCTAAGGAATTATAAATTCCTCAGCCACTTTTGGAAGTTGAGTGGGGAAAAGATGGTAAAATAAAGGTTTTTGGTGATGGGTCTCCAACCGCATCGCCCAAAAATCCAATAAAAAGCCCCAATACCCTTAGTCGCCTCTTACGAAACCCGTGGGTAGAAAGGGGTAGCGATATTCTAAGCCGGCACTACACGGCTATACTCACGGCCATAAATCCCAAAAAGGGGTAGCTAGAGCTTTAGAGCTAGAAACACCTCAGCTATATCTGGAAGTTGATAGGAGACAAGATGGTAGAAACTAGGTTGGCATAGGACCGTCGGATGCCAATAAAAGGAGCGAAGCGAGCAATTGCCTGATTCTCAGATATTACTTATCGTTGAACGAATTATTCTACAAATATCTCAACACGCGTTGCTATGCTATTTGTTATGATTCTTTAAATATTTTTGTTGGTTTACCTAAACGCGTGATTGATTCTACACAAAACTGCAAAGGAGTAAGAGTCCTGATTTTGGAAAACTTAAAAAATGTTCTAGAACTCGAGTATTAGCGTTCAAAAGTTCGAAAAATCACCAAGTGTCGGAGCGCAAACGGACATAACTTTGGGACGATCGAATATGAAAAAATATATTTTCACGCGCTGGCTTTGTTTAAGTAATTTTTTCATAGACTAACATTGTAATTTTTAATGGTGATTATTCCTCCGTGGCACATCCGATTTTTATCAAAATTGACATAAACCATCTAGTCATGGTCCTTGACCACCGTGCAATATTTCAGGGATCTGAGTTGAGCCGTTTAGGAGGAGTACGATCACAACGAAATGCAAAAGTCGGGGGTAAATGGAGCTTCGCTCCAATAAATTTTCGAACGCATCGTCCAAAAACCAGTTTGAAAGCCCCACACCGTTAGTCGCTTACGACACCCGTGGGTAGAATAGGGTAGTGACATTCTAATCCAGCACTAACTCATTTATTCCAATCCGCAGATATCGATTGATGAGCGATGTAGTTGGCGTGGAGACCCATCACCGTCAAGCCTTTATTTTGTAATAGATTCCTCTTCAACTTCCACAATACGCTGAAGCATACCAAATTCTATAGTTCTGGCTACTCTTTATTGAATATAGGATTTGTTATATCTAGTCAATATAATATCTTTTATTCATTTTAACAATCAACAATTGGACTTCAGGCTTAAACGATTAATGTTCATTGAAAGGAACGTTCAAAAAGTGTAATTTGCAAAATATGAACGTTCAGAAACTCGTGGTTGAGAGTTTGATATTTAAACTGCATCGGGCTCGCCTCCTTGCTGGCTTAAGCATAGATCCAGTAAAGTTTAGAATGGATGGTACTTAAAGTTAACAAATAAGAAGGCTTTTACGCTTTTTTAAAGTGATGGCAAGGGGTAGGAAAAGAAATAAGTTAACAGTTTCAAAACATATGCATGACACTTTATGATTCAATATTGCTTCTCAAAGAGGAACATCTAATATAAGTGTTAGTACATTGCTACTTTTAATATAGAACTGAAATTTAATTAAAATACATATTTCATAAACGAAAGGTTTAGTCAAAGAAGTTCAGAATGTTAGTCATTGAGTTTTGTAAACTTTTGTAGACTTTTTTGTGTTTTAATTTGTGTGGCACTTATTCTTCCTGTTCCTGTTCCCATATTAAATACCCATATTTTAAACTAAAGTGCCCGTTGTAACATTTTGTATATCTGCAATGTGCAACAATATTGGAGCGTAGGTTCGTACCAATATCGAGTTGGGAATGACGCGCGGTGCAATCTTTTTTTTATACCAATGATACCTTCTTGCCCGAGCAAAACGTTCGATTTAACATTTGCGACCTTATTACTTTACTGGATTCGAAATTGTATTTTGAATTTGGAATATTGTCCGAATTCAATGTGTTCTATAATGGTTCTATATGTGATTTGATATTTGTAATACTGTAAAATACACAATTTTGATTCAATTCAAATTGAAAAAGTCTTTTTTTTTCTTGTGTACATACATATACTCACGGCTATAAATCTTTTAAAGGCGTAGCCAGAGCTTAGAAATAAAAATTCCCTTAGCCACTTATGGAAGTTGAGTGAGAAAAATATGTAAGATTTCTTGTATGGTTTTACAATAATTACACACCAAATTTCGCTAAATGTTGCGGCTTAGAATGTCACTACCCCTTTCTACCCACGGGTGTCGTAAAGGCGGCTAAGAGTATCGGGCCTTTTAAAGTGGTTTTTAGGCGATAAGGCTGGAGACCAACGACACTTTATTTCCACCATTTTTTACCTCTCAACTTCGAAATGTGGCTGAGGAGTTTCTTGCTCGTTCGTGAGTATATTTATGTTTGTCTTACAATAATATTCTGTATTATTCCCATAAAATGGTAGTTGGAGTTTACATGGAATAAAATGACTATTTAAATGTGTTCGTACAGAAAATTATTCCATACATACATACATATACTCACGGCTATAAATCCCTTAACGGGGTAGCCAGAGCTTTGGAAGGAGAAATTCCTCAGCCACTTTTGGAAGTTGATTGGGAAAAGATGGAAATAATAAATGTTTTTGGTGACGGGTCTCCAACCACATCGCAAAAAAAATATTCCCTTGACCTCTAAGTTCTTTTTACGTCACATTTTCCTGTATTTGTTTAAAAAGCTCCCATTTGTATAATAAATGCATGATCGCTATACAAAGTGCTTTTTTATTGCTTTTTTCGTGAAAGTCCAACTTTCAAAACTTCTAAAGTATCGCCGAGAGTAACATTTGTAATTTGTTCGAAACAAAATTATCTTATTGTTTTATGTAAATGTTTTCAGTGAAATGACATAACGATCGATGTTACTTTTTGTAATAGCAAATGAGTATTTACACTTTTAGTTCAAACGAAAAGATATAGTTTTGATATAGCATTTGCATCGAAAGACTAGCCTCGCCAGAGCTTCAGAAGGTGAAACTCCTCAGCCACATTTGACAGTCGATAGGGGACAAGATGGTAAAAATAAAGTATCGTTGGTGATGGTCTCTAACCGCATCGCCTAAAATCCACTTAAAAAATAACATTACGTACAACCTTATCCATGCGCTTTTTTGTAGAGTGTCATTTAAGAGTCGCATAAACCCATTTCATCTTAAAGTTGTCGTATGAATAAAAGTAGTAGGGATCTATTTGTACCGGTTTTCAACCATCCTTTATTAAAGAATCTTTTTTCTACTCAACTTTCGAGCAGTTGAGTATTATCAAATGCTGAATTTTTCATTCAATTTCTTTCTATTGCAACTCAGCCGTAATATTTCTTTGTTGAAATCTTTTGCAATCGCCACCGATTGTGTCTCAAGTTTCAAGATTGTAGCTGTCAAAAACACACCTTTGTATAAGATTTGAAAACCACAGACCTTGCACTTTACGAGAAAACTTTTTCGGTGAATTTCTTCTGTCAAAGCAATATAAACACGAAATAGTTTTGACTGTGTTAGGCAGGGATTATTGATCGCCATTTTTTTCGATTCTGGCAAATCTTTTTAGCTTCATCTTCTTGATTAATCTTTTCATACATGCCCTTTTATTCTTTGTGCTTAGGAGGTCTGCCTTCTTGAGCTCATTCGATCCATTTGATCAAAAAATATCCCCTTTCACCATTTTACTTTCATTAATTCTCTGTTCCATATCATTATACCTTTTAATTTTCTATCTTTAAAACTTTTTTTATTGCAAACCGATCTCTACTGTGTTTACTCTGTTCTCATGTTTCGTCTGCCACACCCAACATTTACTGCCATAGAAAATTGTTGCAACTTAAATACTCTATTATATCATTAAATAGTTAAATAAATCTATAAAATTCCCGTTGCTGATGCTTTTAAACGATCAGTAACCGTATTGCATCCATTATTATTTTAGTCATGTGACAGTGTCTTTCTAGAAAATTCTGCGATATGACTGCCACCTGTCACAGTTTTAAATTCCAGGCAAAGTGAGGCAACTTGTTTCACCAGGTAATAGAAACGTAATACCACCACTTTCCTTTATCTTTCAGGAAACTCATCGAATTCAGTGTTACTTTTTTAGTTTATCAACCGTTATTGATTTCGAAAGCGATAGCGAATCTACCAACCCCAATTAGAGTTTAGCGTGAGGCTACAATCACGAAATTCATGTAATATACCCAATGTATTCGAGTATTACGTGGGAGCTAATTACTTTCAAGCGATGGTTATCAGCAACATTATTCAAATTGAAACACATTTAACTGGTAAATCTGTAAATAAATTTATAAATGGACATGGATTTGGCACATAGAGAGGAGGATAAAAGAGATTTTACCAATTAACTATTATTAAGAGATTGGTTATATAGCCAATGTGGACGGTTATATTAGTAGAGGACGACATCGGAGGACACATTTGAACCAAATAGCGAGTGTGTTCAAAAAGACAGTCGTTCCAAGTATGAAGAATAAAAGAGCATGTATGAAAAGATTGATCGATCTAAAAGAAGCTAGAGAGGTTTGTAATGATCGTACAAAGTGGCGAAAAATAGTCTCTGCCTACCCCAACGGGATTTAATGGAATGAGTATATTTAGTTATGTATGTATGTAAATGGACATAGCCCAAACATTTTTGCTGTCTAGGAAATAAGTAGCAAGCGTTCTGAATAAACACATCATCAGCTACCTTAAGAAGTCATCATCAGATCACAAACCCTATTACCGTTTATAATGACACATTGTCATATCACATGGTTTCCTCATTACAGTTTCCCTTATATTTCACATTGATATATGACTACCACCGTGGTCTCGCGGCTAAGCGCTTGGTTTCAAGTATAGAGATCTCGGGTTTGATCCCCCAATGGTGGACAATCTTACAAATTTAATTTGTAAGATTTAACCCAGTCTGGAAGGATTTTGCAGGCATGAATCACCTGATTATCCGAAAATTAAGCTGATTCCGTGCTTCGGAGGGCACGTTAAGCCGTCGGTCCCGGCTACTATTACGGTAGTAGTCGTTAGTCTGCCAACCCGCAATTGGCCAGCCCCTTGGTGGGGACATATATGGGCTGTGAGAATATGAACCTCTTATGTTGTATATCATGCAGTTCTGGTTTCTGACACGACAATGGAGAGTATATGTATGTAACTTATTTTAATAGACTCACGGTGAGGAGTTAAATATAGGCAATAAAATTAAAAAAAGAGGCGACATAGGTTATAGGCATAAGCATAAGCATAAACGTTCACGCCGAATATCCCCGAAGGGGTTGGCAGAGGTACTAATACTTCTGAACATCACGTGACTTTGTCACCTGGTGTTCAGAGTACCCACGTTTTGCATGGACAGTGTACTCACGTATATTAGCCCAGTGGGTAGAACACTCGGTTATCGTGCAAACGACTAGTGTTCAAATCCTGGGTCGGGCCTACACCAATTTGTCTTTTCTAAAGACATATGTGTGGTTAATTTGTCATGGTTGTTAACGGTGAGGGAAAACATCGTGAGGAAACCCACATGGCTGAGTTGTACTTAGTCATGTGACAGTGTATTCTTACAAAAACGGCGATAGGCCTGCCCCCTATCACGTGAGGTTATAGGGTTTTTTAAAATAGGTTTTAGAGGGATGCGATTGGAGACCCATTACCAAAGATACTTTATGTGTACAACCTAAACCCCTATCAACTTTCGAATGCTTCTTAGGAGTTTCTAGCTCTGCAGCTCTGGCTACCCCTTTTCGAATATTATGGGCGTGAGTATATGTTTATATTCTATGTTATACAACCGATTCTTTTAGTTTATATACTAAAATAAAAAAGTTTATGAATGATATCTATTACGAGTAATAACAAGTAATGCACGATAGCGAAAGCCATACAGACGATACAATAGACCTATCAACAGAGCCAAGATAACTTGTTGAGTTATAGCGACAATTTAGTCCACACTAAGCCGTATATATAACACTAATTTAATGATTAATGGCGCTAATTTATAGCTCTTTATCATACACGTTCATAGAGTGATGGGTTAGCCACTTATGTATGTGAAGAGGGTTGGATTTGACCTTGAATACTTGACCTACAAAACCTACACAATTTACATACATATACTCACAGCTATTAATCCCTAGAAGGGGTAGCCAGAGCTAAGGAATAAAAGACGAATAATAATATAATTTACAGTATCGTAATTGTTTTTGGATTCAACTGAAACTTAAATATTCACGCCGAATATCCTCGAAGGGGTTGGCAGAGGTGCTAATACGTCTGAACATCACGTGAAATTGTCACCTGCTCTTCAGAGCACCCACGTTTAGCTGGGACAGTGTACTCACGTGATAGGGGACAGACCTGTCGCAGTATTTAACGAATACACTGTCACATGACTAAGTAAGTAAGTAATTTCTGTATTCTATATCCAACTAATCATTGCAAATCGTTACCTATATTTACTTAAGATTCGATACTTCCTTACTTATGTATGCTCACGCCTATTATTAAATAACTGCTCCGTGCTATTCATAAAATACATAAAAATGACATACATACATATACTCACGCCATTATTTTCCATAGGGGTAGGCAGAAACTATTGATCGCCACTTTGTACGATCCCGGCAAACCTCTCTAGCTTCTTTTACATTCATTAATCTTTTCATACATGCTCTTTTATTCTTCAAGCTTTCGACGCCGGCCTTTTTGAGCACCCACTCTATTTGGTCCAGGTGTGTCCTCTGTATTCGTTATCTACTCACTTACTTCCTTACTTACTTATACTCACGCCCATTATTAAATAACTGCTCCATGCTATTTAAAAAATCATTATTAAAATGAATGTAAGCTATTACCAAAAAATATCGTTCCATCCAACTTTTCTACCAACGCATTCGTGTAAAAGTGTTGCCACATTAAAAACACACGAATGCCCTCACGATATCTGATTAAAATGTCAGTTACCCTTTGTCCGCTACATTAGCCTCGCATTCATACTGATAACTTTGCTTTTGTTCTATACATTCCTACTTATTGTATATTCACTTTTAGATTTGTTATTACGCCTGTTTTGGCTACGGAAACATGTTAATTTTAAAATATCGTCTTAGAATAGAATAAGGTAAGCTATATCTAGCTATCACGGTGATAGCTAGCCGTGATAGTCAGTGGCTAGAACCGCTTATCTCTAAATCTTAAAGAATGGGAATTCTTCAACAAATTTTGGAAGTTAAGTATGTACGCTTCTGTATTTGTATGTATTGTGTGTAGAAACAAAATAATCACTTTGTTTGTTGTAAGTAAAATTTGACTATTATCGGTGTAAAACTCTTTTGAAACCCATTTACCAGGATTTGGCATAATAAAATCGATTTAAATAAAACTTCCATCACTCCACAGTAAATTGTGGAACTACCTTCAAAATATCCATCACCGGCGGCCAAATGAAAATGCAAATAGCTCAAAGTCAACTTGAAATAAATTAAAACCGTTCCCGTATTCGATGTAATAATAGAAAATGAAACCCTTTTAAGGCCGGCGAAAGAAATTTTTGGGCGAAATTTTCTTTGTAGATTTATTACCTGCGGGCTTAATAGCTTATTCGAATTAAAATTTCAACACTTTGCGTTTCATTGGTTCGATCGATACATAGATTTACGGTTATTTATAAACTGTTACGCACCCTAGCCACGGGTGGCATACGAGGTGACTAAGCGTATTAGGTTTTTCGAGTGAATTTTGGGCGACGTGACTGTCCACCATCATCTCGTTTAAGGAGCCAGGAATGTTTTTGGCCCGCTGGAGATTATTGATCAAGCTGCAGATGACACCATACTAAAATAACTTAAGAGGAATCCTAGCCCAGTTATTTATGCTAATAAATTAATAAAGCTTTAAATTTCTCAAGATTTAAGGACAATCGTTTACGCCGCAAAACTGCTCTGAACATCACGTAACATTTTTATCACAATTTAGGTGTTCAGAGTACCAACGTTTTGCTTGAAGAGAGTAGTCATATGATAGAGGAGGCCTATCGCCGGTTGAACATAAAAACTTTCTCAAGACTAAGTAAGCCAGAAGGGCAAGCACGAGCGCAATTTTATCGACACGATAACGGTTAGAATGAGATGGCAGTATACGATACTAACTAAGTCCGTAAGAGATGGCTGCATTATCCCACGCGATAACTAGTTTAAACACGGCTCGTGCTTGCTGCTGGTGGGTTAGCTCGCGATATTTTACCTAATCGTTCAACACCAAGATAAATTAACTACACATATGGCTTTAGAAAAGACCTATTGTTGCAGGCCCGACTTGGGATTTGAATCGGCCGAGATGTATGTTATGCGATGTACATAAAATAAAACTCGTATTATAAAATAAAACACCTACCAAAACCGACTCCATCAAAATATACGGTATGAAGCTAATTTACTCTTAAATACCGTTTTTTCCTAAATACTTTTTTATCCGAATCACCAAGAGCCCGCAGCTTTTTAGTAGAACACATCACTTTCGTAAGCGAGATTTGACCTAATTCCAGTTTTGTTAGGGTAAAACGAATTTCACTAGTCTTTACTACTGCGCGTACGTGACTCGATTTTTTATATAAATCGACGCGGGGAAGATTTGTTTTAAATGAAATATGCGTTAAAATGATTCTTTCGGTGAAAATCAGGTAGTTTCAATTGGTAGGCAACATCATTGAGTATTTTATGATATTTCGTTGATTGGCCATTAGTTGGCCATTGCCGTGTAGCGCCGGTTTAGAATAGCATTACCCCATTCTACCCACGGGTCGTAAAAGGCACCTAAGGGTATGGAGGCTTTTTAAGTGGTTTTTGGGTGATGCGGTTGGAGGCCCATCACCAACGATACTTTATTTCTAGCATCTTGTGCTTATCAACATCCAAATGTGGCTGAAGAGTTTCTAGCTCTAGAGCTCTGGCTACCCCTTTTTGAGATTCATGACACTCACATGTATGTATAGCCATTAGATTAATAGAAAGTGACATAGATAGTAGTAAAGTTAGATTTTTCTACAGTGTATTGATTGACATCTTGTAAAGGATTGTAGAAAATAATGGATGTTATATGGGAAGCATTATGCTCTACATGCCATTGGAGACAATTATCCATACTACACGTGAATACAAGAAATAAGAAATTTAAATTTAATAAAATTATTCCATGATAGGATAAGTCTTAAAATTACCTAACCTAAACCTTGATGCCGTATGTACCCAGAGGGGTGGCATAGGTACTAATACCTCTTAAAATTACGTGCCATTGTACAGTGGACAGTGTAATCACGTGATAGGGGGCAGGCCCATTACCGCTTTGTATGAACACACTGCTACAAGACTCAGTATAACTTTGCTATTTGGGTTTCCTCACGATGTTTTTGTTTTTGGTTACGACGTGATAGCTCAATGGGTAGAACACCGGTTAACGTGCAAGCGACTAGAGTTCAAATCCCGGGTCGGGCCCACACCTATTTGTCTTTTCTAAAGACATATGTGTGGTTAATTTATCATGGTTGTTAACGGTGAGGGAAAACATCGTGAGGAAACCCACATGGCTGAGTTGTACTTAGTCATGTGACAGTGTATTCGTACAAAACGGCGATAGGCCTGCCCCCTATCACTTGAGTACACTGTCCATGCAAAACGTGGGTACTCTGAACACCAGGTGACAAAGTCGCGTGATTTTCAGAAGTATTAGTACCTCTGCCAACCCCTTCTGGGATTTTCGGCGTGAACGTTTTTGTTTATGTTATGTTATGTTTTTGCTCACCGATAACAACGTTGATAAATTACCCACACGAAAGAAAAGACACATTGTTGTAATCCCTACTCAGGATTTGAACTCACGCCTCTCTATATATTAGGCAGTTGTTCTCCCCACTGAGCTATCACGGCTGTTATCATCACCTTTGTGATTGTTTGTTGTGTGGTTTCCGCTTCAAATAACATTACCCCGTTTTACCGAATAAGGGTATTGGGGCTTTGTAATGGATTTTTGGGCGATGCGGTTGGACACCCATCACCATCAACAACTTTTTTCTACCATCTTTTGCGCACTTAATTTCCAAAAGCAACTGAGGAATTCCTAATTCCTTAGCTCTGGCTATCTCTAAGGGCGTATAGCTGTGAGTATATGTATATATGTATAATCTAAGAGGCATATTTATCAAATCAATACATTATACATCTGCTTACTCTCCATGTTATAAATCTGTTAATTCTAAGCTCTTTTAAATCTCAAAAACATGGACGAACGATGTAACTCAATTTTTCTAAAATTTCCATGACGATTTATCCATTGCTACGCGGACCGATATTGAATTATTTATCCTATAATCCTATTACTGCGGATTTTTCCCCGGGAATCTTGCTTTCATTTCTTATTAATTATTACTTATGGATCCTATTTAAGGCTTACTAATGCAATTTATGTGTAAAGATTTGTTTAGTTTTAAATATAGTTTGATTGGTGAACGGTATGTCGTGAAAGATGGAGCGTGGAAAGTAAAATCTTTGATACTTCTATTTTTTATTGCTGAGTAGTGCCGGCTTAGAATGCCACTACCCCTTTCTACCCACGGCTGTTGTAAGAGGCAACTTAGGACTATTCGGCTTTTTTAAGTTTTTTAGGGCTTTGCGGTTGGAGACCCATCACAAACGGTACTTTATTTCTACCATCTTTTTCCCTTTCAACTTTCCTCTGTCAACTTCTAAATGTGTCTGAGAAGTTTTCTTCTGACTACCCCTTTTTGGGAGTTATGGCCGTGAGTATATGTATTTTAAGTTCTGAAGATATTTGCTACATTGTAACCATGCATGCATTATCCAAGGAAAAGAAGCAAAACTAAACTTCCTGTTAACTTCTAAAAATAATAAATCAAATCTTTACCTACAATATTAGTTCAAACAAGAAACATCTATACAAACCGTCTGCAAGCTAAGTCACGTTCTACTTCTATAATGTTGGTAACATTCACGAGCAATTTACGTCTTCATTCTCTGAACGTACACGTAACTTTACTTTGGTATTCGTATTGAACACCGACTATTATTGCGAGATATTGCGATGTTTGGCGAACATGGTGCAATATGTTGTCTGATTTGATCGGGACGATATTTGGTTGTATGCGACACCGTTTTATGATTATTGGTTGCAATATGCAGAATATACGGACACGCGCGGACATACGGACATATAATACGCAGTACAAGTTAGCCCTAGACTAAGATAAACTTGCGTTATGATTGTATTGACGACATCCGTGGCTAATTGGCTACGTGACTAGCTTCTCGGTCAGGAGGTTGCGGGTTCGATCCCCGCTGAGAGCAACATTCATGTGATGAGCATAAATGATTGTTTTTTTAAGTCTTGGATGTTATTTATATGTGTATTATATATTATTTAATATATTGGTAAGTTAGTATTCCATTGTGGCTAAAGAGCTAAATTGTTCTTAGCCCTTTTTATATATAATTACAATTTGTATCTAACTAAAGTCTACGAATATCATTGTCAGTAATGAAACGAAAAGGTGAAGTATTTTTCTACTTGCCGGACACGTCCAGTCTAAACTTGAAAGTTACGTTAAGATACACTAAAATTCACGACTCCTACATTAAAAGGGGTAGGGATAGTAAAGTTAAGGTATAAAATAAGTAATGTTTGTATAAAGTTATGTTGGGGTACCGAAACTACCTAAGTTATTGAAGTTTTTATGTGGGTGTTACGTACATACATATATGCATATATACATAACATAAACATAAATACCTAAACGTTCATGCTGAAATTCCCCGAAGGGGTTAGCAGAGGTACTAACACTTCTGAACACCACGTGATATTTTCACCTGATGTTTAGAGTACC
Organism: Bedellia somnulentella; assembly: GCA_963576735.1. NCBI lineage: Eukaryota > Metazoa > Arthropoda > Insecta > Lepidoptera > Bedelliidae > Bedellia > Bedellia somnulentella. Next base: position 1,792,201 of record OY755192.1, on the reverse strand, counting down.
CACGTTTTGCTTGGGCAGTGTACTCACGTGATAGGGGGCAGACCTATCGCCGTTTTGTACGAATACACTATCACATGACTAAGTACACCTCAGCCATGTGGGTTTCCTCACGATGTTTTCCGAAACCGTTAATAACGATGACAAATTAACCACACACACGCGTCTTTAGAAAAGACAAATTGGTGTAGGCTCGACCCTGGATTTGAACCATCATCGTCTGCACGATAAGCGGTGTTCTACCCACTGAGCTGTCACGGGTATCACTAAGTCTAACTTAAAGCATACATACATACATATACTCACGGCTATAAATCCCTAGAGGGGTAGCCAGAGCTAAGGAATTCGAAATTCCTCAGCCACGTTTGGATAGTTGAGTGGGGAAAAGATGATAAAATAAAGGGTGTTGGTGATGAGTCTCCAACCGCATCGCCCAAAAATCCCTTAAAAGCCCCGATACCGTTAGTCGCCTCTTACGTACACCCACCGGAAGAAATGGGGTAGTGCTATTCTAAGCCGACACTACACAGCAAACAAAGATTTCCTAAAGTAGTATTTTTTACCATGTTTCAAGGTTCTGTGTCAAATGGAGTGAAAAAAGTAACATGGATTACCTAAAATAGGTCCACTTATATCTTTAGGTAATAAAACAGAGATTCTTAGAAAAGCACTTTCTCAGATTGTGAAAGAAACGACTACTTTGTTTCATGGACTTTTATTTTGATATTTGAAATATATAGTTTATTAAATTATTAAAATAATGTTACCATAATAATTAGTTACGAGTATATTTAAAAATATTTTTTACGTGATAAAGCCTTAAAATATTATGAACGTAGGTTTAGAACACAAAAACTATACAAATTGTGGGAGTGAGCGGCCACGATATGCTTTTGTGATTAATTAAGGTCGAGTACAAAATTTCAACCAACCTTTACTCATAGGAAAAAATAATTTATAAAATGCCTTTTTTGACTGAAGCGTAGAAAGATTGAAATTTAAAGGACAGTTTGTGATGAGTCGCATACATTCATATAATTACGACTATAAATCCCTAGAAGGGGTAGCCAGAGCTAAGGAATTAAAATTCCTCAGCCACTTTTGGAAAATTGAGTGGGGAAAAGATGGTAAAGTTAAGGTTGTTGGTGATGGGTTTCCAACCGCATCGCCCAAAAATCCCTTAAAAGCCCCAATACCGTTAGTCGCCTCTTACTTACACCCATCGGTAGAAAAGGGGTAGTGCTATTCTAAGCCCTCTCTACATGGCGATGAGTCGCCTCACAATTATTTAGACATCCTTAGGACTCTAAGTTGCCTCTTACGTTTCTTGCGGTAAAAGATGTTATTGATAACACCAAAACTATAATTATTTATCCATTCGTATTCGAAACTCACTGCTAAATTTCAAGAAATATTGAATTATTTCAAAGGAGTTTTATGTGTTTTTTAAAGATATGAAGTTATTAAAAAGAAACTAAAATAAATGTTACATTTACTGATAAAGAAATCCATAGCTAGGTGGTCAGTTTACACACAAAAAGATGAATACATTTGTGGTCTACAATGTTTTCATACCTTCCCGGCTAAACAGTCATACATCATTACCGGGATCTAAGAATATTAGTTTTTGAATTATGGATGAGGTATTTTAAAACGACCCATCGCCAACAACATTTTTTATGCCATCTTTCCCCCGCTCAGCTTCCAAAAGTGGCTGAGGTATTTCAAATTCCTCAGCTCTGGCTACCTTTTCTAGGGATTTATAGCCGTGAGTAAATGTATGTATTATAAAAGTGTAGCATAAAGTGATGTCCATATAAATATGATGTTAATGTGAACATCACCCCCAAAATAAAAATGATCCCCGCTGTTAGAGGTACGCGATCTACAAGAATATTTGTATACTTACTTCCTTACTTATACTCACGCCCATTATTCCCATTGGGGTCGGCAGAGACTATCGATCGCCACTTAGTACGAACATGAGAAACCTCTCTTGCTTCCCTTACATATATATATATATATATATATATATATATATATATATATGTAAGTTATATAATATTTGTATGTTTGCGGCAAAACTGTTAAAATACTAACCGAAACAGTTCCTAAACCGTATCTTTGTGAAAGTGAAAGCTGAATGTGAATGTAGCTTTCACTGCATTGTGGGGACACGTTGCAAATACATCGCAACATCTAACAGAACTTACTGTAATGATATTTGGAGGTTGGCATTTAACAAATTCACACGAAAATGATCAACAGTTAATACTGTATGATGGTATTTCTAGATGATTGCAGTGTTTCAGTAATTAAAAACCACCCCTGTATTTTTTAAAGAGTCATATCCAGAGTCCAATTCCATTTAACATTATTTTGCAACCACTTATGTAATGGGGCTAAAATTGAAGATACATTTTTAATAAATATTCTATAATAATTTACTAAACCCAAAAATGACTTTAACTCAGTTACATTTGTAGGGATTTTGGCCTCAATAATGGCCCTTACCTTTCCAGGGCATTTATGTAAACCGTCTTTATCGATAGTAAAACCTAAATAAGTTACGGAATCTTGAAAAAACATACATTTTTCCTTTTTCAAAACTAGTCCGGCTTTGTCTAATCTTCTAAAAACTTCATACAGCCTAGCAATGTGTTCTGCCTCGGTTTTACCTGTTATTAATATGTCATCTAAAAATAACAAAACCCTATCTTGTAACAAACCTATGTTAGCTTATGTGCGATGAAAAATGGCCGGCGCGCTTGATAAACTAAACACTGGTCTGGTAAAATTATAAAGACCTTTGTGTGTATTGATGCAAGTTAGGTTTTTAGAAGATTGACTTAGCAATAACTGTGAATAAGCTCCAGAGAGATCTAATTTTGGAAATTTCACACCGTTATGTAATTCAGAAAATAATTACGGATATTAGTAAATACTTATACGTAAGTACTTATCATCTATTAACTGTTTATTGATAGTAACAGAATAATCGGCACATAGTCGAATTTTACCGTCCTTTCTTAGCACGGGTACTATCGGACTTGCATACTCCGAAAATGTAACGGGTTCTATGATGCCTAATTTTTTCAACCTATCAAGTTTTTCCTCCAGCTATAATCGTCGAAGAAATGCTTTATTTAATTTCATTTCATTTGGCCAGAGCTAAAATGGTACAGGACGAGCTTTACAGTAAATTGGGACATAATCAGGTTTTAAATTCATTAACCTCGATACCAGTACAACAACCTAAACTGTCTAAAAAAAAATGTGGAAAACTTTGTGAACTTATAAATGTTTAATATATAATGTTTGCCAGATATTAACAGAACAAATTTGCATTTTAAATTTGGCAAAAAAATCTCGACCTAATAAAGGGGGACCACCATTTTCTACCACAAATAAATCAATATTTTCCGTTCATGTATTGTAACTGAAAGGAAGGTTATTTTTTTCTAAGATTTCAATAAGACCACCATTATAACTACGTAAAATTTTTTTACTGCTTTGAAGAGAGTAATCCGAAAAATATTTAAAGTAAAAGTAATCTGAAATTTCCGTCACAGCCGTACCGTATTAATTTCGAAAGTAATGCTTCTATTACCTACCATAACAGATTCATGCATAGGCTCCTCATGAAGTGATCTAATGGTAAAAAGTAACTTCTTACCATCATCCCCATTATCCGTAAAATATTGCAAGTAATTTTGGTTTTCACTCTTGCTTACATTTTTATCACAAACGCGCTGCATATGACCTTTTGGACCACATTTTTCACAAGATACATTTTTAAAACGACATTTTTTTCACTATGACCGTAAAGTCCACACACGCTGTACTGCAGACTAGGACGAGCCGGGGGCCCTCCTTTACGGACGTCGCGCGATACTATCTTCTGCACCTTCGAGTACGGTACTGACTGGTGAGAATCGGACAACACCCGAGCTCCAGCTCGGGCACAATTGACGCTTTCCAACTAAAAACCATATTACAACTTAATATTTACACGCCGGTCTTTGGCAGAACATGTAAAGCACGTATATAATTTATTTGTCAACCATTCTACTCATGTTTCTTGTAAATAAATGCATTTTATTTTTATTTTATTTTTTTTATTTTTTTCTGTAGGGTTAGCTGCTCCAGCGGCTCGCCAAACAGTTTATCACGAGCTGGTCCGTTAGTCAACCCGAGTACAAAACGTCTGTAAGGTTTTCTTGTAAAACCCCGGGTTGGAACTCGCAATTCTTAGCCAAACTTCGCACTCGCACTGCCCACTCCGCCAACGATTCGCCCGGCAACTGTACAGCTGTATGGAAATAGTGCCGTTGAGCGAAAATGCACCGCTTTGTCGAAAAATGACCATCAAGCTGACCAACCACTTCTTCACAAGACAGGTTGCCTTCATCCCTTGGTGATGCCAAATCCTAAATGAGCTGGTATGTAGTCTCTGAAAGACTACTCAACAAAATAGCTCGGCGTTTAACCGCCGCTTTGTCCGCCACGCTGTCAATGTCGTTAGCCATGAACCATTGCTCCAACCGACCTTTGAAAGAGTTCCAGTCGTTTATATCATGGTAAAACGATGACAATACTCAAATTGATTGAGCCATGTTAATTGCCCAAATATATAGTAACATACTTTTTCCATTAAAAAAACAGCGTTTTCTAAGTTAATCACATTTTTCATAAGAAAAAGTATCTCTGCTATCCTTAAAGGGTTATATATCGTGAATACAATATCTTATGTCTTATCCAAAACTTAATACATTAGTGTATTCATACAGTTTCTAAACCGTATCTTTGTGCAAGTGGCTGAATGTAGCTTTGACTGCATTGTGGAGACACGTTGCAAATACATCGCAACATTTTAACAGTACTTACTGTATTTTATGTATGTTGGTTGGTAACTCACACTTTCTCACGGTATTTTTAGATGATGTATTGGAGTACTTAAAATCAATTAACAATCACTTACAATATTTTTTTACACTAATATAAACCCCATTGTAAGGTGTCGATTTTATTACAAATTGGGTTTGCAGCAATCTTTATTGAACATAATTTCAAATACTAAAATTAACGCCGTAAATTTGATAAAAACTTTTGGAATAAACTATTAAAAAAACGACGACGTGATAGCTTAGTGGGTAGAACACAGGTTGACGTGCAAGCGACTAGTGTTCAAATCCCTGGTCGGGCCTACACCAATTCGTTTTTTCTAAAGACATATGTGTGGTTAATTTATCACGGTTGTTAACGGTGAGGGAAAACATCGTGAGGAAACCCACATGGCTGAGTTGTACTTAGTCATGTGACAGTGTATTCGTACAAAACGGCGATAGGCCTGCCCCCTATGACGTGAGTACACTGTCCATGCAAAACGTGAGTACTCTGAACACCAGGTGACAATGTCACGTGATGTTCAGAAGTATTAGTACCTCTGCCAACCCCTTTGGGGATATTCGGCGTGAACGTTTATGTTATGAATTTAAAAAAACTCTATATTTATATCGATAAGTTACTGACTTAGTGCTTTAGATAAACACTTAGATAAAGATTCCCTGAAATTCTCAGGACTCAGCATTTGTTTGAACCCGCATCGTCTGCACGATAAACGGTGTTCTACCCACTAAGCTATCACGGTTTGATAGGAAACTTCTATAGTTTGCTTACAGATCACGTGGCCATAAACGGAACCAACAGGAAGAGATAGACATACATACATATACTCACGGCTATAAATCCCTAAAAGGGGTAGCCAGAGCTAAGGAATTAGAAATCCTTCAGCCACTTTTGGAAGTTGCGTGGGGAAAAGATGGTAAAATAAAGGTTGTTGGTGATGGGTCTCCAACCGCATCGCCCAACAATCCCTTAAAAAGCCCCAATACCGTTAGTCGCTTCTTACGCGCACCCACCGGAAGAAATGGGGTAGTGCTATTCTAAGCCGACACTACACAGCAAATTCTAAGCCGACACTACAGAGCAATAGAAGAGATAGAGTAATGCTATTACTCAGTTTAAATAGTAAAGCTTTACCGAGAACAACTTTTGTTTAAAGCTGTAATTCTCTTAGTACTACCTCATTAATATGCTAAAATATTTAGGTGGTTCTCGTTTATACGGCCTTATTGCATTGTCATACTCGTTTGAGTTTTTACATAAAACATGTAAAAATCGTTCGAGCATAATGCTGTTTGTAGTAGCAAATAAATAAAATCATTTATTTCGGACTGTGTTCATATCTAAGTAGGTTAGGTTAGTAACAATTGTACATATTCTCACGCCGTTAGTTCCCATTGGAGTAGGCAGTGACTATCGATCGCCACTTTGTGCGATCCTGGCAAACCTCTCTAGCTTCATTTACATCCATCAATCTTTTCATACATGCTCTTTTATTCTTCGTACTTCGGACACCTGCCTTTTTGAGCACATTTTCTACTTGATCTATATGTGTCCTCCGAGGTCGTCCTCTACTAACATTACCTCCCACATTGGCTCTATAGATCTCTTTCACCACTTTACTGTCATCCATCCTCTCTATGTGCCCAAACTATCTCAACATTCCTTTTTCTATCTTCCTTACAATATCATCTTTTACACAACACCTTTCACGAATCACATCATTCCTCACACGATCACATAACCTTACATTACAAACTTTTCTGAGGGATCAGAAAAGTCAGGGAAATGTATTTATGTTAGTAATAATACAAGTTTAAAAATTACCATCTTCGATAAATATTTATTTTTTCTGCAATTACCGACCTTACCGCATTTTCTTGAGACCTATTATTTATTGCAAGATCTAGCACGCGACTTTCAGTAAAACAGAGGTTACCATATAAAAAGCACTGTTTGGTCGGGCCGTTTCTCGTGTTTTGTTGGTGTATCTTTGGTATATCGAAGATTACCATCTATAATTATTGGACAAGAGTGGTGCGATAACAAACACTAGTTTATACTGTTGTGTAGTGACGGCTTAGAATAGCACTACCCCATTTCTTCCGGTAGGTGTACGTAAGAGGCGACTAACGGCATTGGGGCTTTTACGGGAATTTTGGGAGATGTTTCACCAACAACCTTTATTTTACCATCTTTTCCCCACTCAACTTTCCAAACGTGGCTAAGGATTTTCGAATTCCTCAGCACTGGCTACCCCTTCTAGGGATTTATAGCCATGAGTATAGAGTCTTCTAGGAGCAGTGGAGTGTTCCAGTGCTGCACGATGGCACTGTCTGTGTCAAACCCAGCCGCCGCAGTCTGCTAGCGGCTGTTGGTGTAAGTGTATGGAAAATTTGTAGTGTCGTCGGCTTAGAATCGCACTAACTCAGTAATTTCCTATAGATTAACGGCTTTTGAGTGGCGATGTGACTAATAAATTTTACTTACTAAACATCCAAAAACTATCAATAATGTTTTTTTAAAGCTTTTAAATGAAGACTACGTTTTATTATATTTTAAAATTTTCTGTCACGTATTATAAGGTATACATAGGTAGGTACTCGCTTGCTATTTTCATATTACGATAAAGAACATTTATGTAGAAGTGAACATTAAGTATGACATGATAAGCATGACAGCAGAGTTAATGACAAGATTATGTGTGCTTTACAAAGCTAAACATACATACATACATATACTCACGGCTATATTTCCCTAGAAGGGGTAGCCAGAGCTAAGGAATTATAAATTCCTCAGCCACTTTTGGAAGTTGAGTGGGGAAAAGATGGTAAAAAAGTGAATAAGTGGTACAAAGTGAAAGTCCTAATTAAATACAATAAACATAACATACATATACTCTCAGCTATTTATCCCTAAACGGGGTAGCCAGAGCTTTAGGATCAGAAATTTTTAAGCCATTTTTCGCATCGCCCGAAAACCACTTAAAAAGCCCCATGCCCTTAGTCGCCTCTTACGACACCCGTGTGTAGAAAAGGGTAGTGACAATCTAAGCCGACACTACACGGCAAAGTACTAATCAAATACAATAAAGCAACATATTTATTTGAATATATAAAAAAATGTAAGAAAAGCACACACACGCAAGAAAACACTGTATTATCTTAAGCGAAAGCGATTACAATAATTAGCGATTGTATGATTGCTTAAAATTCAAAAGAGGTACCATTTCTCAAAACTCGAACGAAACGAACATATTAATATAACTGTCATTTTAATTTATGAAACAATGAGAAATTAGCTTTGATCATAAGAAACGTAGGTTCGTATCCCGGATGGGTTACTTTATTTATAGATTGATTGAAATATTATTATTTATTAATACATAATATAGACAAGAACAATATCGTCTAAATAAGTGAAACTATTATAATAAACGATAAATTTTCACATTACTCACATATATAAATCGCAATAAGGGGTTGCCTGAGCTTCGGGGTGAAAAATACTTCAGTCACTTTTGGCTTTTGATTAGGTTAAGGTTGGGAAATGAAATTTTCCCGTGTAGTATCGGCTTTGCCTTGTAGTGTCGGCTTAAAATATCACTACTCCGTTTCCACCGATGGGTGTACGTAAGAGGGGAATAACGGTATTGGGGCTTTTTAGGGATTTTTGGGCGATGCGGTTGGAGACCCATCACCAACACTTTATTTTTACCATCTTTTCCCCACTCACATTTCCTTAGCTCTGGCTTCCCCTTCTAGGGATTTACAGCCGTGAGTATATGTATGTATGTATTTTATTTATTTTTATTAGGAACATCAACAGCGACATAAGTAATAATACACAGTTAATAATAGAAATCAAGTAAGGCCAATCACAGATGTTCACAGGTGTACAGAAAACATATCTAACAATAATCTTGATTTTACGTTACATTTGATTTTCAACACATGTTTTTTTTATAGCAAGTAACTCAAATACATACAATTTTAAGAGGAAATAAAATAGATATTAATAACGATATTTAATGCAAAATTGTTTTGATCCACGATATCTCAGGGGTGTGTGTATGTGCATGTGTGTGTGTATGTGTGCGTGTGTGTGTGTGTGTTTGTGTGTGTGTTTGTGTGTGTGTGTAAAACAAATAAAAATCTGTGACATACATAAAGGCATATAAGAATGTATGTGTTATTAAATTATACTCATAATATAATATGTATATTAAGAATTAAAAAGTACGTCCATTACAGCTTTTCTGAATGCGCATCTACTTAGATTAAAAAGATCTAAGTCATGGAAGTTTTTATTATATTCGGATAAAATACGACTAAACGGAGCGTTCTGTGAGTAGTTAGTTCTGGAAATTGGTACGGAGAACAAACTATTTATGGTATGGCGAGTCCTATATGATGGCGTGTTAAGTCCAACCTGTGCAAGTAAGTTTGGGTTATCCAAACGACCATGAATTATATCATGTAGAACGGTTAGGTCAGTTAAAATACGGCGATCCTCTAATCTTAACATTTTATGAAATTTACACCTCATTTCGTATGATGGAAAATGAAGCAAAAATATTTTATAAATCCCTTAATCCTCTAGTCTCAACTTAGGGCTTGGGGAGACCTTACGAGACCCGCGAGAAGAAGTGGGTTATAGCTTTTATAAACCGACACTACACGCTTAATGGCTTAGCTTTATAATAATGTGTTTTAATTTACTAACACTATAAAAAAAAGATAAAAAGATAAAAGATATTTATTTGTTACCAAACACAATAACAACATATACAAACATTACAATTTAAAAAGAAAAGATGGCAACAAAAAGGCAAAGTACCTCAGCTAGGTTCCCAACATTATCCGCAGGACACTGCTGGGGAGCTGGTTTTCTGGTACCTGGCTATAGTCAGCATCAATGTTTCTAATTGCTAAAAAAACTCATGTGTTGCACCACGATAAGGTATAGATTCAAGCAGCATTTAAAAGCGAATTAACTTTTATAACATCTCTAGTTTTATTCAGTCAAAAACCAAAATGAATTTCGGCGAAACCCGAGCGTATCTGTTAAAAATTGCCAATTTAATCCACTGGGTCCACAGCGGCCGAGAGAAGTGGCCACAAATTAACCTCTTAACGGTGACTGTGTCAAAAACCACCAATAATGTCAGGCTATTTGATTTAATCACTGTTCTACCGTTCGTTTTAACAACGTTGGCATTTTTCACCTTTTTGTTTCGCCCGTTTAAGGGTTAAGCATTTTACATTCAGATTTTTATGTTGCTATAAAATTGTATAGCTATTTTGTTACGTGATAGGAATGAAAATGTTGTAACTTAGTTTTTATGTTTGAGCTTAAAGTGTTTGTACGTTTGTTCAGTGATTTCAAGATTATTGTATTATGGTAGTGTGGGAACAGCAAAGATATACTGGCCAGTACACCCTGCTGTGTACCAACTTAGAATTTGTATTTATGTTTAGCTAGAGAAACATTTCGATACCGCGATGTACGATTTTTTATGAAGCTGCTAGTATGCGAGTGAGTTCGCCGTCTAGCGGTCGCCACAGTAGCTTAAAATAGCATTACTTTTCTTTCGAAGTACATAGAAGGAATCATCACAGCTTGACGTGTAGTTTGGAATTGAAGGTTTAAAAGCTGGAAGAGATATCTTAAGACGATTAATCATGATCCTCGCCAAATGCATTAAATTGTTTTCTCGTTAGAACTCACTGCATTTTGAGATAATATATATTTCCCGCTTATTTTTAAAGTGATTTAGCGACGTGATAGCTCAATGGGTAGAACACCGGTTATCGTGCAAGCGACTAGTGTTCAAATCCCGGGTCGGGTCTACACCAATTTGTCTTTCCTAAAGACATATGTGTGGTTAATTTATCATGGTTGTTAACGGTGAGGGAAAACATCGTGAGGAAACCCACATGGCTGAGTTGTACTTAGTCATGTGACAGTGTATTCGTACAAAACGGCGATAGGCCTACCCCCTATCACGTGAGTACACTGTCCATGCAAAACGTGGGTACTCTGAACACCAGGTGACAAAGTCACGTGATATTCAGAAGTATTAGTACCTCTGCCAACCCCTTTGGGGATATTCGGTGTGAACATTTATGTTATTATGTTTATGTTTTAAAGTGATTGTTAGACGATGAGTCTGGAGACCCATCACCAACTGTCCGTTATTTTTCCATTGTTTCAACAAATAACTTCCAAAAGTGGCTGATGATTTTAATGTCTGAAGCCTCTGGCTTTCGAACTGGGGGATTTATAGGTACGAGTATACGTTTGTTTGTATTCTTTCACAAATTATATTTTATACATACATATACTCACGGCTATAAATCCCTAGAAGGGGTAGCCAGAACTAAGGAATTCGAAATTCCTCAGCCACGTTTGGAAAGTTGAGTGGGGTAAAGATGGTAAAATAAAGGTTGTTGGTGATGGGTCTCCAACCGCATCGCCCAAAAATCCCTTAAAAGCCCCAACACCGTTAGTCGCCTCTTACGTACACCCACCGGAAGAAATGGGGTACTGCTATTCTAAGCCAAAACTACACAGCAATTTTATATATATAATTATATTTTATCTACCCAACTAATTAATAAACGTCTCCTGTAAATAAAAAGATAAAAAAAGTTAATCCCCAGAGAGTTCTTTGTCTCCAACAAGTGTAGCAAAGTAAAAATATTTTCCCCAAAAACCTGCGTTATAGACAACGTTAGGCAAAATGGCTGTCGTGAATTTTTATGGCGCAAAATTACTGTCGTTCCTTGAAGAGTAGAACAAAAAATGATACGCTGAAGTACGTACTTTGTAGTGGTTTCCTTTGAAATGTTAGCGAGTTCCGTCTAAAATATATGCTTTAGTATTTTGTATGTAAAGGGCTAGCTGGCTTTTAATAAGCATATTTTTTCAAAAATTAAATGTAGATTAAGTCAGTTTCGTACATCATCTATGACTCATAAATCACAGGTTTGTTTTTCAAATATCTAAGGTTCTTCAGTCACTACTCAACCCTTATGAAATTTATTGTGTGTTGCTACATATAGCCACTGTGTAAGGTTCTATGGAAGTTTTTTTTAAATTACAGAATAAAAACCATAAAAATTTTCCTTCTTTAAAAAAGTATAGAAGATACTCTATTAATGATAATATTCTCTTGATTGATAGCTAATAGATGTCTTTTGTACAAAATTAGTGTTCTTTAATAAGTTCAAAAATAATGTTTTATAATATTTGCACATCCGCACACAACCGCACACACACATCAATACATAGTATAAAACAAAGTCGCTTTCGCTGTATGTCCGTATGTATGCTTAGATCTTTAAAACTACGCAACGGATTTTGATGCGGTTTTTTTTAATAGATAGAGTGATTCTTAAGGAAGGTTTGTATGTATAATAAATGCATAATATAGTAGAGAAACACTGATAAATTTAAAGGTTTCTAATGTGATGTCGTAATTAAGCACGTTTTTTTGCGCTTATATTGCAAACGCTGGCTGAACCCTACGTGATAGACCAAAATAATATACTACAGTATTGTTCACCTTAAAAAGTTCAACAAAAAAATCCGCGATGGTATATGTCTATCTCTTAGGGATAACCCAGCATAACCATTTTTAATCTTTACTAAAAAATGGTTATTTACGAAGTGATTTTAAACAATACAGCATTAATCCTTATCCAATTAAGTACCTTAAATAAATTGTGCATTTATTATATATCAATATGCTTTTTACAGCATGTAATTTAAGTGAATATTACCGAAGATATTACAAATTTAAAATGCAGGGTCGTAGTTGTTTGCGCCGGGCGGCCCGTGCCTATAAATAGCGCGTCGATGGCCGCGCTTCGCCCATTCCGCTCCGTGCTCCCGAGGCAGAAGGTTGTGTCGCGCAATCGTCCGCCCGAGTCGAAGCCCATCTGTTCCGCGCCGCACCCGCCGCGCACCGCTCATCGAGTTCGCTTCTGCATCGCATCGTCGCCGCGTCTGTTCGCAGCCACGCGCCCTGTGCATGCAAAAGCAAAACAGTTGTTTTCACAACTATCAACAGTCGTTTTCACGGCTATTAATCTTCATTTCTCTCTGTTTCAGCCACGAGTGTATCGCCACCGCCGCCACAGCACTGCAACATCGCCAGCGTCGAGCTCCAGCAGCCCCGCGCCTTGTTCGTGCCCAAGCCACGTGGTCGTGCAACCGACTACTATTCTAATCATTTCTGTTTGTTTCTTCTCTGTTTCAGACTGCCGGCTGCATAAGATTCGTTATAACATTCATTACTTTTGCAAATTATTGCAACGTAATTTGTGTTAAGAACGAACACTACGCACGCTCACTGACCCTTTCTTTACTGTTACAGCCCGGGCAGGTAGCCGCCGCCGCGTAGCTACGACTCGCCGGCTGAGCTATCCCGTTCCCACGGCCGCCAACGAAGCCACAATTCTATTGTCTCTAAATTGTATTCAATTTGAGTTGTGTATAACCCTAATACTTTTCTTTTACTCTGTTACAGCTAGTCCGTCACCCTGACTAAAGCGGCCACTGTGTCCGCCATTTGCTAACACAAATGGCGGGCAACAAGCCGCATATGCGGAGATCGAGCCCTATGAGCTCGCTCCGCGTCATGGAGACGGACTCACCGCGTTCGCCGTCTCCCGAGCTGTTCGGGACACCGGTGTCGAGCAACGCGACTCGCCGACCCGCCGCCGCCGCCACCGCCGAGACTTCGCGCCCCGCGGCGGAGTGCGCTTATGACGCCTCCGCCCGCCGCGCCAAGATGCTGGAGGATCTCCGCGGCTATCTGCCCGCGGAGACTTACGACGATTACGTCGATCTTCTGAGCCAGCCTACGGCTGCCACCACCGACGCCCGCCCGGCCCGCCGCCCCCGAAGCCCGGACTCGGACGACGACTGCGGCAGTGAGAAGAGGGCGTGCAACAAGCCGTCGCCCACGACCGCCGCCGCCCGCACTTTCGCTGACGCAGCGAAATCGCCAGCGCCATCACCAGGCGCGAGCCGCAGCGCCAGTATGGAGGACGTGAGCTCACCGTCCCAGCGCTCCGCCGCGGCCAACACCACGCCGCCGCCGCCGCAGCCTAAGCCGGCCAAAAAGCGCATTCCGCCGCTCATTGTAGAGGCCCTACCCAACTGGCCTCTACACTTTAAGGCGCTGAGGGAAAAGATCGGCCACCCGCCGAACGCACGCCCTTATGGCAGGGGCGTGTGATTCTTCCCGACCTCCGATGAGGAACACCGCACAATACAGCGGTACCTCACGCAGCTGGAGAAGACGGACCACATATCGTGGTTTTCTTACTCACTGCCGGCGGAGCGAAACCTGAAGATCGCCATCCGAGGCCTACCCGTCGACACCCCCGTCGACGAGATATTAGCGGAGCTACGACAGCGCGGATTTGAAGCGGAGTATGCCCGCCCAATCCGCCCTAAATCCGGGAGGCCTGGCTGCCTCTACTACGCCGAGCTACGACGCACTGCGGATCTCGTACCCCGCATATACGAGATCACCGAGCTCCTAAACATGCCTCGAGTCAAGATCGAGACATGGCGTGGCAAGCGCGGCCCCGCGCAATGTCACCGCTGCCAACAGTTTCGACACTCGTCGCACTGTTGCCACCGCCAACAAGCCTGCGTGCGCTGCGGGGAGCCGCACGCAGCCGCCGCCTGCCCGAGACCGAGAGACGAGCCGCCGACGTGCGCCAACTGTGGGGGCCCACACACGGCGAACAACACATCGTGTCCCGTCTTCGTGAGGGAGGCTCGCAACAAAGCCGCCAGCACGGTGGCTAAGACCGGGCCTCGAAAACCTACGGCAGCTGCGAGGGCCGAGACAGTCGCCGCCACCGCCACCACTCTTATGGCACCGGCCAACGAGGCGACAGACCGCGCAGCAGCCGCTAAGAAGAAGAGGAGGCGCGGCAAACGCCGCGGCTCCCGCCGAGGCCCCGCCGCCACTGACACCGCCACGGCGACGACGACGACGACAGCCACCGCCGCAGAGACGCAGTCAAAGAAGCAATCGAGGCCAGCCGCTTCGACTCGCTCAGCGGCCCAGTCGTCAGTCGAGCCCGCCACGTGCCATCCCAACAAGGCACAGCTCAGCGCCGCTCAACACAGCGTGACACAGCTCAGCGAGGCACAGCTCAACAAAGCCCAGCACAGCTCGACGCAGCTCAGCTCCAAACGATGGCAGCCACATTGGAAGTGATCTTCCAACAAATGCAATCGTTACTGCACATCGTCGGGTCCCTGACCCGATCCGCCCAGAGCAATGGATACTAAACCACTACGAGTTATCCATTGGAATGCCCGCAGCCTCCGAAAGAAGGCTACGCTATTCAAACTACTACTCCGCGAGCAGAACATCGATGTCGCACTGCTGTGCGAGACTATGCTGGCGAGAGGCGACCGCATCAACTTCCCCGGCTATCACATGTACCGGCAAGACGAGTCCGATCCCATCAACGGAAGAGCGTACCGCGGCCTCGCGGTACTAGTCCGAAGAGGAATCATCCATCAACCGCTACCGGCGCTACAGCTCACCTCTATGTACGCGCTTGGCGTAGAGCTGTGCCTGTCGGGAACCCCGGTGCGGCTCCACGCAATCTACAAGCCGTCCGGCGAGAAGCTGAACACAAGCGAGCTGAAATCATTTTTGATTTCACCCGTCGCAACCGTCGCCGCCGGAGATTGGAACTGTAAACACTACGCGTGGAATTCAATTACAATCTCACAGTGCGGGGAACGACTCTTCCGAGACGCCGAAGCCAACAACTACGAAGTCAGCGGCCCGGATGTACCGACGCACTATCCCGACAACCCGCTACATAGCCCGGACGTCATCGACTTCATAGTTCACCATGGCCTCGAGAAGCCGCCGACCCAGGAGGTGTTACCGGACGCTAACGGCTCAGATCACATGCCTGTGTTAACAGTGCTAGATCTCACGCCGGCACGCGTGCCGCCCGCGCCGCCTCGACGCCGCATCGACTGGGAAGCTTACGCGGCGCGCTTGGACGAGTCGACTCCTAGCCGGCCGGTTGCCTGCGCAGCGGACGTGGATTTACTCGCCGGGGACATCACCGCCGCACTACAAGGCGCCCTTAGCGATGCCACATCGCTAACGTCGCCGCGGACGGCCCTACCGAGCACTCCGCCTCACATCATGAAGCTTATCAACGAGAAACGTCGCCTACGTAAAGTATGGCAACAAACTCGATGCCCCACGCAGAAGTCTAAGATCAACCGCCTACGCCGGAAAATACAATCCGAGCTAGAGGCCCATGCTACAGCTCAGTGGGAAGACCGGATCGACGAGGCAGACGGAGATATCATCTCGATTCACCGCCTCTGCAGAGCTCTATCCGGTGCACGGCCCCCAGTGCATCCACTGACGCATAGCGACGGGACAATGCGATACCGCGCGGAGGATCGTGCCGAAATCTTCGCGGAACATTTGGAACGACAGTTCCAACCGAATCCAACGGACGAGGCGGAACACGTCAATATGGTGGAGTGTGCCGTCTCCCAGTACTTCGCAGAACCGATAGCTCCCGAGGACAACCCAGTAGTGTTTTCACCGGGCCAAGTGCAGAAGATGATACGACGAGCGCCGCCGCGCAAGGCGCCCGGCGCCGACAACATCACCAACGCCGCCCTCCGACACGCGCCGCCGCGAACCGTGGCGGCACTGACGAGGCTTTTCAACGGCATAATGCGCACCGGCCACTTCCCGACCAACTGGAAGCTCGCTCATATCATCATGCTGCCTAAGCCAAGGAAAAACACACTGAAACCCGAGAGCTATCGGCCTATTTCGCTGCTACCGAGTACGTCGAAAGTATTCGAAAAGCTGCTACTACGCGAAATGAATCCATATATTCCGCCTCGCCCCGAACAATTCGGTTTCCGCGCGGAACACAGCACGACCCTTCAATTAGTGCGAGTTATTCATCTTCTCACAGAGCAGTTGAATAACGAACACTGCGCCGTTACGACCCTCCTCGATATGGAGAAAGCATTCGATCGGGTCTGGCATACAGGCCTGATCTATAAATTTACCATTACAGATACGCCCCGTCGTATAGTTAAAGTGATTTCATCTTTCCTTTCCGATCGTATGTTTCAGGTGCGGGTCGAGGCCCACCTATCGCTGCCACGACCCATCGCCGCCGGAGTCCCGCAGGGCAGCTGCCTATCGCCAGCCTGCTATGCGCTCTACACGGACGACGTGCCAGTGAAGGGTAACACCTTGCTGGCGCTATACGCCGACGACATTGCCTTCGTGTCGCCCGCCCACACGAAGGCGTACGCCGCCTTCGACATGCAGCGCACCCTCGACGCGCTCCCCGACTGGCTTTCGAAGTGGAGACTATCGGTAAACGTATCAAAAACTCAATCTATGTTAGTAGGCACCGGGCATACGAAGCGTAAGCTTTCTCTCGGCGGGGAACCAATCAAATACTCGCGCTCAGTGAAATATCTGGGTGTGACAATTGATTGCGGCCTCACCATGAGTGAGCATGTCCGCGACGTCGTGAACAAGACGCGGGTTGCCCGCAACTTGCTCCGGCCAGTGCTTCGATCTCGACTACCACTACGTGCGAAACTCGGTGTGTATAAAACATACATCCGTTCTCGCCTCACATACGCAGCCCCGGCATGGTACAGCTTAGTATCGAATTCGAACCGCGTTAAACTACGCGCGCAACAGAATATCTCGTTGCGTGTGATAGTCGATGCCCCGCGCTACATGCGTAACGATCTAATCCACAGGGACCTCGAGATGGAAACACTGGACGATTTCGTCGGCCGCCTCGCGAGTAAGTTATTTAAACGTGTGGATGCGTCAGATTTCGATCATATTCGTAATCTGGCGCCGCTACACGCGCGGCCGCCCGACCGCAAGGCTTACCCGCGCGATTTGGTGGTCGACGAAAACGACGTTTCGCGGACTTAATTCTTATTTGATACTAATACACTTGTATTTCCCACAGATGCAGCCGACTACGCGATACGCGCAGCGCTACGACAGCCATAAGACCGCGAGCCGCGGGTCGCCCGCCGCACGGCGCGGGCTCGACCGCGCTCGCGGTGAAAACCACGCTTAGGAGCCGAGAATGCCGATCGCGGGTGCCATCGCCTACAGGAGTAGGCCCGATCGCACCCGCGAAGAAAAGACAAGGGCCAGGAGTCGAGTCGCAGACCGCGGGTTGCCATCGCCTACGGGAGTAGGCTCGATCGCGCCCGCGAAGAAAATGACAAGACAAAGGGAACCGAGCCGCGGACCGCGGGTAGCCGTCGTCCACAGGAGTGGGCTAGACAGCGCCCGCGGAGAAGAAAGAAGATGAACAAGGCGGTTTAGTTTCAAGACACAAGAGTACCGACGTCCGTGGGCCGCCCGGTCGTTCGCCCGGCTTTCTCTCGTAAGAGAGATTCCACTGGGCGGGCTTGATCGCGCTCACGGTGAAGAGAAGAAAGAAGACTACAGGCCGCGAGTAGCCGGTCACTCGCCGTACCATACGGTGAGTTCGATCGCGCTCGCGGCAACAGTTCGCCAAAGCCCCACTCCGTGTTCACGGGTGGCGAGAAGAAACCTTGGAAATTTTCATCAAATGGGAGATTCCAATTCCGCGCGCCCTTACGGGCGCGAGAAGATAACCACAGCTGAGCGCTTCGCCTTACAGCACTTTATGATTTGCAGCGATCGCACGCGTTTATCGGAGCTCTCTAGCGAGGAAAATATCAAGAATTAATTAAACTGAATAGAATAAGTATCTTTTGTTGTTGATTATCTTTTAATTTTTATTATTATTATTATATTAGTGGTAAAATCACTAAAAAATTCATAATAGAGTGCATAATACTCACCGGATGTGGTACCGGAGAAGATGTACTAATTCCCCGAATTCCTCTGATACCCTCAGATTTACCGTTCCAATTTAAATGCCTACAATTTCCGGTAAAGATATCTTTTGCAATGACCATTAATAAATCGCAGGGTCAAACTTTTAACGTTGCAGGATTATACTTGAGTGTTGAGTGTTTTTCACATGGCCAATTATATGTCGCGCTGTCAAGAGTAACGTCTAAGCAAAACATGTTTGTATTGGCTAATGACAAAAAAGCTGTGAACGTTGTGTATAAGGACATTCTGTAGTAGGTATATTTTGCATTGCACCCGTGCGAAGCCGGGGCGGGTCGCTAGTATACTATAAAATCAACTGGTATGAATTTACATTGTAAGATAATGATTGAAAATCATTATCATTTGTATTGTTTCCAATTTGTTTTCACCCGTATTACGTATCTCCTTAGGTATCCTTTTACTTGTATTTTTTTTGCAGTTGTGTTGGTTGTTATTTTTGTATTACTCTCTCTTCCACTGTCTCCATTTATTGTCATTTTTAATTGACTGTTTTCACCCAAACATTTATAAACTAGTCCTGGACCCCAATGTCCCTCTAGGGAAGTCTGCCTCCCGCACTACGGGAAACCCTTTTCGGAGGCAGTGCATTGTAATTTTATTTGATATTTTGTTTATTATTTGGATCCAATAAAACCTTTCTTTTTTTTATTTGGGCAGTAAAGTTCAAAGTAAAAAAAACTTGGTGCTAATAAAAATAGACGGTTATTGGAACCCAAATTGTCTTGAAGGAATCGGAAGAAATATTGTCTCAAGTTAAAAATGCTTATTCTGATATGAACTGTAATTAAATGAAAATAATTGTTTATGATACATACATACATATACTCACGGCTATAAATCCCCAAAAGGGGCAGCCAGAGCTTTAGAGCTAGAAACTCCTCAGGCACATTTGATAGTTGTTAGAGGACAAGATGGTAGAATAAAGTATCATTGGTGATGAGTCTCTCACTTAAAAAAGCGCATACCCTTATTCGCCTCTTAAGACACTCATGGGTAGAAAGGGGTAGTGACATTCTAAGCCGGCAATACACGGCAATAATAATAAATATGATTCTGGTATAATAATCTCATAATTAATTTTAAATAGGTCCTGCTCAATTTAATATTTGCAGCCCCATATTAAAGTATTGTATTATGAAAATATAGTATTAGAAATTTAAAATTACTGTGACAGGACATCCCATAATTATCAGAATTATTCATCAGATAATTACTAAAATTATTATATATGTGGTTACATAAAGTATAAAATAACAATGGCTTGTGTATTAATTTATCATACAGTTATACCTTGCGCAGAAATCTAACGAAGTAATTCTGAAATTGATAAAATGATATAAGCGGTAACTAAGAGAACTGTTCTACAAAAACATACATAAAATCATGGCTATAACAATCGTGACAGCTAGGGGGCAGTACAGCGGCCTATCATCAGGGATATACCAATATCATAACGTAACCATGAAACATAAATTAAAAGTTTAAGTTAAAAGCTCAGAATAAGGCTGCAGCTTCACCTTTATCGCCAGATTGAAGCTCGTTGAAACGTCGAGATAACTTTTAAGGACCTCCCAATTGAGAATCAATATTATTACTAAGCTTTTGGAGTTTTGAGCTTTCATTTAAGGGATAATACGATTGACTTACTTTCTGTCACTTGGCTGTGTTGTCACAGGCAAATGTGGATGCTCTAAATGTTCAGTGGGTTGAATGTAAAAAGCGGAAAGGCGTTTTAAATTATTTAAATGTTGTTGAATAGAATTTTTATGATTTAAACAAATGTTGTATGAGGTAAGAAATAGATCTAGTACCTTATAATATTAACATACACATATGCTCACGCCATTTTTTCCTATTGGGTTAGGCAGAGACTATCGATCGTCACTTTGTATAGTAGTTAGTAGTTCAAATGTGAATAAATGTCTCTTCTTCTTCTTCTTCATCTACTTTGTACGATCCTGACAAACCTCTCTAGCTTCATTTACATCCATCAATATTTTTATACATGCTCTTTTTGCTCCATATTCATCCATTATAAATACAAATCTTAATAACTTTAGTAAAATTGATACACCTATTTAAATTATCGTCATAGTATCTTTACTAGTGGTCTGCTTCGGTTTTGCATCGATAGTGTTATATGGTCATTGCTCACTCCCTATGACTTTGAGCGAGATGTTTTATACCCTCTGTTTAATTTAGTTCTTCTGAAGGTTATAGCTGGCCAATCGTATGTTAGAAATTTAAATCCGTTTAGCAGTTTTAAAGCCGTGATAGGTCAGTTGGGAGAAAAACCGACACTAATGCCAAAATGGGATCATGTACCAGATCAGACTTAATTTAAATCTTTTTGTTCATGAAAACCTCATGTGGGGATTATTACCAATAAATGAAGAATAAATAAAGGAAAGAAAAATTATTCCGAATTAGTAAAAATTTCGGAGGTAGAAAACGCAAACACTACCTACTAAAACGTGTAAAAGAAATAAAGGATAGAAGAATTTCGCGCTGGCAGCCATTGACACGGTAGCTCAATTGGCAAGAGCGACGGGGGCGTATACCCGAGGTCGCGGGTTCGAATCCCGCCTGTGTCGAAATTTTTCTTTCCTTTATTTATTTCTTTATTTATCAGATCAGACTTACACTAATGTGTTATTTTTAAAGTCGTACGTGTGGTTAATTTATCGTGGTTGTTTATGGTGAGGGAAAACATCGTGAACCTATCCACTTGGCTAAGTTGTACTTAGTCATGTGACAGCGTACATACATACATACATACATATACTCACGGCTATAAATCCCTTGAAGGGGTAGCCAGAGCTAGGGAATGAGACATTCCTCAGCCACCTTTGGAAGTTGCGTGGGGAAAAGATGGTGAAATAAAGGTTGTTGGTGATGGGTCTCCAACCGCATCGCCCAAAAATCCCTTAAAAGCCCCAATACCGTTAGTCGCCTCTTACGTACACCCACCGGAAGAAATGGGGTAGTGCTATTCTAAGCCGACACTACACAGCAACTAAGCCGACACTACACAGCAATACACGCATGTGACAGCGTATCTGCTCAAAACGGCGATAGCAAAGAAAAACGTGTGTACTCTGAACACCAGGAGACAATAATGGCACGTGATGTTTAGAAGTATCAGTACGTCTGCCAACCCTTCGATAATATACGTCGTGAATATTTGAGTCTCGAGATATGTCTAAATCTGTTAAAAAATAGGTTAGTTGTAAAACAAACTAACAACTACTTATAATTATGAAAACATATGAGTAGGAGGTGCAGTTTTGAAGCCTATTTCATTAAAATCAATCAAACACACTAGAAATCCTTCACTTTGTAATATTACATCTCTATAAACATATTACAGGGATAGGTTGTAAAACAAACAAGTTCTAAAATACCGATAGAATTTCCACGCTATAGAAATCCTTTATAACATACATACATACATATACTCACTGCTATAAATCCCTAGAAGGGGTAGCCAGAGCTAAAGAATTAGAAATTCCTCAGCCTCCTTTGGAAAATTGAGTGGGGTAAAGATGGTAAAGTAAAGGTTGTTGGTGATGGGTCTCCAGCCGCATCGCCCAAAAATCTCTTAAAAGCCCCAATACTGTTAGTCGCCTCTTACGTACACCCATCGGTAGAAACGGGGTAGTGCTATTCTAAGCCGACACTACACGGCAAAACAAACAAGTTCTAAAATACCGATAAAATTTCCACGCTATAGAAATCCTGGATAAATGCATGACATATCCGCTATTCCCAGAGCTGCCGCGAACTAAGCTCCCGCCCGCCGCATACTTTACACTGCACGTATATTTGTTGAGTGTAAGCCAACATTACTTAGCCACGATGCTGTTTGTACTCTCTATTTGCTTTACATCAATTACCGGGGAGGTTTGTATTTTAATTGGAGCTTATTTTGTCAAACAACTTACATACTTAACACACTATGAAGGTTGTGGCGACCGCTAGACGGCGAACTCACTCGCATACTAGCAGCGTCATAAAAAATCGTACATCGCGGTATCGAAATGTTTCTCTAGCTAAGCATAAATATAAATTCAAAGTTGGTACACAGCAGGGTGCACTGGCCAGTATATCTTTGCTGTTCCCACAGTGGTGACCCCGACAACAACATGACGAATCTTTCTACTACATTTCTCAATCTACCCACATCTTGTACTCCTCGCTTACCTTACCAAACTACTCTAAACATCCTACCGAGCATCTACTGGCACGCTACTCTGCCTCACTGCTCACACTGCACTCTACTACTAGACGGCGAACTCGCTCGCACACTAGTCCCTCTCTACTATTGGTAACAGGTACCTCCTAGCTCTTCGATATCGTCTATCGACTAGGACTAGGCTCAAGGTGTACGCCGCCTACAAACCGCCTGACTGCCCCTTCTATCCCCAGGACATCCGGAACATAGTGGATGGCCGGACCGCCACTGTGGTGTTAGGCGATTTCAACGCCAAGCATCCGCAGTGGAATTCCGCCACCTACAATTCGGCTGGGCGGGGACTGCTGAGGGATGCGGAGGACAACGACTATACGGTCATTGCCCCCTGCACCCCGACGCACTACCCGGCCAACCCGAATCATCTTCCCGATGTCCTGGACATAGCTCTGCTGTCGGGGATAACATGCCCGACGGCGATCGAGGTGCTGTATGACGCCGACACGCAGCACCTCCCCGTTCTTCTGGCTCTCGGAATGAACGCTGATTTCCGGCACCCCCTTCCTCCCCGGGTCAAGATTGACTGGGGTGTATACTCCTCCAAAATGGAGGAGTTCCACCCAACGGGGGGGATATCGTGCGCCACCGACGTCGAGGCTTTAGCTTCGGCCATCGCGTCGGCCAAGGATGGCGCGACAATAGCCCGACCTCAGCCGGCTCTCGCGGGTCGCCACCTCCTGCCGGAGCATCTCCGGCGGAAGTTACGCGACAAGCGGGAGCTGCGCCGCCAATGTTCGCGTTCTCGCTGTCCGACGCTGAAGAGGCAGCTAAATGCTATCACGTCCTTTATTAAGGACGCGATAACGGAGTTCCGAGGGTGGACGTGGGAAAACCTCATTGAGAGAGCCTCTGAGGACGACGCCACCCTCTACCGGCTGAACTCTAAGCTCAGCCGGGCTCCGGCCCCGGCCTGTCCCATCTTCGACCGGGGTGGCAAACGCTGCTACTCAGCGTCGGACCGAGCCGCGATATTGGCGGATCATTTCGAGAGTCAATTCTCTCCCAACCCTGTCGTCGACGAAGAGCATAACAGCCTAGTGGAACGGCGGGTACAGCAGTTTTTGGCCGACGACCGGATACCTCCGATCAGGGGGGATGATTTCATCTCACCCTCGGAGGTCCGGAAGTTGGTCAACAGCCTTAACAGGCGGAAGGCTCCCGGCCCCGACGGGATTCCCGTCGAGGCCCTAGTACAGCTCCCCCGTAGAGCCCTCGTCGCCATGACGAGGCTCTTTAACGGGATATTTCGCACGGGCCGATTCCCACCCTCCTGGAAGACCGGTAAGATTATTGTCTTACCGAAGGAGGGTAAGGACCGGCGGCAGCCGAGCGGGTATCGACCCATCACTCTGCTGCCGCACATCGCGAAGCTGTTTGAGCGTCTGCTGTTGCGACGCCTTCGTCCCCACATTCAGCTGCGGGACGAGCAACACGGCTTTCGCGACAGCCATAGTACGACGCTCCAGCTCGTGAGGGTAGTCGAACACCTCTCCTCCGAGATGAACAGGGGACGCTACACGGTCGCCGTCTTTCTAGACATAGAAAGAGCGTTCGACCGTGTGTGGCATAGCGGGGCCCTGTTCAAACTCTTGGAGGCGGGGGTGCCGCCGGCATATGTAAGGATCATCGCCTCCTTTTTGGAGGGGAGGTCCTTCTATGTGTCGGTGGAGGACGCCCGGTCCGAGGTGAAGCCGATCCGTGCGGGAACTCCCCAGGGGAGCTGTGTCTCTCCACTGCTGTACGCGCTGTACACCAACGACATCCCCACCCTCGAGGGTAACACCCTATACGAGGGTGAGGAGGACGTTACGCTGGCGCTCTACGCCGACGACAGCGCCTTCTTCGCCTCCTCTCGTCGGCCCCGGGTAGCGGTTGCCAAGATGCAACGTGTTCTGCCGGCTTGGCTTGGTAGGTGGAGGACGGCCGTCAACGTCGGGAAGACGGCCGCCCTGATCACCAGGGTGAGACGGCCGACCGGGCTCGCGCCGCTTACGTTGGGCGGCGAGAGCATCGAGTGGCAGACCTCGGTCAAGTACCTGGGTTGCAAGATCGACCGCAACCTCCGTATGGGTTCTATGGTGGACCATGTCCGCCATAGAGCCCTCGGGGCCCGGTCGGTCTTGCGGCCGGTGCTCGACTCCGGCCTGCCACTACGAGCCAAACTGCGTATATACAAAATGTTCGACCGGGCGGACAACTGCCGCCACGAGCACCTCCGCGGAATCGCCCCGTTACACGCACGACCGCCCGACGGGCGACCGCTGCCTCGGGAACTCGCGCGCTCCCCGGAGTCGCAAGACACGCGACCCCGGGGACCGCCCCTTCCACCTCCAACTGCCCCGACATCAGTTCCGAGGGTGAGGTGCGTGACACGCATCCTCACCCTCCCTCACCCTCCTTAGTGGCTTATCCCCAGAAATGGGGATAGCCACCACTCCCCTCTATCGCCTGGGGAGGTGCCCAATGACCGGGGGGGACGTTCCCCCCCGAGACGAAGCTGGGCCATGGGGGCAACCTCGACGCCCACCCCTGCGCGTGCCGAGCCTTGTGTTCAGAGCCGCGTGGAAGATCCTCTTGACTAGGAGGGGAGTACTGTGGCGACCGCTAGACGGCGAACTCACTCGCATACTAGCAGCGTCATAAAAAATAGTACATCGCGGTATCGAAATGTTTCTCTAGCTAAGCATAAATACAAATTCAAAGTTGGTACACAGCAGGGTGTACTGGCCAGTATATCTTTGCTGTTCCCACAAAGGTCTATTGGGGTAGGCAGAAACTATTTTATCACTTAGAAGAAGTTGGTCTTATCTTAGTTTCTGCACATTCGGTTTAAGTCTTGCAACGCATGGATCATAAAGTTGTGTGAAAGTCTAAAACATGGTGATGTTAAAAATAAACCATGGATTGTGCACATTTAGAGCTGGAATTGAAAATCTATTTAAACCATACAAAAGCTAGGACACATTTTTCACACTCTCGTGCATTGTGAAAATAATTATAAAAAATCTCCGCCTGTCTGTCCTTCAAGTAGTATAACGTGGACGTTTAAAAGTTTACAGATGAATTATTTTTGTTTCCGCCCTGACATTAAGTATGATAATCAAATTAAAATTTAAGGAAGCTCCTATACAATATCATACATCAATGTTTCTAAGCACATTTTTGCTCAATGTTGGTGATGGCAACTATATTAAATAAACAAATTGCTTGTAAATGGTTAATTAAATTAAGCAAGAGTTATATTTATAAAATATTTTGCCATATGTAGATATAAGGCGCAATGCACCCTGTGCCCGCCGGGCCACCGAAATTGCCCGGCCTAACAAACCGTCGTCGGCCTGTGTTGAAAGAATTATGTCTAGCTTAAGTATAAAAACTACACCGCCGACAACAATTACATATATCGGCGGCCCGGCGGGCTCAGTGTGTGTTCCGCTTTTGCGAGACCAAATTGCGTCTTTCCAACAGAACAGAAAAAAACAGAAGTATGTCCAAATTGTCATTCGAATTGCTTATACATAAATTAGAAAAATACTGTCATCAGTTAAACTATGATATTTCCTAGTAAAACTATAACTATTCGTATCGGCTCCAGAAGCACACAAAAACAAAAATCTAATAGATTCGATCTGGATATCTATCACAGTCTGTTTCGGGTCAAGAAAAATAGAAAATATATATTTTATGTACGGGGGCGATAAAATAAGATAGGTTAGCTCACTCCTGGGGATGTTAGAGAAAAATGACCTCTTACTATTCTTATTCGATGGTTCGATGTTCACTTAAAGGATTAGTTTCGAGAATGAGAAGTACTCGATTATCACTTCTCGTGATATGAGTTTTATAAATACAATTTTACACTAACCATTTCTTTATGATAATTGAGGACTTTGAATATTTAGATGATACTTCTGCATCTGAATACATGATATTTACACATTTGACTACATTTTTAATTTAACACCAAAAACGAAATCTTTGGTTATCTGAGTGGGTATTTAATAGTAAGTAAATTTTTTTCATCCTTTCTAAAAACATGTAATGAACTTGATGGGGCAATGGGAGGTGGCAACTAAAAGTAGAAACCTCCCAATTCCTATTTAGAATCCGAAGTTTTTTAGTATATAATTATATTATATACTAAAAAATAATAGTTATCTATTATTATAAATATGAGTATAGTGCTATACTATTTCTTCCCATGAGTCCCAAACAAGGCGACTAAGCGCACTGAAGTGTTTTAGCGGTGTAGGGCAAAAAATATATAATTCTAGTAGAAATAATTATTCAATATTTACACTAAAGTATTTTAAATCATGCCGTGTAGTGTCGGTTTAGAATAGCACTACCCCATTTCTTCTATCTTTTCGCTACTCAAATTTCCAAAAGTGGCTGAGGAATTTCTAATTCTTTAGCGCTGGCTAACCCTTCCTGGGATTTATAGCCGTGAGTATATGTATGTATGTATGTATATTAAATCGAGTTCAAAATAGCAATATCAAATTGAATTCGGGAAACCATAGTACGGGAGCTAGTTTAGAAAATTGTCACGATGCTCGGAATCGCCCGCCTTTTCATTGTAAAAGCTTGCGACTGTATGTTACCTGTTAAATTGAACTTTATCGCAAGCACAGTAGATTCTAGAATTGCTAGAACACGTATTGAAGGTTTGTGATGAAATGAAATATGTTCCTGAAACTGAAGGGATTATTATTGCGGCTTTTTGTATACAATGTTGAATACTAGAAGTAGTTTTGCTATTTATATACGCATATTGATGTCGGTTATTCGGAAAGTATAAAGTCCACTGTTCTTTATTGGTATTCTAGAATAAGAAGTGAAATCTATATAGCGATGTAGGGATAGAAAAGATGATTTTGTCACGTCTTTGGTTACGTAAATAATTATATATACATACATATGCGTACGACCATAAGTTCCAAAAGGGTATCCATAGCTTTAGAGCAAGAAACTCCTCAGCCACATTTGGAAGTTGATAGGGAAGAAGATGGTAAAAATAGAGTATCGTGGGTGATGGGTCTCGCACCACCGCATCCCCCGAAGACCACTTAAAAAGCTCCATACCCTCAATGTCGTTACGACACCCATGGGATGAAAGGGGTAGTGACATTTTAAGCTGGCACTACACGGCAAAATATAATTATAAATCTAACGACATAAATAATTATTTTATTAAATCTTTTGTGTTGTGTCGGTTTAGAATAGCACTAACAAAGTGTTTTCCATTACAAGAGGCGATTTAGTGTTGTTGTGGCTCTTAAGTGATTGTTGAGCGATGCACAACACGATAGCTCAATGGATAGAACACCGGTTAACGTGTAAGCGACTAGTGTTCAAATCCCGGGTCGGGCCTACACCAATTTGTCTTTTCTAAAGACATATGTGTAGTTAATTTATCATGGTTGTTAACGGTGAGGGAAAACATCGTGGAGAAACCCACATGGCTGAGTTGTACTTAGTCATGTGACAGTGTATTCGTACAAAACGGCAATAGGCCTGCCCCCTATGTTTATGAGCGATGCAATAGAAACCAGATCAATTGCGTTAGATGGGCGAGCGGCTTTTCGGAACCGTACGTACTGGAGTGCGGTGTTAGACAAGGTGGGCTGAGTTCCCCATTACTGTTTAATATATACATGAATGCACTACTTGAGGCGCTCAGCAGCATGTATGTTGGTTGTCGCATAGACGACGTTTGTGTAAATAATTTGAGCTACGCTGATGACATGGTGCTGCTGAGTGCGTCACCTTGTGGCTTGCGTAGGATGCTCAATGTGTGTGAGACGTTTGCAGTTGAACACGGCTTAAAATATAATGCGCGGAAAAGTCAGTACATGGTATTTGGATCTGGTCGTGGGCGGTATGTTAGTGAGGTACCAGCTATTAGGTTGGATGGCGCTAGCTTAGAGCAGGTGCAGTCATTTAAGTACCTAGGTCATGTTCTGACGTATGATCTGAAGGATGACTGCGATATTGAAAGAGAGCGTAGGGCTTTGTCTGTCCGAGCAAATATGATCGCTCGCAGGTTTGCACGGTGTTCAGTTGAGGTTAAGGTAACGCTATTTAGAGCTTACTGCACGTCACTTTACACCTGCAGCCTGTGGCGTGATTATACGCAACGGGCATACGGGGCCCTGCGTATCCAATTTAATAATTGTTTCCGGGTGTTGGTGGGGCTGCCCCGCTTCTGTAGCGCATCAGGGATGTTCGCAGACGCGCACGTTGACTGTTTTTACGCGACAATGCGTAAGCGGTGCGCCTCCTTGGTGCGCCGGGTGCGGGACAGCCCCAACACAATACTAGGTATGATCGGGGCGAGGTTAGATTGTCCCTATATGCGACATTGTTGTGCCCTCCATGCTCCCTGTGTAAAAAAGGATAGGGCTTTGTAAATATATTATGTGTATATTAAGTTATGTCTTTCTTAACATAGTATGTAAGCCTTTACTAACACTAATGTGAGTCTTTGTTACTTGAATATACATTTTTATTATTATTATTATTATTTAATAGAGGTAAAATAACCAAGAACCTTTATTTTACAATCTTAACCCCACTCAATTCCCAAAACGACTAAGGAATGGGTAATTCTGAAACTCTGGCTACCCATGAAATGTATAGCCGTAAGCATATTAGATGTATGTATGAAAATATCATACATACATATACTCACGGCTGTAAATCCCTACCAGGGGTTGCCAGAGCTAAGGAATTAGAAAATCCTCAGCCACTTTTGGAAATGTGAGTGGGGAAAAGATGGTAAAAGTAAAGGTTGTTGGTGATGGGTCTCCAACCGTATCGCCCAAAAATCCCTTAGAAGCCCCAATACCGTTAGTCGCCTCTTACGTACATCCACCGGAAGAAATGGGGTAGTGCTATTCTAAGCCGACACTACACAGCTGGAGCTTGAAAATATCAATATATCGAGTAATAGGTGGTGGAGCTATATAAAAAGTGCTTAAAAAGCAGTCGTCCAAAGTGTGAAGAATAAAAGAGCCCGTATGAAAAGATTGATGAATTTATGCGAAGTTTGAGAGGTTTGCCGGGATCATACAAAGTGCCGATCGATAGTTTCTGGCTACCCCAAAGGCGACGACGACGTGAGAACATGTACGAGTATTAAAAATATATATATAATATTTATAATATATATATATTATAAATATATATATATTTGTTATAAACGGAAGTAAATAAATATACTGTATAGTGTCGGCTTAGAATAGCACCCTTTTCTTCCGGTGTGTGTACGTCAGAGGCGACTAACGGTATTGGGGCTTTTTAAGGGATTTTTGGGCGATGCGGTTGGAGACCCATCACCAACAACCTTTATTTTTCATAAATAAAAGATGTTATTAAAGGAAAGAAAAATTTCGACACTGGCGGGGTTCGCGGGTTCGAACCCCGCCAGTGTCGAAAAATTTTTCTTTCCTTTAATAACATCTTTTATTTATGAGTGATAATCCCCACATGAGGAATTCATGTCAAAAAACATTAAACCTTTATTTTACCATCTTTTTTCCAAACAACTTCCAAAAGTGACTGAGGAATTTCTAATTCGTTAGCTCTGGCCACCCCTTCTAGGGATTTATAGCCGTGAGTATATGTATCTATGTATGTATGTATGTAAATAAATAAATGTAGTATTAAAAATGAATAGTGTTGCGTTGGCATTGCCGTGTAGTGTCGTCTTAGAATAACTCCATTTCTACCCGTGGGTGATCGTAAGAGGCGACTAAGGGTATAGGGGCTTTTTAAGTGATTTTTGGGCGATGTGTTCGGAGACCCGTCACCAAAAACATTTATTATAACAATCTTTTCCCCAATCAACTTCCAATAGTGGCCGAGAAATTTCGCATTCCAAAGCTCTGGCTACCCCGTTAAGGGATTTATAGCCGAGAGTATGTTTTATGTGAGATATGTATGTAAATGTATGTTCGCGCCAGATTATTAAGTACTTGTTTTCTGGCAGTATGCGCGCCTTTAGCTAGTCTGTGATATGATAGTCTGTGGTTGATTGATAGATTGATGAATGGTAACTGGACTCTTGACTTGATTGAATTTGGATGGCGATTTGGTATTGTAATTAATTTTGTATAAATTTTGAGTATTGTGATAATAACAGAAAGGGGCAGTGAATATATTTGATTGTTTATGTTGTGAATCGGTGGAATTGTGGACAATATAAAAGTGATATCGGTTGAAACAAAACTTTGATGTGCATGTGGTGCACGCGTTGAATCTGAAATCATCTGATGAAGATATTCGTGGAATACGAAAGAAAGCAAAGAAATACTCACTAGATACGATATCCTTTCGCCAGGGAATCGTATTTTTATCAAAGACTGGATGCATTCAGATCTGAACAAAATAGTGAGAAGTGAAACCTCTTCAGCAATTCTGGGAGATCGAATAACAAAGGACGGAGCAACTCACCAGAAAATCACGTAAGTGAATAAAAATTATTAAAAACACATGAACAATTATGGTAGCAGAGAAATACACGAACATTTTAAAAATGAAAAGCAATTTTGTATAAATTTTATTAATAAGAAGTCTGTAGAAAATATCATTCACAATATATCACTAATTTAGTACAGTACTAATATAAATAAACCTTAAAATAAATCTTTGATCAATAAGTACAGTCCCGAAATAATTTTAACTAATTATTTCTCGTATTAAAAAGGATATCGAAATTTCCAATCAATAGCTTAAATATAAAACTTAGCACCAACTTTTTGTACAACTATGAAAAATACAACACTACACCCAAACGATATCCATAATATATTAATGCTATTAAGTAAAATAATGACACCAGAGGGGCTGGAAATCTATTATTTGTCTTTTTTACATCATCAGAAGGGCAAGCACGAGCCGTGTTTAAACTAGTTATCGCGTGGGATAAAGCAGCCATCTCTTACGCACTTACTTAGTATCGTAAACTGCCATCTCATTCTAACCGTTATCGTGTCGATAAAATAGCGTTCGTGCTTGCCCTACAGGTAAAATTACTTATACAGTCAAATAGTACATTACATACATCATTACATTCGAAATTCAAAATAAGATTTTTAACGACCATAATTTTTCGCTAATCGCCGATATAAAAAATAATTATTCAGATCTTTTAAAGACAATAAGTTATTAAAGCTTTCACAAAATAGTGAAACATGACATTATTCTTATGTGATCTAAAAATATAAAAAAAATATTTGTAGAGTAAAATAAATAATTGAAAAATCATGAATTTGAAACTATTCCTTCAATTTGAATCAAATGTCTATGAACTTTCTTTTCGCCATTCAATTCATTTTGAATTTCCTCTATACTTCTATTCCGAGTCTCAGGAACAAAAAAGTATACAAAAATGGCGCCTACGAGACAAGTAACAGCAAAATGCCACAAGGTCCAGCCAGGTTTTACCAAATCTACTAAATTCTGATATAATTTTGTTACTAAAAAGGCTAATAACCAATGGCAACCAGCCGTAATTGCTGTAGCTCTTCTTGTCACGTTTGAAGGAAATATTTCCCGTAACATTAACCATGGTATAGGACCTGCACCAACAGCATACGCTGATACAAATACACATAAGCATAACAATGGAGTCCAAGTACTATTCAAAATCAAACTTGAAGCCTTCAGATGATAGAATATTGCTAAAGATCCCATACTAACAGACATAACAGTAAAAGAGAAGAGTAGTAAAGTTCTTCTGTTGATTTTCTTTAAAAGTATCGCTGAGAAATATGTTGATGTTACTAAAAAAAATCCTAAAATAATAGCGGCAGACGGTGGAGCGATTGATACTGAAAATGATCTGAAAATCTTTTCGGCGTAGAATAAAACTGGGTATATTCCACTCATTTGTTGAAATATCATCAATCCGAAAGACACCACTAAACCAATAGTAGTACCACGCGTGCCAAATAATTGCTTGAAAGTTACTTTGTTCTTAGCATAGTTTCTGATGTACTCTTTGAGACTTTTGATTTCTGAGTCAATATTGTTATCAATTCCTCTGAAATATCTTAGGGCTGCTTCAGCTTCACTCCATTTGCCTTGAGACATAAGATAGGCGGGGGATTCAGGAAGGAAAAGGAAGGCAATAAAGAAGGATACGGGTATGCTTGCGCAGAGGAATGATATCCATGTTGTTGCTTGAACCAAACCTGTAACAAGTATAAGTACAAACTTTTATTTGTATTTTGGAATTTTAAACTTAATCGACCATCGAAAAGAGAGAGTATTTTACTTCAAATATAATTACTTTATATTACTCGTGGAACAGATAAGAAAATTTATATAAGGCAACAAATGGACTAAATGTTTGGTAGGCTGCGTAAGGCAAGATGTGTTTGTAAAAAACTTAAGCTTAATTCCTAAAGCCGTGTATTGTGTGAAAACAATATTAATTTTTATTTACACCTATTCTTTATTCTAATTTTATTATATGTATATTATAGTTTGAATCATTCTGTACTTCAAAGTAGTATTTTAGTTTTAGTTTTAGCAACCGTGATAGCCCAGCGGGTAGAACACTCGGTTATCGTGCAAACGACTAGTGTTCAAATCCTGGGTCGGGCCTACACCAATTTGTCTTTTCTAAAGACATATGTGTGGTTAATTTATCATGGTTGTTAACGGTGAGGGAAAACATCGTGAGGAAACCCACATGGCTGAGTTGTACTTAGTCATGTGACAGTGTATTCGTACAAAACGGCGATAGGCCTGCCCCCTATCACGTGAGTACACTGCCCATGCAAAACGTGGGTACTCTGAACACCAGGTGACAGAGTCACGTGATGTTTAGAAGTATTAGTACCTCTGCCAACCCCTTCGGGGATATTCGGCGTGAACGTTTATGTTATGTTATGTTTTAGTATTTTAGTAAGGTAAACTTGATAAAGAAAATAGTTTTGATATTAATATGTTTAAGCCTCTTACCAATAATATACCCAAACAGTACTCCACAAGTGAAATGCAAGTGATAGAAATTGACCAGTGACGGCAGTAGATGTTTCTCGGCAATATCCGCCACGTAAGGAGGGATGCCCACGCTGAAGGCTCCAATCGCCACACCAGCTACAAATCGGCCTACGTATAATCCATAAACGTTTGGGCTGCAATAAAATAAAACGATGATTTATAAGGGTATATAAAAAGGCTTAATTCTAGGAGTGTGTAACTATAAGGCTTAAAAAAATTGTTTTTTGGTCAGTCTGTAAGTTGTAGATAATTATTTCCAAAAATAGAGACCATTTAAAACTTATAGGTAAACCTGCTAGCTTTTTTCAATTATATACAAAAAAACATACACACATACATACATACATATACTCACGGCTTTAAATCCCTAGAAGGGGTAGCCAGCTAAGAAATTCAAAATTCTTCAGCCACGTTTGGAAAGTTGAGTGGGGAAAAGATGGTAAAATAAAGGTTGTTGGTGATGGGTCTCCAACCGCATCGCCCAAAAATCCCTTAAAAGTCCCAATACCGTTAGTCGCCTCTTACGTACACCCACCGGAAGAAATGGGGTAGTGCTATTCTAAGCCGACACTACACAGCAGCACAGAAAAAAACTTTGGTCTTATAATAAGTCTGTTCTTTAAGTATATGCCCATCATATATTCATCAACAGCACACATTATTATATCCTCTTTTGCACAGGTTAATAAGACCAAACTAATTTCTTATGTCTCATCTAACACGCAATGTGTCCGGGATGTTCACATTGGATGAATCATATGATTATCCGAATATTATATTATTCAGAGCTTCTCAGGTAGTTTTAAGATGTGTATTTTAGAAGTAAAGAAAAAAAATAAAAGAGAAACTTTATTCAGTGTAAAACAAAAAAATAAAATAAAAAAATAACGCAAACCAATAGCAACAAAAGAATAAAATGCAAGCAAAATCAAAACATAAAAAAGCAACCCTATGCAATGAATTGGTCACTGGCTCAGCATATTGCCACAGATGATGACGTCACTGACCGTGGTGCTGATTTTCAGTCAGTGCCACACAAATCAATTCGGCCGGCGAAAGTACAAGATTCATACAACAACATATCATAGTTATCACTGAAAAATATTATGAGTGGTAGTGATAATATTGAAACTAACAGTTTATTTACATTTAAATAGCAAATAAGGTTAATAATTAGAGGTATAAGATTTCTGATACAGTCGAAACATTGTTACGCCAAATTTTTATAATTTCTAAGTAAAGCTAAGATTTCATCATTAAACTGATGAAAGAAATTTCGGTTTTGATTGTTTCCGAGGACTGATTTGTGAATTGTTGTTCCGAGAATCAATTAAGGTTTGGATTTTTTAAATGGAGGGTATAAATTTTAACAAACCTACCGTTTAATGAGGCACGTTAGTATTAATCATGAAAATTACCAGAAAGTATTCTTTTATTAACAACCGTGATAGCCCAGTGGGTAGAACACTCGCTTATCGTGCAAACGACTAGTGTTCAAATCCTGGGTCGGGCCTACACCAATTTGTCTTTTCTAAAGACATACGTGTGGTTAATTTATCATGGTTGTTAACGGTGAGGGAAAACATCGTGAGGAAACCCACATGGCTGAGTTGTACTTAGTCATGTGACAGTGTATTCGTACAAAACGGCGATAGGCCTGCCCCCTATCACGTGAGTACACTGTCCATGCAAAACGTGGGTACTCTGAACACCAGGTGACAAAGTCACGTGATGTTCAGAAGTATTAGTACCTCTGCCAACCCCTTCGGGGATATTCGGCGTGAACGTTTATGTTATGTTATGTTATGTTTATTCTTTTATTCTGTATCAAGTCCGATGGGCATTTTTTCCTTAAAACTTTAAGTTGTTTAAATTTGATACTAATAATTTTAAATCTTTTTGTTCATGAAAACCTCGTGGGGATTATTACTAATAAACAAAGAATAAATAAAGGAAAGAAACATTTTTTCCCGCTTGTGTCGAAATTTTTCTTTCCTTTATTTATTCTTTGTTTATTGATACTAATATTTATAATGTTTTTATTTGAAGAGATTTTAATTTTGTGGTATGTAATATCTACTACCTAAATTTTTAGTTTTTAGTATATACAGCCCTCTTGTGAAATTGCATGTGCCCAACGGGGTCCATATTTATTACATACATACATTCATACATATACTCACGGCTATAAATCTCTAGAAGGGGTAGCCAGAGCTAAGGAATCAGAAATTCCTCAGCCACTTTTGGAAGTTGTGTGGGGAAAAGATGGTGAAATAATGGTTGTTCGTGATGGGTCTCCAACCGCATCGTCCAAAAATCCCTTAAAAGCCCCAAAACCGTTAGTCGCCTCTTACTGAAAGAATGAAGAAATGGGGTAGTGCTATTCTAAGCCAACACTACACAGCAATTATTAATGTTCCGTGATTACACCAACTATTTGTACACTTATAGTATGCAACAAAAGTTTGATTTTGAAAAAAAAAAAATGTCTTAGAATTCTCTTCTTACAGTAGTTTTATCAAATCTCCTCCTAAACTACTTAACCGATTTTGATTTTGAGTTAATGTTTAGTAGGCTTGAGAATATGATGTACATTATTCTTCATACTCGTAAACGGGAAGTGGGTCCGTCCCATTTCTTTATGTTTTGTTAATTAAGTTGTCTAATTTAATTTTATTTATTTATTTATGTGATTGTATTTTATTTTGATTTGATTTTGTTTTGTTTATATTTCTAAAGGCCATATGTTGAAGCCTGAAATAAAGACTTATTTATTTATTTTATTTTCTTAGCCACTTTTTTGTTCATGATAATATTGATGTTATTATGATAACGTTTTGTAGGTCACTTAATTACATAATACTTATCAAGTAGAAGTAAAATGTTTCCTCAAAAACCAAAAATTCATGCTATTTAACTTATCATTTCTCACCTAGAAGCCACCAATATCCAAGACACAAGAAGTGGCAAAGCTAAGTAGAGCAGCGTTTTCTTTCTTCCGAAGTACTCAGATATGAGTCCCGTAGGAACTGCACCCCAGAATGCGCCTAGACACAGTAGTGATGCCACCCAGGATGCTTGCGATTCGTTTAACTAGAAGAAAACAATTTTAAATCAGCATTTCAAAACTCATATTATGCATATACCAACGGCTATATATCCCAAGAAAGAATAGCGCGGTGGGTGTACGTAAGAGGTGACTTAGGATATTGGGGAATTTAAGGGATTTTTGGGCGATGCAGTTGGAGACCCATCACCAACAACCTTTCTTTTACCATCTTTACCCCACGCAACTTTGCAAAAGTGGCTGAGGAATTTCTGATTCCTTAGCTCTGGCTACCTCTACAAGGGATTTATAGCCGTACGCATGTATGTAAAGAATAGCACAAGCTTCTGAGTACAAAAGTATCCAGTCATGTTTGGAAATTGAGAGGGGAAAAGATTGTTTAAAAATGCTGTTAGTGATGGCTCTCAATCTGCATCGCCGAATAATCCCTTGAATTCCCCAATATCCTAAATACCCGCGGAAAGAAAGAGTCTAATTCTATTTTAAGCCAACACAAAGACCATACACAGCCTATTATGATCATGTTATTAACATTCTATTATTTAACAAATCTTCACCCCATTTACCTTCCAAAAATGGCTAGGTAATTTCTTATGGTGAAGATCTGGCTAAACCGTTTTAGATTTTTTAGCTATGGAGATATTACACACAGAGCTGTGTTGTGTGGGCTTAGAATAGCACTACCCCATTTTTTTCCAGCGGGTGTACGCAAGAGACGACTATCGGTGTTGGGGCTTTTAAGGGATTTTTGGGCGATGCGGTTGGAGACCCAATACCAACAATCTTTATTTTAAAATCTTTTCCCCAAACAACTTTCCAAAAGTGGCTAAGGTATTTCTAATTATTTAGCTCTGGCTACCCCTTCCAGGGATTTATAGCCGTGTGATATATGTGTGTTTTATAAGCAGATCAAGTTAGCACCAAACTAAGTAGAAATTTTACGGGATACTAACTCAACGACATATTTAGTTAGTTTATATTATAACCGTACTGAGCTCAAGCATACACTGGGTAAAGAGATTAGCGTGTTGGTCGAAGAACTGTCGCTGTGACAGGAGTCGGGATGGAAGGCTTAACCTTGCCCAGACACAGGGAATTCGGTAAGTAATTTTTTATTTTTTTATTAAATATTTTTATTGAATAGCAAACACGAAAATAAAAGACTGATTTGAATATTTCACATTTAAAATAAATAATTGTAAAGTTACAATTTTTTAAAGATTTTTCAACTTTTGTTCTCAATGACGTCATCGATCGAAAGAATTACGTAGCGACATGCAAATGAAGGAAAATGTTTCATAAAAATGTTGCTGATTGCAAAAAAACTCACGAATTTGTGGTTTTAAATGATATTATTGCAATTTAATAATTAATATTTATTATAAACTGTAAAAACGAATGTCTTTGAAATGACATTGAAGGTCTAACCCTGTTACAGTTTTTTGATAAAATAACAGTCATCTTAGCTATATTTAATTTAAATTTACAAAAATATTGTTATATAACATAATATCTGGAAATGGTTTTGTAATCAGCATCAGTTTGGTAAAACTTTGAATACCGAATTGTTTTACTTTTGAAGCTTACATAGACTTAAATGTTAAAAGGATTCCATGTTTAATGTAAAGTGTCCTTCAATAATAATGTCTTTAATTGTATGGTATAGTTTGAGCTTAAGGCGAAAGGCAAAGGCTTAACATAACAGTACTCCATTTCTTGCCGTGGGTGTTCGCAAAAGGCGATAAAGGGTATTGAGACTTTTTTAGTGATTTCTGCGATTGGAGACCCATCACCAAAAACATTTGCTTTGCAATTTATTAATTCGAAGCTCCGGCTACCCCGTTTAGGTATTTTTGGATTTAGATTTTGCCTTGAGTATAAGTAATGTAGGTATATTCAAATTTGTAACCAGGGTAACACATCTTGTACTTTATATGTGTACATGAGTTAAATTATATTAGACTTATTAAAATATTAGGTTTACATTAGTTAGGTAGTACATACAGACGGACCACGCAAGGAATCTATTGTCTGATTTGGTAGTTTGCTTGGGCTATGAAACTCTGAAAAGCAGCGAAAATATTTCAACTTGCCTGACAAATAGTTAATATGCTGAACATCAGACGCCGACATGACTAATGATGTTCAAATGAAATTAACCATAACTTTTTGCGCACAATAGCCCCGTAGTGACGGCTTAGAATGTCACTCCCCTTTCTACCCATGGGTGTCGTAAAAGGCGACTAAAGGTGTGGGGCTTTTAAAGTGTTTTGCGCTTGTAAAAGGCGATACGGTTGGAGACCCATCACCAACGATACTTTATTTCCTCCATCTTGTCCCCATCAACTTCTAAATGTGGCTGAAGAGTTTCTAGCTCTAAAGCCCTAGCTACTTTTGGGATCTATGACCATTAGTATATGTATGTCTTTGCGCACATAATTACGAAATATTCTTCCCTTTTTTGAAAATCATAAATATTGTGAATAAAATTTCTCAAAATATTTCGCGGTAAGTTTTGACATCCCACTGGAATACATGCGCGTTAGTCTAGCCGACTATTTGTATGTTAACATAGAAAACTGAAAGTTAGGCACCAGAGATTTGACAATTTTGTTAGCTTAATATTCATATGGACTAACGAATGACGTTTGAAAGACAGATTATTTAGAGGCTCATTCAAAGGTTTTGCAGTTTATTTTCTTTATACATACATATACTCACAGCTAGAAATCCCCAGAAGGGGTAGCCAGAGCTGTGGAATAATAAAAAATAATGAATAAAAAAAGGAATGTTGAAATGGTTTGGGCACATAGAGGGGATAGATGATAGTAAATTGGTGAAAGAGATCTATTAAGCCAATGTGGAAGGTAATGTAAGTAGAGGACAACCTCGAAGGACTTGTGGAAACAGCAAAGATTATTATTTTTATTTAAATTAAATAAGTTAGTTTTAAGTAAGCTTAATAGATTATTATGTTTTTTTTGGCTTGTATTGTGCATCTACCCAAATAATTAACTTATCGATCTCGCCTTCCAAAGGTTGTCTGGAAGAGATCGCTTTTAGCGATAAGACCGCCAATTGTACCTCACTGTAAACTGTTTGATCATATTATTACTTTTGTAAATTTGTGTTTGATGTGCAATAAAGAGTTATTCTATTCTATTCTATTCAAAGATATACTGGCCAGTACACTTTGCTGTGTACCAACTTATAATTTGTATCTATGCTTAACTCGAAAAACATTTACACTCCGCGATGTAGGAATATGAGTGAGACGCTGCTATGTGCGTTTGAGTCCGCAGTAGTGTGCGCTCTAACATGACTCCCACAGACTCATTTGGACCAAATAGAGAATGTGCTTAAAAAGGCAGGCGTCCAAAGTAAGAAGAATAAAGGAGCATGTATGAAAATACTGATGAATGTGAACGAAGCTAGAAAGGTTTGTCAGGATCGCACAAAGTGGTGATCGATAGTCCCTGCCTACCCCAATGGGAACTAACGGCGTGAGTATATGTATGAATGGGAATGTATGTAACTGATGTCAATGTCCTCCGAGGTCGTCCTCTACTAACATTACCTTCCACATTGGCTCTATAGATCTCTATATCCAGGATCGTACAAAATGGCGATCGATAGTCTCTGCCTACCCCAATGGGAACTAACGGCGTGAGAATATGTATGTATGTATGTCATGTCAATATCAAGCCATCTTAACAGTAAATTACTAAACAAAAACGTTTATTAGGCAAACAAGATTTCCGCAAAGCGCTTTAAATTCTATATTTAGATTAAATTTATTTTGAACGGCTCTTTTAAATTAGTACATCCGGTGTTCGACTAGGGAATTAGGCTTTACAGGCTTCCGCATCCTTTAAATTTAATGGCTGTGTTCGAAGTCCAACAAACTGACAGCCTTGTGCTGTTAGAATATGGTCGTCAAAAATGGTTAACTTATGAAGATACACCTACATATTATACTATATTAACTAGACAACATACATACATATACTCACGGCTATAAATCCCTAGAAGGGGTAGCCAGAGCTAAGGAATTAGAAATTCCTCAGCCACTTTTGGCAAGTTGTGTGGGGAAAAGATGGTGAAATAAAGGTTGTTGTGATGGGTCTCCAACCGCATCGCCAAAAAAGCCCTTAAAAGCCCCAATACCGTTAGTCGCCTCTTTCGTACACCCATCGGAAGAACTGGGGTAGTGCTATTCTAAGCCGACACTACACAGCAGACTAACTAGACAACACTAGGATGTAGAAGCATTTTGCATTTGACAGAAATCTAATTCGAAGCCAAAATTGAGGTTACAAAGGAGTTCAACTAAGTAATTATTTCGTCTTTCATGTTCATGAATATGTTTACATTGTGGAAAATGCTTATGATTTTTCACATACATACATTTATACTCATGCCATGTTTTTTCGGTGATATTTTTTATCGTGTGTTAGTAACTATTAACAAAGTCTTTTTCGTATATCACAACATTAATATTCAAAATAGAATATATTATAATATATATATATTATTCTATTTTGAATTGGTTTATTGAGTCGAATAAATAGTCACCGTAATCGAATGAAATTATCATCATACTGTATGGTATGAAGAATTGTTACTGTGGGTAGTTTTGTAAAATTTTTATTTGTGTCATTATTACTCATTATTGATGTACGTCGAATACGCGGTATTCAGTAAAACTATTTTGTTTTTGTAATACCGTGTTATATCCAAATTTGTATGTTTTTAGTCAAAATAAATTAAAAAAAAATTAGACCAAGAAACCAAACATTTTAATAATTGTAGCTATGTTGTCGGCCTAGAATAGCATTAACCCATGTTTGCAGTTGGTGCCGAACTCGAGGGATACGGGGGATATTAGGGATTTTCTGGTGATTATTAGGCAATGTAACTGGAGAACCATCCACTAAACATACATACATACATACATATACTCACGGCTATAAATCCCAAGACGGAGTAACTAGAGCTAAGGAATTAGAAATTTCTCAGCCACTTTTGGAAAGTTGTGTGGGGAAAAGATGGCAAAATTAAGGTTGTTGGTGATGGGTCTCCAAACGCATCGCCCTAAAATCCCTTAAAAAACCCCCAATACCGTTAGTCGCCTCTTACTTAAACCCACCGGAAGAAATGGGGTAGTGCTAACTAAAATCCACTAAAATCCTTTGTTTTACCATATTTTTCTTGCTAATTGGTGTAAATCCCACAAAGTGATTTTATATAACTGTACTCCCAGGATAGTGTCGTGTGTGTAGCTGTGTAGTGTCGGCTTAGAATAGCACTACCCCATTTCCTCCGGTGGGTGTACGTAAGAGGTGACTAACGGTATTGGGGCTATTAAGGGATTTTTTGGGCGATGCGGTTGGAACAACCTTTATTTGACGATCTCCCATTCAATTTCCAAAAGTGGCTAAAGAATTTCTGATTCCTTAGCTCTGGTTACCCCGTCTAGGGATTTATAGGCGTGATTATATGTATGTATGTATGTATATACTCCCAGGAATCAAACCTAAGACGCTTAAGAGTTATTTTATCGTTATTCTGTCGGTTAGAATGATATAAAAATAAACGCTGTTATGTCGCCCGAAAGAGATGGTTATCTAGTTCAAAGGTCGCTCGTGTTGGGCAGGTTTTGTGCTGAATATTCTACCCCTTACTCAGTGACCAGTGAGTGAGCTTTAAAATAAACATACATACATACATACATATTCACACGCCGTTAGTTCCCATTGGGGTAGGCAGAGACTATCGATCGCCACTTTGTACGATCCTGGCAAACCTCTCTAGCTTCATTCACATCCATCAATCTTTTCATACATGCTCTTTTATTCTTCATACTTCGGACGCCTGCCTTTTTTAGCGCACTTTCAATGTGGTCCAAGTGTGTCTTTCGTGGCCGTCCTCTTCTAATTAGTACCTAATTTATTATTTGATCAAAAGTAAAATGCATTCAATAACAAAAAAATATATACAATTTTATCACACCCAAACGTCACAATAAGAAATTTAATAGTACTATTTAACTGCTATTTATTTGCCGTGTAGTGCCGGCTTAGAATGTCGCTACCCCTTTCTACCCACGGGTGTCGTAAGAGGCGACTAAGGGTATTGGGGCTTTTTATGGGATTTTTGGGCGATGCGGTTGGAGACCCATTACCAAAAACCTTTATTTTTACCATCTTTTCCCCACTCAACTTCCAAAAGTGGCTGAGGAATTTATAATTTCTTAGCTCTGGCTACCCCTTTTAGGGAAATACAGCCGTGAGTATATGTATGTATGTATTTAACTGCAAACCACCAATTATATACAGTTCAAAATAATACTCAACTCAAACGTTCACGCCATATATCCCCGAAGGGGTTGGCAAAGGTGCTAATACTTCTGAACATCACGTGTCATTGTTACCTGGTGTTTAGAAAACCCACATTTTGCTTGGACAGTGTACGCACATGAT
The DNA here is from genome assembly GCA_963576735.1 of Bedellia somnulentella. Taxonomy (NCBI): domain Eukaryota; kingdom Metazoa; phylum Arthropoda; class Insecta; order Lepidoptera; family Bedelliidae; genus Bedellia; species Bedellia somnulentella. Next base: position 1,748,513 of record OY755192.1, on the reverse strand, counting down.
AGGAAGCAGGCCTATCGCCGTTTGGTACGAATACACTGGCATATGACTAAGGACAACTTAGCCATGTGGGTTTCCACCCGATGTTTTCCCTCACTGTTAACAACCATGATAAATTAACCACACTATGACTTTTAGAAAAGAAAAATTGGTGTAGGGCCGGCCTTGGATTTGAAATCACGCCTGTATATAGTGACGGGCGTCGTTCTACCCATTGGACTATCTTGGCCGCTGTTATTAACAATTTACATACATACATATACTCACAGCTATAAATCCCTAAAAGGGGTAGCCAGAGCTGAGAAATAACAAATTCCTAAGCCACTTTTGGAAGTTGAGTGGGGAAAAAATGGTAGTACAAAAGTTGTCTGTGATGGGTCTCCAACCGCATCACCCAAAAATCCCTTAACAAGCCCTGTTAGGGCCTGTTAAGCCCTAGTCTGTTAGTCGCCTCTTACGTACACCCACCGGAAGAAATGGGGTAGTGCTATTCTAAGCCGACACTACACAGCATTAACAATTTATTAATACAGAAACAAAACTTACAACAAGTTCTCGAGCCGTACTGTTAAATGATTCTTCTATGTTATCTATTTCCTGAAACAATAAGAAATTAAGTGTTAGTTCATTGAGTACATTTCATAAATACAAACATATACTCACGGCCATAAATCCCAAAAAGTGGTAGCCAGAGCTTAAAAACTAGAAACTCTTCAGCCACATTTGTAAGTTGATAGGGGACAAGATAGAAGAAATAAAGTTGGTGCATACTTTGCCCAAAGAATAAGCATTGCCGTACAAAGGGGCAATGCGGCCAGCCTTTTGGGAACCCTTCCCCCTGGCGGCAGTGATTTTGAAATTATTTTTTGTATTGTTTAATTATTATTTCTATCTTTTGTATATATATTTAAAACTCATAGATTAAGGTTATTCTGTACAAATAAGTATTTCCTTAGTACATAAATGTATGATATAAATTTAAAAAAAAAGAAATAAAGTAATGTTGGTGATGTTTCTCAAACCGCATCGCCCAAAAACCCCATACCCTTAGTCGCCTCTTACGACACCCGGTGGTAGAAAGGGGTAGTGACATTATTATCCGGCACTACACAGCAATAAATATTGAAATGTCAATATGAATACAGATAAAATTATAAATTAACTGTTAACGGCTACAAATCCCAAAAGTACCTTAAGCTACATAACTACAAATATCCCCAGTTATTTACCAAAATCATAACCGTGTAGTGTCGGCTTAGAATAACACTACCCCATTTCTACCCGTGGGTGATCGTAAGAGGCGACTAAGGGTATAGGGGTTTATTAAGTGATTTTTGGGCGATGTGGTTGGAGACCCGTCACCAAAAACATTTATTATTACCATCTTTTCCCCAATCAACTTCCAAAAGTGGCTGAGGAATTTCTCATTCCAAAGCTCTGGCTACCCCGTTAAGGGATTTATAGCCGTGAGTATATGTATGTTTGTATGTATTTACCAAAATAGCAGTAAGTTTTTCATCTGGCATTCAAAGTAAGAGTAGTTATGTGCCTGGCAATATTTAGTAGTATATTCTCCGTAACGTTGGCACACGAAGGCCGACCAAGTTGGCACATAAATAATGTTTTCATTAGCGCTTGTTATAAATCATGCGGTGGTAGCGATGCCAACTGCTGGCGTGTTGACACGAGCGGGAATACACGCGCGGGTTTTACACGCTGCGATTTTAAGCGTGGGGACTTTTGCGGTTTTTTTTCCTTTTTTAAATTAAATTTATTTATATTGGTATTGTATTTCTAAAAAGATTCATATAATATTTCTTACATTTGATGCGGTTGGAAACCCACCACCAACAACCTTTGTATTAAAATCTTTTACCCACACAACTTAGAAAAGAGGCTCAGGAATTTCTTATTCTGAAGCTCTGGCAACCCCTTCGAGGGATTTATAGCCATGAGTACCTATATGTTTGTTTGTATGTATAGGGAACAAGCAAGCCAATTAATAGTATACGCAACACTTAGATTAGTTTTTATCGAATATTTATTCGGCAATAGCTTAAATCATTTCCTTATACTAGTAAATTAATTAATTTTATACCAACATAAGAAAGTACAAATGTTAGAATGGATCGTGAAAACGTCAACATAGTACATACACAAATGTATATTACTGCCATTTATAATAATTCGCCGATTAGGCAGGAATTATTATGAAGACTAAGAAGACTACAACACACACACACCACACCCTCTATCGGTTTTTAAATCTGAATCCACCGGATCGGACGCGGCACATCGCATAGACATGCATTTAACTACAATTTCAGACGAACTGACGTAGTTTTATCTGGTAAGTTCCTTACATTTGTCAACGCGTACAAACAAACAACTTATACTCACATATATAAATCCCAAGAAGGGGTACCCAGAGTTTCGGAATATTAAATTTCTTAGCCAGTATTGGAAGTTGAGTGGGGAAAAGATTATTCAGTAAATGTTTTTGGTGATGGGTCTCCAACCGCATAGCCGAAAAATAGCTAAAAAGGCCTCAATAACCTTAGTCGCTTCTAACGAACACTTACTTTTATGACCCAGTACTTGTCACCGCGTAGTGACGTGCACATGTAAAAAGTGTCTGACAAAGTCACTAACATAAATAAACGCTCAAGAACCACCCGTTTGAACCTACAGGCGTCACTTTTCAAGTTAAAGATTGCGGTGAAATTAAATGAATTTAAATTGTTTCCTTACAAGATTAACCCAGTTCCCTTTCATTTTAGCAAACTTATTAGTTTAAACGGCGTTCTCTAGTTTTAATTTATTCAGTCAGTTTTAAACTCATTGTTTAAGTAGCTTTGCCAACGTTTGTCATTTTGATAAGGTCGCTTCGAATTACTTTACTGCTTTTCTCGACTCGGGTGCTCAAATTGTTTGTGGAAAATAGACTGATAGCGAAGAATTACGAATAGAAGCAGGCATAATATACGTCTAGTTCCTATATGTACATTGTATATTAATACTAATAAACGAGTGAGCGATAGTCTATGCCTACCCCAATAGGAAATAATGACAAGTATATGCCACTAATAAACGCATTTGAATGTTAAATAGATTAAGTCTAATAGTTTTGCAACGGTACATTTTGTCTTGTTGTGTATTGTCAGCTTAAAACTCCACTAACACATTTCTTCTCATGGGTACATACGAGGTGCGTAAGTGACACATTGTCACCTGGTGTTCAGAGTACCCACGTATTAATAGTGTACTCACGTGATAGGGGGAGGCCTATCGCGGTTTGGTAGGAATGCACTGTCTCGTGACTAAGTACAACTTAGCCATGTGGCTTTCCTCACGATATTTTCTTTCACGTTAACATGGTAAAATAAACCACACATGTGACTGTTACATACATACTCACGGCTATAAATCCCTAGAAGGGGTAGCCAGAGCTAAGGAATTTGAAATTTCTCAGCCACTTTTGGAAAGTTAAGTGAGGAAGTAAGTGGTGTTCCACCCACTTAACTTTATCGGTGTTATACTGAACACCCTGTACATTATGTATGTAACAAGTAGTTTAACTTCCAAGCTTGATACTAAAGTAATTCAATAAATCATAATTTAATAGCCGGCAATATATATCAGTTACATAACATTTAAGTTATGACCTAAACTTAAACGAAGTTCGTCTGAAACTTGTCCTCAACATAACTTTGAAAGGCAGCTAGTTATGAATGAGGAAACGGTTTACATGGGATGAATAAACCACCTGACATACTTATATATACATACATATACTCACGGCTGCAAATCCCTAAAAGGGGTAGCCAGAGCTTTGGAATAAGAAATTCCTTAGACTTTTGGAAGTTGATTGGGGAAAAGATGGTAATAGTAAATGTTTTTGGTGACGGGTCTCCAACCACATCGCCCAAAAATCACTTAAAATGCCCCTATACCCTTAGTCGCCTCTTACGATCACCCACGTGTAGAAATGGGGTAGTGTTATTCTAAGCCGACACTACACGGCTGTCTACTTATATATACATACTATTTTAATACTCACAGCTATATATCCCAAAAATAATTTATCAGCCCCTTTAAAAAAATTAATAGGGAAAAGATTTGAAACATGAAGGATATATAATAAAGGACTCCTGCCTAATTACCTAAAATCACTTAAAAGCCCCAAAAATATATGAGTTAGTGCTATTTGAAACTGATAGTACAAAGTCAGAAAACTAGGAACTCAACTAGAATATGATTTATCTTATTGGAACTCTGACTCTCTTTTATAAAATGACACTAATTCAATCAAGTGTATTTTTTATAGGTAGACATGGAAAACCATTTCTTACATTCATTCATACATACGGCCATAAATTCCAAAAAGGGGTAGCCAGAGCTGCAGAGCTGGAAACTCCTCAGCCACATTTGGAAGTTGATAGGAGAAAAGATTGTAGAAATAAAGTATCGTTGGTGATGCTGATGATGGGTTTCGAACCACATCACCGAAAAACCACAGAAGCCACATGGGTATGGACCCTAACGATACCCGTGTGGTAGAAAGGGGTAGTGACATTGTAAACGAGTAGCCTCCTTGTGGACCCGAATTAGGTGTAGTACCAACAAGCTCCTGGAGATCATTGCGGACAGAGTTGATAGTCCAATTTTAAATCATTGGTCATCACTCCATGTGATGAGTAATTTAAATTTCAAATTCTACTAACATAGTTTTTAAGTCTTTTCACTAACAGATATATGGACATTTTGCAACTGATTTGTCTGAAATAAATGATTTTATTATTATTAAGTCGGCACTGCACGGCAATACTTCGTCTATTCTACTAACATTACATATTCACAAGCAAAATCATCCTTCCACAAAATTCCGAACAAAATAACAAAACATATTCAGAATTTATAGCAACCATTATCAAATTTAAATAACACATATGGCAGTCAATTTAGCTTTTTACTAACTTTTATTGTACACTAAAACGAGTCCTATTGCAGTGTAGTTAAGGTTCAGTTTTAAATAACAACTTTGTGTTGCAGTAAAGCTATGCTGCAGACAAAATTGGCGAACAGTATTTTCGCGTGTTGACTAAAACTTATTTATATCTTGTATTTTCGTAATAATGCTTTTGTTGGCACAGTTTACGGTTTTTAGTCACATGTGGGTTTTTTTTTAATGTTTAAATAACCTATTTTTTTTTGTTTGAAATTGTGGCAACTTACATGTTGTGTACTCGCTCGAATCTCCCGCTACAGTATGAATTTAAGGTGTCGGAATGGTATATGTAATATTCGTTTAAACTTATTATTCAACAGATGTTAAGTTTTGTTTCAGTAAAAGTTGTGAAATGAACAAGCTGTAAGTTGGAATAAGACTAATAAGAGTAATGCTTTTTTAAACAATAAACTATTATTAAGAAATCATTCGCTATTACGTTGTATATTATTATGGCTGTTTCACCTTTTAAATTATAATAGTATTAGAGAAATCTCAGAAATTGAACTTCATTAAATGTTACATACATACATACATACATACATTTTCTCACGCCGTTAGTTCCCATTGGGGTAGGCAGAGACTATCGATCGCCACTTTGTACGATCCTGGCAAACCTCTCTAGCTTCATAATTTAATGTTTTTTGACATGAATTCCTCATGTGGGGATTATTACTCATAAATAAAAGATGTTATTAAAGGAAAGAAAAATTTCGACACTGGCGGGGTTCGAACCCGCGACCTTCGGGTATACGCCCCCGTCGCTCTGCCAACTGAGCTACAGTGTCAGTTGGCTTCCAGCGCGAAATTTCTCTATCCTTTGTTTGTTTTTTTTTTTATTTTACACGTTCAAGTAGTGTTAGTGTTTAATAACATCTTTTATTTATGAGTAATAATCCCCACATGAGGAATTCATGTCAAAAAACATTAAATTATGTGATAGTTAGGCGTTTCCAACATTTGCATTCTATCTGAAAAGGTAGACAAGTGGCCGTCCGAATTAGTTAAAATTCGGAGGTAGGAAACGCAAACACTACTTGAACGTGTAAAAAAAAAAAAACAAACAAAGGATAGAGAAATTTCGCGCTGGAAGCCAACTGACACTGTAGCTCAGTTGGCAGAGCGACGGGGGCGTATACCCGAAGGTCGCGGGTTCGAACCCCGCCAGTGTCGAAATTTTTCGTTCCTTTAATAACATCTTTTATTTATGACTCTCTAGCTTCATTCACATCCATCAATCTTTTCATACATGCTCTTTTATTCTTCGTACTTCGGACACCTGCCTTTTTGAGCACATTTTCTATGTTACATAATTATACTTACTTATACTCACGCCCATTATTGCCATTGGGGTAGGCAGAGACTATCGATCGCCACTTAGTACGATCTTGACAAACCTCTCTTGCTTCCCTTACATTCATTATTCTTCTCATACATGCTCTTTTATTCTTCTCACTTCGGACCCCCGCCTTTATAAGAACGTTTTCTGTCTTTATATAATTATAACATTGAAATAATGTATCTACCCAATGTAAAACCTAGTATTCATTAGTAAGACTTAATGTATACATAAATTAATGTATTTCGCAGTGATAAATATAGAAATAGGATTTATTCTCCTAAAATGTACTAACTCGAACGTTTCTATACTTAGTAGTGTAATATTAAATATTAAACTAGCATATCAAAAATTGCTGTGTAGTGTCGGCTTAGAATAGCACTACCCCATTTCTACCGGTGGATGTACGTAAGAGTCGACCAATGGTATTGGGGCTTTATAAGGGATTTTTGGGCGATGCGGTTGGAGACCCATCACCAACAACCTTCATTTTACCATCTTCTGCCCACTCAACTTTCCAAAAGTGGCTGAGTAATTTCTAATTCCTTAGCTCTGGCTACCCCTTCTAGGGATTTATAGCCGTGAGTATATGTATGAATGTTCCTTACTAAGTAGTATGAAATTAACCATTAATCTAGAATGTTAAAAATGTATGGATGGATGGAAAAGTGAAGTTTGAGGGTACTAAACTAAACTCTTACCTTATAGTTCTCAGTCAGCAAAGGTAGGGCGGACGAGGACCAAGCGACACATATGCCAGTAGCAAAGGCTCCGATATTTACTGAAACAATTAAATCATCAAAATGAGAGAAAAAGTATAATCTTATATGTATAATCTTAATTGAATTGGTTGCTGTGTAGTTTCGGCTTAGAATAGCTCTACCCCATTTCTTCCGGTGGGTGTACGTAAGAGGCGACTAACGGTATTGGGGCTTTTAAGGGATTTTTGGGCGATGCGGTTATCACCAACAACCTTTATTTTTACCATCTTTTCCCCACTATCAGTTCCAAAAGTGGCTGAGGAATTTCTAATTCCTTAGTTCTAGCTACCCCTTCTAGGGATTTACAGCCGTAAGTATACGTATGTGTATGTATGTATGTATGAATTGGGGTAGGAACAGACAGTGAAGTAAACTTAAACTTTTAAACTCTTCTCTTTTTGACTTTTGACTTTTTAAACGTTCACGCCGTACATTCCCGAAGGGGTTGGCTGAGGTACTCAGACGACTGAACATCACGTGACATTGTCACCTGGTGTTTAGAGTAACCACGTTTTGCTTGGACAGTGTACTCACGTGATGTCGCAATTAGTACCCACGTTTTGCTAGTGTGCTCATGTGATAGGGGGCAGGCCTATCGCCGTTTCTGTACGAATACACTGTCACATGACTAAGTACAACTAAGCAATTTGGATTTCCTTACAATTGTGGGAGTCATGTTAGAGCACACACTACTGCGGACTCAAACGTACATAGCAGCGTCTCACTCATATTCCTACATCGCGGAGTGTAAATGTTTTTCGAGTTAAGCATAGATACAAATAATAAGTTGGTACACAGCAGAGTGTACTGGCCAGTATATCTTTGCTGTTTTCACAGTGGTGACCCCTCGATAAGAACACACGCTTCTTTCTACTACATTTCTCGATCTACCCGCAACTTCTATTACTCGCTTACCTCACCACACCATTCATTCAGCAGAGCATCTACAGGCATGCAATCACCGGCCTCATTGCTCACACTGAATTTGGTAATTGGTTATAGGTACCTCCTAGCTTTGATATTGTCGTATCGACTAGGAGGGGAGTACTGTGGGAGTCATGTTAGAGCGCACACTACTGCGGACTCAAACGCACATAGCAGCGTCTCACTCATATTCCTACATCGCGGAGTGTAAATGTTTTTCGAGTTAAGCATAAATACAAATTATAAGTTGGTACACAGCAGGGTGTACTGGCCAGTATATCTTTGCTGTTTCCACACAATGTTTTCCATCCCCGTTAACAACCATGATAAATTAGATAGATAGATAGATAGATAACGCGTTCATTTATGTTAACATAACACCATTCAATATAAAAAAAACAATACAAAAAGTTAATAAACAATATTTTTGACCTAAAGATTAGTGCTATGGTAACACAAACTAGGTCCTAACTCAGCGCTTGATATTGCCAAGTGGCAAAACACTGGTTTTCGGTTAAGGCCTATACTACACTTACTAATTACCCACACATATGACTTTAGAAACGACAAATTGCTGAAGGCCTACCCGGGATTTATGATTAAGTAAATAAGTTAAAACGCCCTATTCGAACTTAAAGAATCACTCCTTTTCGCCATGACATGATATATCAATGCGGAAGGTAATGTTAGTAGAAAATGACAGGTGAAAAGGCAGATGTCCGAAGGATGAGTAATAATCCCCACATGAGATTTTCATGAACAAAAACATTCAAATTATGTGATAGCCGTTCTCAACATTTGCATTCTCTCTGAAAAGGTAGACAAGTGACCTTCCGAATTTGTAAAAAACTCGGAGGTAGGAAATGCAAGCACTACTTAAAAGTGTAAAAGAAACAAAGGATATAAGAATTTCGCACTAGCATCCATTGCCACGATAGCTCAATTGGCAGAGCGATGGGGGCGTATACCTGAGGTCGCGGGTTCGATTCCCGCCTGTTGTGTCGAAATTTTTCTTTCCTTTATTTATTAGTAATAACAGAGCATGTATAAAAATATTGTTGGGTGTGGATGAAGCTAGAGAGGTTTGCAAGGATCGTATAAAGTGGCGATCGATAGTCTCTGCCTACCCCAATGAGAACTAACGACTTGAGTATATGTATGTATGGATTGTATCAATTTTATCTTATTGTGAAATTTTGTGTGAAAGGGTATTGTAAGTTTTAATTGATTGTTGGAGGATTTGGCTAGAGACCTATAGAAAACCATCCTTTCTTTAAAATATTTTCCACACTTAACGTCCAAAAGTAACTATTTCTATGCTATTTATAGTCGTGTAGTGTCGGCTTAGAATAACACTACCCCATTTCTACCCGTGGGTGATCGTAAGAGGCGACTAAGGGTATAGGGGTTTTTTAAGTGATTTTTGGGCGATGTGGTTGGAGACCCGTCACCAAAAACATTTATTATTACCATCTTTCCCCCAATCAACTTCCAAAAGTGGCAGAGTAATTTCTCATTCCAAAGCTCTGGGTACCCCGTTCAGGGATATATAGCCGTGAGTATATGTATGTATGTACGTCCAAAAGTAACTATTTCTATGCTATTTATAGTCGTGTGTATGTATATGTATGTGTGATACAAAAAAACGTACCAATTCCAGTGGCTACATACTGGGAAGTATGACCGGACGTGTCCCTCTTTATATCCGGGATAGTTTCGATCCGATGAAGATACTTCCCGTGATGAGGAATCTGGTCTTCTGGTTCTGTCTGCTTTTCTGCATCAGGATGGGGTTCTTCCACTGGAATTAAGAAAACTCAACTCAAACATGCTTTTCGTATATTTCCAAAGGGGTCGACAGAGGTACTAATTGGGTAGTAAGGAAAAGTTGAGATTAAAGTAACAGACGTTGGAAATAGAGAGAGAGGATGGATGAGAGTAAAGTGGTGAAAGAGATCTATAGAGCCAATGTGGAAGGTAAAATTAGGAGAGGACGACCTCGGAGGACACATTTGGATCAAATAGAAAATGTGCTCAAAAAGGCAGGTGTCCGAAGTACGAAGTATAAAAGAGCATGTATGAAAAGATTGATGGATGTGAATGAAGCTAGAGAGGTTTGCCAGGATCGTACAAAGTGGCGATCGGTAGTCTCTGCCTACCCCAATGGGAGCTAACGGCGTGAGAATATGTATGTACGTACCTTGTGAATATTATGTTGATAGGTGTGTTAGCAACCTTACTACATACATATACTCACGGCCATTAATCACAAAAAGGGGTTACCAGAGCTTCAGTGGCATTATTTATATAGATACCGTGTAGTGCCGGCTTAGAATGTCACTAGCCCTTTCTATCCACGGATATCGTAAGAGGCGACTAAGGGTATGGGGCTTTTTAAGTGGTTTTTGGACGATGAGTCTTGGGATTTATGGCTGTGTGTACCCTACATTAACATCCCTATAGCGTTCAGAATACACTGGTGTGCCCAAATGACGGTATTTCTTTTTTGCATACATACATATACTCACGGCTGTAAATCCCTAGAAGGGGTAGCCAGAGCTAAGGAATTAGAAATTCCTCAGCCACTTTTGGAAATGATAGTGGGGAAAAGATGGTAAAAATAAAGGTGGTTGATGATGGGTCTCCAACCGCATCGCCCAAAAATCCCTTAAAAGCCCCAATACCGTTAGTCTCCTCTTACGTACACCCACCGGAAGAAATGGGGTAGTGCTATTCTAAGCCGACACTAACAGCTTTATTATTATTGGTAGCAAAAGTCATGATGTAGGAAAACTCAAACGATAAGCATAAAAGGCAAAACAACTGAGAATTACTTAGAAAGGTCTAAATATATAACACTATCTCCTAGACATTAAACTGAGTGAGATAAGGTCCAGACATGTTTATCAGTTTGTTATGCAACTGTAACTAATTAGAGATAAACTTGGACATAGTCCTATAAAATATCACGACAACATTTTATGACAAACATGTATCATAGTGTTACGACATCTGTTCGCAAGTAGGAGATAGGATTTGCCACTACTAGATAACAGATGGCGTTACTAGTATTCTAATAAGTAAAGGAATTACTAGATGTTTCTCGAATATCGACTTTTCGAGAATGTGGTACTAGAACTTTCTGTAATATTCGCGTATTTGAGATTTGGCATATATAAAGAGCGACGCGTGCTACGGAGTTATTCGAGTGCGAAGAACTAAAGCGAGAACAAGCGAAATACTAGAGCGAAGAAATTAAATACGACAGTGCAGTGATATACGGATTACGGGAATAAGCTTAACGGTGTGGACAGTGTTACTATAACGGAGTAAATTAGTGTTGTTAATTAGTGCGAGTATCGATAGTTAATTATCGATAGTGTTTGTTGTGTTGTGTAAAGTGCGTTATTGGTCAATAAATATAATTACACCTTATTGCACGAAAGTGTGACTGGTATTTATCAAATTAAGAACCCGGTACGTAACAATTGGTGACAGAAGTGGATTTGAAGATGCCAGTTATGCCGAAGGAAGACGGAAGAGAGGGTGTGAAGACACGCGCTCAGAAAGCCGCAGAGGGTGAACAGCTGTCGGAAATGAGTTCATCGGTCACGAACCCTCGGAGTGACATTCCAGAGGAGACGTCCGCGGTGACTAACGCGCCGTCTACATCAACGGCGCCGGCGGCCGCAACTAATACTGACTTGGCGATGATAGTTGAAATGTTTCAAAGCATGCGTGAAGCACAACAAAGCATGCGTGAAGCACAACAAAGCATACAGGATGTTGTGAAAAACATACATTCGGAGGTACAGGATGTTAAAAAAAACATACATTCGGAGGTACAGGGTGTTGTGAAACAAGAAGTTCGTGAGTTGCGCGAGGAACAGCAAACTAAGTTCTCACAAGTTCTCACTGCGGTCAATGAAGTCAGTGGTCGGGTGGTTACTGTGGAAAAAGACGTAGAGCAGATGAAGGAGCAGGTAACCACTATTGAGAAAGATATCGATGACATGAAGACCGACTTCCGCGGAATGGAGAAAAGGGTTCTGCAGCTTGAATCACGACCGGTCAAGGTTGTCTCCGGTGAGAATGTAGTAGCTGTCCATGGTCCTCGTGTGAAGGTTCCTCCCTACGACGGAACAACATCCTGGTCGGCGTATAGACATCAGTTCCAGACTGTTGCGGCTGCCAATGGTTGGACTGATGAACAGTGTTTGACTGCACTGACGGTGGCGCTCCGAGGTCAAGCACTGTCAGTAATAGAGGCGCTGCCGACTCCGAGTGGTGGTTTCAAGGACCTGCTGGATGCGTTGGAGTCTCGCTATGGAGAGCGACACCTGGAGCACGTGTTCCGCGCTCAGCTGCGTGATAGGGTCCAGCGTTCTGGAGAGGGACTTCAGCAGTGGGCCCTTGAAATCGAGAAGCTCGTCCGCAAGGCCTATCCCAGTGTAGATCCGAAGACGGTGGAAATGAACCTGGTGCAAGCATTCGTCGACGGCATCAGAGATATCGAAGTGAGAACAGCGGTGAGACTTCAACACCACACGTCTCTCAAGGATGCCTTGGCGAACGCTCTAGAAGTTGAAGCTTGCCGTCAGGATACGCGCCAAACTCATCGACTTCGTGAGATTGCGGAAGCAAATGAGGACGTCAAGGTCATTAAAGCACCCGTCGGAAGGAGTACTGGACCGATTTGTTATGGCTGCGGGAAAAGGGGCCATTTGAGATTAAGTTGCCCGCTGAGGAAGGAAGAAAAGAGGCAGGCAGAGGCTCCTGCCGCAAAACGAGCATTAGCCAGGACCGGGGGGCAGGTGCTGGCTAGAGAGGAGAAAGCCCCGACAATGACCATCTCACAAGCCTGTAACGGGAACAGTTTGGTGATATTGGGCTGTGTCAATGATCAAGACTGTAAGATGACCCTTGATACTGGAGCGTCTAGAACGGTGATCAATCCGGCACTGGTGAAAGCAGCGAATATCAAGTATAGCAGAGATACTAAGTGTCGGCTACTCTCCGCCTCTGGCCAGCGAATACCTGTCCTTGGTGAACTCTCAGTCAGGATGATGGTTGGCGAGACGTCGTATACTCATCAAGTCATTGTGGCTGAGATAATGGATGAATGCATACTAGGACTGGACTTTATGAAGAAATATAACTGCCGGATTGACATAACGAGAGGAATTTTCAAGTGTGGCCGGGAAGAAATCTTTATACTGGGTGGTCCCGTCGGTGAAGTGACATGCTTGAAAACCATCAATATTCCTGCGCGTTCTCAGAAGTTGGTTCCGGTGATGTTACCTGTAGACAGCGAGAAGAAGAGGCATCGTTGTGTGTTGATTGAAGAGACAGGGAAGAACGGGCCAAGGAAATTTCTGACAGCAAGAACTTTGGTTACAAGCAACAAGACGGCAATAGTGAAGGTAGTCAACCTTGACCAAGAAGATGTACAGCTTAAGCGGGGTGAAGTAGTTGGTCAGTGTGAAGAAGTAGTCTGGATGAGGAGCTGTCATTCTCCAAATGGGAAAGTCAAAGTGAAAGTCGATAATTCAACTGTAACTGACTTGTTAAGTGAGATCCAGGATGACTTATCTTACTTGGAGAGGATCAAGGTTAAACAGTTGCTGGTGAAATATGCTGACATCTTCTCAAATGCAGAAGGGGACTTAGGCAGAACATCTTTAGTGCAACACAGAATTGATACAGGGGACGAAAGACCTATTAGACAGAGAGCAAGGAGAATCCCAATCGCTAAGGAGAAAGAAGTTGAAGAATTGCTCGAAGACATGAAAAAGAAGAAGGTCATTAGTCCGTCCTCCAGTCCGTGGTGTTCTCCAGTGGTTCTTGTTAAGAAGAAAGATGGAAGCACACGGTTTTGTGTTGACTACAGGCAACTGAACAACGTGACAAAGAAGGATAGCTATCCTTTGCCAAGAATAGATGACACTCTGGATACTTTGAGTGGCATGAAGTGGTTTTCAACCCTGGACTGCAAGTCAGGCTACTGGCAGGTGGAAATACATCCGACTGATAAAGAGAAGACTGCGTTTTCAACTGGAAAGGGTTTGTGGCAGTTTAACGTCATGCCTTTCGGTCTCTGCAACGCGCCAGCTACTTTTGAAAGGCTTATGGAGTGTGCGTTGGCGGGATTGGTTGGCGAGGCTTGCCTGGTGTACCTCGACGACGTGGTCATAATAGGCAAAAGCTTCCAAGACCATCTCAAGAACCTGGAACAAGTCTTTCAGAAAATTCGTGGAGCAAACCTGAAACTGAATCCGAAGAAGTGCCGGCTGTTTAGAACTTCAGTGAACTATTTAGGACACGTAATCAGCCGAGAAGGAATTCAGACGGATCCGGAAAAGGTGGAAGCTGTGCAGAAATGGCCGACGCCAAAGGACAAAACAGACGTGCGAGCTTTTCTCGGCCTTTGCTCGTACTATCGACGTTTTGTAAAAGGGTTTTCTGAGATCGCCAAACCATTGCATCGGTTGACTGAAGATAAGAAAACCTTCTCTTGGGATGATGAATGCGAGTTATCTTTCAATGAGCTGAAGAAGAGGCTTTGCGAGACACCTATCCTTGGATATCCACAGCCAGAGGGACAGTACATCGTTGACAGCGATGCTAGTAATATGGCTATTGGTGGAGTGTTATCACAGATCCAAGGTGACAAGGAAGTTGTGATCGGATATTTCAGCAAGTCTCTATCTAAAGCGGAAAGAAACTACTGCGTCACGAGAAAGGAACTTCTAGCTGTAGTGAAGACCTTACAGCATTTTTACAAGTATTTGATTGGGAGACCGTTCAAGCTTCGAACTGATCATGCTGCACTGAAATGGCTTCTCCAGTTCAAAAACCCGGAAGGACAGGTAGCTCGATGGATCGAACAGCTACAAGAGTATGACTTTTCTATCGAGCACCGTAGTGGTAAATCTCATGGCAATGCAGACGCGCTTTCACGTAGACCGTGTCCGGAAGACTGTAAACATTGTAGGAAGCAAGAGTCGAAGGAGGAGGTCGTGAAAGTGACTCGAATTTGTCCATTGGATGGATGGGAAACAGAAGCTATGCAGAAGGCCCAAGAAGAAGATGAGAACCTCAGACCCATCATGAAATGGAAGAAGGAAAAACACGATCAACCGGCTTGGAGTGAAGTAGCGTCCACAGGAGTGAGTACGAAAGCTTACTGGGCGCAATGGAACAGCCTGGTTCTGATCAATGGTCTACTGTACCGGAGGTGGGAGAAACCCAACGGTAAAGAAGAGCACCTACAATTGGTCGTGCCCAGAGCCAAGGTTAAAGATGTACTGCGGGAAACACATGACGGTGTTTCGGGCGGGCATCTTGGGGTAAATCGTACGTTGCAGAAGGTTCGTGCGAAGTTTTACTGGCTTCATTGTAGGGACGACGTACAGGACTGGTGCCGGAAATGTACA
The DNA here is from genome assembly GCA_963576735.1 of Bedellia somnulentella. Classification (NCBI taxonomy): domain Eukaryota; kingdom Metazoa; phylum Arthropoda; class Insecta; order Lepidoptera; family Bedelliidae; genus Bedellia; species Bedellia somnulentella. The sequence goes on along the minus strand of OY755192.1, from coordinate 1,733,048 downwards.
ACGTGTGCCGCGGTGAAAGGTCCGCAGACCCGGAGTAGAGGGGGATTACGGTTGTACAATGTGGGAGCTCCCTGGGAGAGGATTGCCGTTGATGTGGCTGGACCGTTTCCACAATCAGAGTCCGGAAATAAATATTTCATGGTGGTGATGGATTACTTCACTAAGTGGCCTGAAGTGTTTGCCATACCCAATCAAGAAGCAATAACTGTGGCTACAAAACTGGTTGAGGAAGTGATCTGTCGATTTGGCGTGCCCCTGGAGATACACTCTGACCAGGGAAGAAATTTTGAGTCACAAGTATTTCAAGAGGTGTGCAAACTGCTTGGAATGCATAAAACCAGGACGACGCCATATCATCCTCAGTCAGATGGAATGGTGGAGAGGTTCAACCAAACACTGGAGAGACAGTTGGCGAAGATGGTTGAAAAACATCAGAAGGACTGGGACAAACACATTCCATTATTTTTACTGTCTTACCGGTCAGCTGTTCACGAAAGCACGAAGGAAACACCTGCTTTCGTCAATTTCGGAAGAGAGCTACGATTGCCTGTAGATTTGTTGACAGGAGGGTCACCAGATGAGCCGCAGAGTGTAACTGAATATGTAAGCGATTTGAGGGAAAGAATGCAAGATGTACATTCCCTAGTGCGTGAAAATGGTTTACATGCTAGTGAAAAGATGAAAACCAGATATGACCGTAAAGCTAACACGCCGCGTTTCGAAGAGGGTATGCTCGTCTGGTTACACAATCCAACTCGCCAGAAAGGGAAGTCCCCTAAGTTACAAAATAGGTGGGAAGGACCGTACAAGGTGGTCACTAGAATAAACGATGTAACGTACAGAATTCAACGCCAACCTAGAGGGGCTTGGAAAATAGTTCACATCGATCGACTTACGAAGTACCATGGAAGCAATAATACTCGGGACGAGTATTAATGTAAGGAGGGGGTAATGTTACGACATCTGTTCGCAAGTAGGAGATAGGATTTGCCACTACTAGATAACAGATGGCGTTACTAGTATTCTAATAAGTAAAGGAATTACTAGATGTTTCTCGAATATCGACTTTTCGAGAATGTGGTACTAGAACTTTCTGTAATATTCGCGTATTTGAGATTTGGCATATATAAAGAGCGACGCGTGCTACGGAGTTATTCGAGTGCGAAGAACTAAAGCGAGAACAAGCGAAATACTAGAGCGAAGAAATTAAATACGACAGTGCAGTGATATACGGATTACGGGAATAAGCTTAACGGTGTGGACAGTGTTACTATAACGGAGTAAATTAGTGTTGTTAATTAGTGCGAGTATCGATAGTTAATTATCGATAGTGTTTGTTGTGTTGTGTAAAGTGCGTTATTGGTCAATAAATATAATTACACCTTATTGCACGAAAGTGTGACTGGTATTTATCAAATTAAGAACCCGGTACGTAACAATAGTTATTTTGCTATTTATATGACCTAATCTATGATATCGTTTAGGTAAGCAAATCAAATCAGAGCTTCAGAGCTAGAAACTCTTCAGCCACAATTGATGAGGAGACAGGATGGTAGAAATTAAGTATCGTTGGTGATGGGTCTCCATCTGCATCACACAGAAATCACTTAAAAAAGCCCCATACCCTGCGTCGCCTCTTACGACACCCGTGGATCGAAAGGAAAAGTGTCATTCTGATCCGGCACTACATGGCCAATACTGAGAACTATAAGAAGTAGCTAGACCTTCAGAATTAGAATGTAAAAAAATTGGTCATTAGTGACTAGTCCAATCAAATAATAACATTAAAAGCTGCGTTCCCTCAATCACTTTTTACAAATCTCACAGGAATATATGGGGTAGTGTGGTTCTAAGCCAATAATACACGCCAGCAGATACAACAAAGAATACAACCGTATTGAAAATCCACATTAATTATATTCATGTTATAAACTAACAACACTTTAAATTTATTACAGGAAATGATTCATGAAGCAGCTTGAAAAGATTCGAGCCAAAAAGGTTTGAAGCCTTGCTATTTTAAGGCGCCGTTGGTTCAGCGAAAAATATCATCTCAGGGGGTGCGGCCCCCGCGCGGGCGCGGGGAAGCGCCTGCGCGCCGATCGAGCGGCCGTCTCCCCGACGCGACGCCGCGTGCGCGCGTTTTAAAAACATACAGTAGGGTAAGCAATACAGTTATTGTCAACTCGACATTTTTAGCCACTCGCAAATATTTTCTATGGTATGGGTTCGGACATTTGTTTATGATTATTTACATTTTCTTTCTAAAATATTTACGAGTGGTTATAACAGTCAGGGTGACGATAACTGTATCGCTTATCCTAGGTTATCAATTTCAAAAATAGTTTCTACCATGGCCGTTTACTATATTAAATGTAATTATACGATAGATTTGTCTACCCCTGTCAGTTTATACAAAATTATTACAGTGATAATTTCATAACTTTTGCCGTGTCGTGTCGGCTTAGAATAACACTACCCCATTTCTACCCGTGATCGTAAGAGGCGACTAAGGGTATAGGGGCTTTTTAAGTGATTTTTGGGCGATGTGGTTGGAAACCGTCACCGAAATCATATATTATTACCATCTTTTCCTAAATCAACTTCCAAAAGTGGCTGAGGAATTTCTCATTCCAAAGCTCTGGCTATCCCGTTAAGGGATTTATAGCCGTGAGTATATGTATGTATATAATTTTCAGTTTACACCTGTAACTATTTAATATTATTAATTGAAATTAGAAGTTATTTAACGGTTTTGTTCTTTTTCCCATTCCTAATAAATTAAACAATAAAATATAAAAATGTGTGCAATCTATGAATTGAATGAATTCTTTTATATTTGCTAATGCTAACTGTACGCACGGTCACTCTCACGCCTACATTGACGCGCATCGTATACAGATAGGTCACTCGCACACTAACGGCGCCGCACGCACGTAAATTGTAAGATCTGTAACACAAGGCGCGTACGACATAGGTCCATCCCCTAAAGCAGCTCGCCGAGCACTGAGCGGGCGGCGGGCGGCGCTCGGGCACGAGTAGGACTGCGAATATCGATGTTTTCTAAAATATTTGTTTTATTGAATTTATTAAAAAAGAAAACTAATCGCCAATTATTATTAGAAATACAAATGCTCAAATTATGATGCAAGTTATATGTAAGTAGGTAAAATAAATAAAATATAAAATCATTTTAAAGAGTGTAATTAGAGGTATGTTGGCGATTTTTTTCTATCGAGCGAAAATTTATTAATCACGTTTCGAATCGCCAATTTCACAGCAGAAAAGCCTCAAGATTTTGATGTATTTTTTTCAAAACCATATTGTTATAAACATACGCATTATAATGTTTCAAAAACTCTGTTCGCTGGACTAACGGCACCTTAAAATAAAATTGTGGAATTTCGACATGGATTACCGAATAGTGCTTCAGTAAGCATAAAAAGTAAGCTATCAATGAACTGTTTAAAGGCTGGACGTTTAAAACTGCAAGACTTTAAAGCATAAAAGGCTTCAAAACTTTAGTCATGGCCCAAGCCTTAAGGCATAAGGCTTAAGGGCAAAATTTACATATGCGATATATAAAGCCATTGTACAAAGTAATTTTTTTAAAAGCCAAAAGAATAGGAAAAATTCAGATAAAATAAACAATGAGCTAAACATAAAAACAACGATAGAACTATGAATAGATTCAAGGATATATACAAAACGCTTGAGATTTTCCCGAATTCAACAAAGCTACAATCGATACACTTCGAACACGCCATTGCAATTTATTGGTCTGAGTGTTTGAAAGTAAAACAAAGTAACAAATCTGGTCAGCATATTGCGACTGAAATGTGGAGGTGATAAGTAAAGAGACAAACTAGTAAGCGCAGTTCGTCCTGAATATTTGTATTGCACCTGCTCCGATGTTACCGGGGTTTAGCTCGGGAGAGTAGGCTTGGGAATGGATAGACACGGCAATTCATAGGTTTTAAAATGTTATTATATGGGAGCAAAACTAGCTTTGTACATATCTTTACAAGCAAGAGTACGTGCTAAGGGTGGATTAATGATATTAAAGGAATTTATATAGCCCTATTGTAAATGGTGACGTCAGTAGGGAACGACCATGGAGAATACATTTAGATCAAATAGCGAATGGGCTAAAAAAGTATAACATCTGAAGCTGGTAGGTTTCTATTGAAGAAATAATTTTAATTCGCATTAACTTTCGGAGCCTATTGATTACAAACAAACAAGCAAATATTTTCCCCCTGTAACAAGTATAGATTAGATACATACATACATATACTCACACCGTTAGTTCTGATTGGGGTATGCAGATACTATCGATTGCCACTTTGCACGATCCTGGCAAACCTCTCTAGCCTTCGTACACATCCATCAATCTTTTCATACATGTCCTTTTATTCTTCATGTTTCACATTCTCTATTTCAGGTCCAAATGAGTCCTCCGAGGTCGCCCTCTACTAATAGTACCTTAGATAAGATAGATGTGCCGTGTAGTGCCGGCTTAGAATGTCGCTACCGCTTTCTACCCACGGGTGTCGTAAGAGGCGACTAAGGGTATCGGGGCTTTTTATTGGAATTTTGGGCAATGCGGTTAGAGACCCATCACCAAAAACCTTTATTTTACCGCCTCTTTCCCCACTCAACTTCCAAAAGTGGCTGAGGAATTTATAACTCCTTGGCTCGGGCTACCCCTTCTAGGGAATTATGGCCGTGAGTATATGTATGTATGTATGTATGTATAAGATAGAGTCTATATTATTTAATTACTCATAACTAAAATAAAAGTTTATTTTTTTTAAAGCGTCTAAATTTTCCTAGCCCTGCGTTCCAAGTAAAACCACACAATAAAATCCAGTGCGCGCAATTTGCGGAGCCTTCGTCTCGGTTCGCTCGCTACAAATAAAAAAATAAGAAAGCTAAGATCAAGAAAGATTGAAATTCTAGGTTCTGTATATTGTTAGTTTGTAGAGGTTAAATGAGAGACAGTAATAAGAGGGACTGACAAATAAAAAATACTGGAAAGTTAAGTTGTATTAATTCAGATAATAAACATTAAAAGCTGTGTAGTGTCGGCTTAGAATAGCACTACCCCATTTCTTCCGGTGGGTGTACGTAAGAGGCGACTAACGGTATTGGGGCTATTAAGGGATTTTTTGGGCGATGTGGTTGGAGACCCATCACCAACAACCTTAGTTTAGCATCTTTTCCCCACACATCTTTCCAAAAGTGGCTGAGGAATTGCTAATTCCTTAGCTCTGGCTACCCCTTCTAGGGATTTATAGCCGTGAGTATATGTATGTATGTATGTATATATATATATGTATTTTTTTATTTTTTTAAGTCACGGAACCCAAACAGTTGATCTTCGAAGCAAATCCAGTTGCACCTCAGAACTCTGTACACTACTTGTGTTATTTGATTTCTGTATATACGTTTAAATTACATACTTACTTCCGAGCTATTTAGTGTAAGCTTAAAATAGCATTACACGATTACTTTCTGCGGTTGTCGCAAGAGGTAACATGGGTTGGGGTAGTAGTGGTGAAATTATTTGTATTAGTACCTCTGCCAACCCCTTCGGGGATATTCGGCGTGAACGTTTATGTTATGTTATTTGTTGAGAGCTATGCGACACTTAGAACAGCACTACCCCATTTCTTCTGATGGGTTTACGTAGGTGGCGACTAACGGTATTAGGACTTTTAAGTGATTTTTGGGCGATGTGGTTGGAGAGTTGGAGACCTATCAACAAAAACCTTTTCCCCTTTTGACTTCCAAATGTGGAGGGATTTCGTATTCTGAAGCTCTGGCTACCCCTTTTAGGGATTTCTAGCCATAAATATATTTACGTATGGTGAAATTATTTGTTAGGTGTTGTGGCTGGAGACCCATCACCACCAATTCGTTAATTTATCAGCTTTTCCACAATCAACAAAAAAAAACATACTAAACATATGCTTCAATGATTGTTTCTCAGTCTTGGATATCTATACATATAAAAGATAGTGGTGTTAGTTACACTATTTATAACTCAAGAATGGATGAACCGATATGACTGAAAATTGTTGGAGAGGTAGCTCAGAACCAGGGAAAGGACATAGGATATATATCATCACGCTAAATATCGAAGGGGGTGAGCAGTAAAAATATTTAACACCATCCGTGCGTAGCCGGGGCGAACAACTAGTTATTTATATGTGCACAATATCATATTGAATATATGGTTGAGTTAATATCGTTACTAGTAATAAAATTCTACTTTATTTGGGGCTATCTAAGGCAGGCGTCCGAAGTATGAAGAATAAAAGAGCATGTATGAAAAGATTGATGGATGTAGACGAAGCAAGAGAGGTTTGCCAGGATCGTATGAAGTGGCGATCGATAGTCTCTGCCTACCCCAATGGGAATTAACGGCGTGAGTATATGTATGTATGTATGTTGGGGCTATCTTGATCTGTGTATAATTTGTCCGTATTTATTTATTTAACCTAGGTTATTTGATATTTTGAGACCTTCACAAAAGCGAGTAAAAGATTCTTTTTTCCTTTTACAAAGTTGTTAATGTAAAGTTGTACTTACTTGTAAACTAAAAAACACTGTCACAATAATTTTAATGTATTTCGATAGCGACACAAACATTACTTAAGTGTGACTTGAATGACTGTTTTCCTACTCTGATCAAAGCAATAGGTCATCTTGATAACGGAGCTCGATTGAGAAATAAACTGAAGGGGTGTGAAACCATTTATATTTGATTTTAGATATTTATTTATTCATTCAAGAAACAAGGGAATAGAGAAAGAATAATGGATACATGCACCAGTTTCTTTCGAAAGCTATATTCAGACTCTTCCAAAACTGATCACACTACTGGTACAAACTCTAATTCTGAACACCCCCGTCCTCCTCCAGACACAATCCCTCCCATTAGCGGCTATGAAGTACATCAGGCCCTTAAAAGTATGAAGTATTGTAGAAGCCCAGGAGAAGATGACGTCACGACGGAAGCGTTGAAAGTAGGAAAGCCCGTTCCGCTCCCCCAATTAGCTAATCTCTGTATTTGTATTTGAACGGGTAATTTTCCGCAAGTCGACGTCTTTTGTGCGCCTGTTTTGCGTGATGAAGGGATGGCACTACTCTAGCCATCCCAGCTCACCAAGGAAGTTCAGGATCCCCCTAATATCCTTGAACACCTCAGGGAGCGACCTGGCGTCACCCAGGTGCGTTACCCTGTAATCCGCTACGCCTGTACACTCGAGGAGCACGTGCGCAGCTGTTTCCTCCTTCTCCATGCATGCTCTGCACAAAGGGCTATCTGTAACACCTAAAGTAAACAAGTGTTTGTTAAAAGGGCCATGCCCCGTGAGGGTGGCTGTGATCCAACTAATTTGTTTTTTGTTAAGTTTAAATAGTTTGTTAGTAAGTTTCTTGTTGAACCTGGGTAAAGCTGTTTTGGCTTGACTGCAGCCGCTTTCCGAGGACCAACATGCGTCCCACTTACCTCGTATGGCCTTACGGACTATAGTTTTTAACTGATCGTTTGGTAGAGGCAGACATGGTTCTGGGCCTGTAAACGGGGTATCTGATCCTCTTCTGGCCAATTCGTCTGCTGCATCATTGCCGCGTGATCCGCTGTGTCCTTTGATCCATTGTATGGTAGTTTCATTGGTTTGCCCTATCACCGTTAGGGCTTTGTGACATTCATATATGAGCCCTGATTTGCACTCGTAGCTCATTAGGGTTTGTAGGACTGATTTGCTGTCCGAGAGAATACGAATTGGAAGTTCTCTGATTTTCCTCGCTGTTACTGCTTGGGCGGCGAGTATGATTGCGAAGCATTCTGCCTGAAATATCGAATTCCAGGTGCCCATTGGTCTAGCTATTTTTATCTGCAAGTCTTCGGAGAATACCCCCGCTCCAGTGCCAGATTTAGTTTTAGAGCCATCTGTAAATATCTTTACTTCCCTTTCATTGAGGCCTTCGTTCGGATTTTCTGTCAGCTGTATTTTGTACTTCTTGTCAAAGATGTATAGTTTGGGAATCCTGTCGTTCACAGCTGATATTCTAGGTGTCTCTTTTACCATCCTGGTAAGGATTTCGGCGTGAGGGACTTTGTTGGATTTCCATAGTTTGTTTGCATTTAGTCTCACAGCTGAAGCAGTAGCTTCGTGCTTGATGAACAGGTGCAGTGGAGTTAAATTTAGCATTATTTCAAGGGCGGCGGTAGGGGCGGTTCTCATACATCCCTTAGCCGCTCTGCACACCAGTCTCTGAAAGCTTTGTAGTTTGCTTTGCACTGTACTTAGCTCTGTTCGTTGCCACCAGGCAAAAGCGCCGTAGCAGAGTATTGGTCGTATCACAGCTGTATACAACCATATGATTATTTTTGGGTTTAGACCCCAGCTAATCTCTGTAATTCAATTCTCTTTACTGGTAAACTCCCAGATTAATTTTGCCATTCCAACATAATACTTTTACACAAAAAGGGCGATAGGTCAGATATTGGGAACTATCGTCCTATAAGTTTAGTGTCACATATTTACAAATTATTTATAAAAACGATACAAACGCATAACTGATCAATTAGACTCCTATCAGCCACCTGAGCAGGCTGGCTTTCGACCTGGCTACTCTACAACTGACCACTTACATACACTAAATCAGATTATAGAGAAACACAATGAATTTAATAAAACACTCTACTTAGCCTTTGTTGACTACTCAAAAGCTTTTGACAGCATCTCACACTCAGCAATTATATCCGCTCTAAATAACCAGAACATCAATCCCACTTATACTAGCATTATTAAAGCAGTATACAACCACAGCACAGCCAATATCAAAATATCAGCATCCTCAGGCCCGTCATTCCAAATAGAAAGAGGTGTGAAACAGGGAGACCCTCTGTCCCCAAAACTATTCACTAGTACCCTCGAAGAGGTCTTCAAAAAGTTGGCAGTTTCTTGGCAAAACAGGGGCATTGCCATCGGCGACCGAAGGCTGAAAAACCTTCGGTTCGCCGACGACATTGTACTGTTTGCATCATCTCTATCGGAACTCGAGAAAATGCTTCAAGAAATGAGCACTGCTAGCCTTGAGGTTGGACTGAAGATGAACCGGTCAAAAACCCAACTAATGACCAACGGCGCAAAGCGTAAGGTAGGGGTCGATGGGCAGGAAATACAATACGTCGACGAGTACATTTACTGGGGCCAGATAGTGTCCTTCGCAAACAGGCAGGACAAAGAAATCGAACGACGCGTTTCGAAAGCCTGGAAGAGCTACTGGTCCATGAAGAAGCTGATGAAGGGTAACCTTCCGTTAACCCTGAAGCGCAAACTTGTCGACATGTGCATCCTGCCAATCCTAACTTACGGCGCACAAACGTGGTCATTGACCGAACGTCAAAAGTCCAAACTTAAGGTTTGCCAGCGAGCAATGGAGCGCAGTATTCTGGGTGTCAAACGCACAGATCGCATTCGAAACACCACACTGCGCTCAAAAACTGGGATCGCTGATGTAGGAGTTCAGACTGCCAAACTCAAGTGGACCTGGGCCGGACACGTCTGTCGAATGCATCCGGAAAAATGGGCTAAAACAGCCACTGAATGGGTGCCTACAGATGGGCACCGGCGTAGGGGAAGGCCTAGGAGGAGATGAAGGGACGACCTGGACAGGTTTGATCCAGGCTGGTGGTGTACAGCCTAGTGTTTTAGTGGCGTGTTTCTCAGTTGCTTCGGTTATTTTAACAGCGTTTGTTGCGCACAATGTCCATTTGATTTCACGTTTTACATTCACGTATACCCGAAGTCACGGGTTCGATTCCCGCCTGTGTCGAAATTTTTCTTTCCATTATTTATTCTTTATTTATTAGTAATAATCCCCACATGAGGTTTTCATGAACAAAAATATTTAAATTATGTGATAGTTAGGCGTTTTCAACATTTGCATTCTATCTGAAAAGGTAGACAAATGGCCTTCCGAATAAGTTAAAATTCGGAGGTAGGAAACGCAAACACTACTTAAACGTGTAAAAAAAATAAAGAATAGAAGAATTTCGCACTGGCAGCCAATTGACACGGTGGCTCAGTTGGCAGAGCGTCGGGGCGTATACCCGAGGTCGCGGGTTCGATTCCCGCCTGTGTCGAAATTTTTCTTTCCTTTATGTATTCTTTATTTATTAGTAATAATCCCCACATGAGGTTTTCATGAACAAAAATATTTAAATTATGTGATAGTTAGGCGTTTTCAACATTTGCATTCTATCTGTAAAGGTACACAAATGGCCTTCCGAATTAGTTAAAATTCGGAGGTAGGAAACGCAAACACTACTTAAACGTGTAAAAGAAATAAAGGATAGAAGAATTTCGCACTGGCAGCCAATTGACACGGTGGCTCAGTTGGCAGAGCGTCCGGGGCGTTTACCCGAGGTCGCGGGTTCGATTCCCGCCTGTGTCGAAATTTTTCTTTCCTTAATTTTTATTCTTTATTTATTAGTAATAATCCCCACATGAGGTTTTCATGAACAAAAAGATTTAAATTATGTGATAGTTAGGCGTTTTCAACATTTGCATTCTATCTGTAAAGGTAGACAAATGGCCTTCCGAATTAGTTAAAATTCGGAGGTAGGAAACGCAAACACTACTTAAACGTGTAAAAGAAATAAAGGATAGAAGAATTTCGCACTGGCAGCCAATTGACACGGTGGCTCAGTTGGCAGAGAGTCGGGGCGTATACCCGAGGTCGCGGGTTCGATTCCCGCCTGTGTCGAAATTTTTCTTTCCTTAATTTTTATTCTTTATTTATTAGTAATAATCCCCACATGAGGTTTTCATGAACAAAAAGATTTAAATTATGTGATAGTTAGGCGTTTTCAACGTTTACATTCTATCTGAAAAGGTAGACAAATGGCCTTCCGAATTAGTTAAAATTCGGAGGTAGGAAACGCAAACACTACTTAAACGTGTAAAAGAAATAAAGGATAGAAGAATTTCGCACTGGCAGCCAATTGACACGGTGGCTCAGTTGGCAGAGCGTCGGGGCGTATACCCGAGGTCGCGGGTTCGATTCCCGCCTGTGTCGAAATTTTTCTTTCCTTTATTTATTATTTATTTATTAGTGGGAAGTGAATTAGGCTATAATAAAAAAAAAAAACATTATTGCCGCATAGTTCCGCCCTAGAACGTCATGGCCGTCGTATAAGGCGACTAAAGGTATAAGGCGGGTTGGAGATCCATCAGCATCGATACTTTATTTCTGCCATCTTGTCCTCTATCAACTTCCAAGTATGGCTGAGGAGTTTCTAGCTCTGGCTACCCCATTTTAGGATTTATAGCCGTTAGCATATGTATGTATGTATGAATTTATTTACATACACACATACACATACTCGGGGACTCTTGGGGTAGGCAGAGACTATTGATCGCCAATACCATTATATTTATTTTGCTGTGTAGTGTCGCAATAGCAGTGCTGTGAATAGCAATACCCCATTTCTTCCGGTGGGTATACGTAAGAGGCGACTCAGTGTTGTATTGGGGCTTTTAAGGGATTTTTGGGTGATGCGGTTGGAGACCCATCACTAACAACTTTTATTTTTACCATCTTTTCCCCACTCACATTCCCAAAACTTGCTGTGTAGCGCCGGCTTAGAATAGCGTTACCACATTTCTACGGGCTTTTAAGGGAACATTGGGCGACGCGGTTGGAGACCCATCACCAACCACCTTTATTATACCGTCTTTTCCCCACTCAACTTTCCAAAAGTGTGTTTTGTTGTGCATATTATAAAATATGCACAACAAAAGCATTACAGAGAGATAAAATCTTCTTCTTAATTTTATATATTTATTAGCTTAAAAGTGAAAATATATTATTACGGCTGTAATCCCAAAAAGGGGTAGCCAAGCTTAATAATGAGAAATTCTTCAGTTTTATACATACATACATATACTCACGGCTATAAATCCCTAGAAGGGGTAGCCAGAGCTAACGAATTAGAAATTCCTCAGCTACTTTTGGAAATGATAGTGGGGAAAAGATGGTAAAAATAAAGGTTGTTGGTGATGGGTCTCCAACCGCATCGCCCAAAAATCCCTGAAAAGTCCCAAAACCGTTAGTCGCCGTCTTACGTACACCCACCGGAAGAAATGGGGTAGTGCTATTCTAAGCTGACACTACGCAGCACTTCAGTTTTATCTATCTACAAAACAGTAGTCTGACTTCGAATACCAACCAACGAGCCTTTGCATTTCTCCCCGCTCCTCTATTATCAATCTAAATAACATTAATTAACTAATAACCGACGAAGTTAGATAGTTAATTAGTTCGTATTCAAGACGGTGCTATGGGTCTACCAAGTTTTGATTAGTAGGTGCCTTAATACGATCCTTGTTACCGCTTTCAATGGAATGGATGATTTATTACTGCTCTTGCTGGTTTCTTGAAATGTTTCTCTTATCTATAACAACGTACATACATATACTCACGGCTATAAATCCCTAAACGGGGTAGCCAGAGCTTTGGAATGAGAAATTCCTCAGCCACTTTTGGAAGTTGATTGGGGGAAAGATGGTAATAATAAATGTTTTTGGTGACGAGTCTCCAACCACATCGCCCAAAAATCACTTAAAAAGCCCCTATACCCTTAGTCGCCTCTCACGATCACCCTAATCTATAACAACCATGATAAATAAAATATACCTTGTACTAGGCAAATTTTACTTGTCACCTTTGTAGAAAAATACGGCAAATGTGAAAAGACTGGATCTACATGTATTATGTATGTATGTATGTATGTAATTTGCATTTTGTTCTTCATTTAACTCTTATTAAACCATTAGCCAATATAGATAAAATTTTATAAAACGGCTAGATAGAATAAATAATAATAAAATAAAAATACGGATATATTAAACATAGATCAAGTTAGCCCCAAACTAAGTTTTACTTGTATTATGGGATATATTTAATACTATATGATACACATAATATGTGTATATATATATAGACACATACATATACTCACGGCTATAAATTCCTAGAAGGGGTAGCCAGAGCTAAGGAATTAAAAATTCCTCAGCCACTTTTGGAAGTTGCGTGGGGAAAAGATGGTGAAATAAAGGTTTTTGGTGAGGGGTCTCCAACCGCATAGCCCAAAAATCCCTTAAAAGCCCTAATACCGTTAGTCGCCTCTTACGTACACCCACCAGAAGAAATGGGGTAGTGCTATTCTAAGCCGGCACTACACAGCATAATATGTGTTTATATATATATATTATAAAGAAAGAAAAGAAAGAAAGAAAAACATTTTTTCGCTGCTACTCACGTACAAAAAATACACATAGCACAAAAAAATATACAAACACACACATTTTTTTTAATAAAAAACAATGTCAAACACGCTAATTCCAAGATATTAAACTCATTAAACAATAGCCTATATGATATAACAATAAAATATTAAAAAATAATTATAAGTAACATCCAACACTAAGAAACAATCATTTATGCTCGTCACACAATTGTTGTTCTCAGCGGGGATCGAACCCGCGACCTCCGGACCGAGAAGCTAGTCACCTATCCACTCAGCCACGTCGTCAAAGTCAAAGAAGGATCATGTAAATAATGTATGAAGAATGTATGTGAATGTCAATGGTTTCACAATGGCAAGAGTATATAAGCTTCTCTTCTTCAAAGGTAATTTATTTTATATTATATTTATTTATTTGCATAAAAAACAGGTTGCTTACAACAAGATAACAAATTCATAATAATAACATAACATAATAATAATAATAAATAAATAAATAAAATGTGAACATTAATTTAATTTTAAATTTCAATTGGCTTAAATGGACTAAGAAAAGAACAATACTTCATCTTAATAAAAAGGAACCAAAATAAGAACTGAAATAAAAAAACAAATAAAAAGAAGACCATTTATATAAGGATCATCAACAGCAACACATATTATATTATATAGTAAGTTGAAAAAGTACAGTAAATAGAGCCAATAACAGATGTTCACAAGTTAAAACAAGATACATACATAGCAGTAATGTAAAGCAATCTAGTTTAATTTGATAGCAAACTATGTGGATTATCAAAACAATCCGCGATTTGCTGTTTCATGATAAAGCGATTCCGCCACAAAGATAAAAGTTTTATTGAAATTGGGCGTGTTCGGACTGAAAGGATATCAAATCATTTGATTTTAACATCACTATATTTATATACACATATAAGAAAATTTTAGACATTGGATGTTTTTTTTAAATATACAAGCAGATAATCACGGCCATAAATCCCAAAAAGGGGTAGCCAGAGCTTTAGTACCAGAAACTCCTCAGCCACATTTGGTAGTAGATAGGGGACCAGATGGAAAGTAACGTTGATGATTGGTCTTCAACCGCATCGCCCAAAAACTACTTAAAAAGTACCCTTATTCGCCTCTTGCGACACCCGTGAGTAGAAAGGGTTAAGGACATTCTAAGCCGGCACTACACGGCAAGTGGATTTTCAAAACAATTCGTGATTGCCTAATTCATGATAAAATTTAGCGATTCCCCCACAAAGATAAAAGTTTTATTCAAATTAGGCGGGTCCGGATTGAAAGGATATCAAATCATTTGATTTTAACATCACTACGAGTATATAAGCTAATTGTAGATACGAGGGGCATGCCAATAGAAGTTAGATACTCTTTTCTCATTTAATTGACACTGGCAAGCTATACACCATCTTATAAGCTGGTTTTTTATTGACATATTTGAATATAGAACACACTTCTTTCATTTATTTTTTATTTGAATGAGCATCATTTTTCTGAGAATCTGGCGGGAATTCACTTGCAATAATGGAGCTCAGTCGACGTGATTTTCGCGCTATGATTTATTATGACTTTAAAAAAAGTTTCAAGCCTCAAGAATGTTTTGAACTTTTGGCTTCTACTTTTGATGAGTCTACTTGTTCCCGAGCAACAGTATTCATTTGGTTTGCTGAATTTGAAAGAGGACGGGGATGTCTCGAAGATGAAGCGAAGACGGGACGGCCGCCAACCGCGGTCACCCAAGAAAACGTTCGTGCAGTCGAAAAACTTATTCGTGAAAACCGACGAATTACATTTGTAGAGCTAGAACGAGAACTAGGAATTGGATCAGCAGCAATGCAAACCATAATTCACGACCACCTTTCTCTCCGTAAACGTTGGTCGAGACGGGTGCCGCACAAACTTACCGATGAGCAGGAAGACCGTCGGGTGGATTGGTGCCTATTCATGATAGATAAATTCAACGGAGGCGAGAAAAAAAACGTATATGATATACTGACTGGTGACAAAACATGGCTATATAACTATGATCCCGAATCAAAGCGACAGTCGACTGTATGCTACTTTGAAGACGAGCCAACTCCAACGAAATGTCGCCGTGCACGAAGCAAACAGAAACAAATGGTCACCGCGTTTTTCTGCAAAACGGGTCTAATTGCTATTGTTGTGCAAGAACATGAAAGAACTGTGAACTCCGAATGATATGTGACAGTTTGTGCTCCAACAGTAATATCAGCTTGGTGTGACAAGCGACCGAAGTCAGTAATCCGGCACCTTCTCTGGCACCACGACAATGCGGCGCCGCACACGTCTGCCAGATTCCCTTGACCTAGCGCCTTGTGATTTTTACTTGTTTCCAAAAATCAAAGAAAAACTAAAGGGGAAGAGGTTTGAAAGCAAAGAAGAGACGCTGGTTGCCTATAATTTCGAGATTTCTGAGGTATCTAAAGAAGAGTGGTCATATGTATTTTCCAATTGTTTCAGACGTATGGAAAAGTGTATAACGTCAGTCGTGCTCAGGGTGAATACTTTGAAAAGATCGATACATGTAATAAAGAATAAATTTTATAATTTTTGAGTATCTAGTTTCTTTTGGCATGCCCCTCGTATTGTATGGTATGATTTATTTTAAATTTGTAAAATATCATTGTTTAAAGTTCCAGCTAGAATTATGAGCCAGCTGTTTTATTAAGACATTGCTATTTTTGTAATATTTGTGGTTTCTCCAGTCACCCCTGAATAAACTTAGTTTGAGAATATGGTTCTGCCAACTAAAGAAAGACTAAGTTATTTCTAAAGTTTGCAGGAAATACTTTTAAAAACGCCTTAGAGCTGTTTTAGAGCTTATATATTACAGAGAAACAAATCCTTCCTCATTAGTATTATTAATAGTAAGAGGCGTAATTTAACAGAAACAGGTGGCACATTGAAGTCTCCATTACAAAATTATATAAAAGACTACAACACAATTATATACAAATCAAAATGAAGGAAAATATAGAAAAACCAGTTGTGAGAATGAAACCTTACTTACTCGTTTTTAAACAACTATATGATATTTATTGCATTTATAAGCTGGTAATAACACATCTTACTCTACTTATGTTTTTTACCTCTTTGTATTGTCCGAAATAAATTACTTATATTTGTTCGCCCTTTGATCCTATTAACCGGATACCGGTTTCCAATGGATTCAATACACACATCAAAGGGCCGCTTAGAGGTTTTGATTTTTATTAAGTAACTCAGGACTAGTTAGTGCTAAATTTTATTTGTAGCAAATGCTATTCAACCTTGATAGCTTAAGGATAAATACTTCCGTCCGTCATGCAGACAAGTGTGGGTTCAAATCCCGTGCCTTCACCAATTTGCCCTTTCTTAAAATCATGTGCGTTGTTAATTCATCATGGTTGTTAACGGTGAGGAAAACATCGAGAGGAAACCTATGGCTAAGTTGTAATTAGTCATGTGACAGTGTATTCGTACAAAACAGCGATAGGCCTACCACGTATCACGTGATTACAATGTCCGAGCAAAATTTGGGTACTCTGTACACCAGGTGACAATGTCTCTTGATGTTCAGAAGTATTAGTACCTCTGCCCTGCTCTGCCTTGGCGTGAAAGTTTCAGTTTGAGAGTAAATATGACTATCCTAATTCATCCCAGTTGCATGTATCATGTAAGTTACGTTCAATATCATGTGCGGGACAAATAAAAATTTACTCTTCACCTTTTCGGTGATAAATTAAAAAAAATCACGTGTTGTTCAAAATATACACGTCATGTCTGAGGCGTGAACTTTAAATTGGAATTGTCAAAGACAATATGAGTATCTATTTTATATTTTTAAGACATTAGGGGCTTTTAAGGGATTTTTGGGCGATGCGGTTAGAGACCCATCACCAGCAACCTTTATTTTACTATCTTCTCCCCACTCAACTTTCCAAAAGCGGCTGAGGAATTTCTAATTCCTTAGCTCTGGCTACCCCTTCTAGGGATTTACAGACGTGACTATATGTTATGTTTATTTTATATTTTATGTTAACCAACTCAATGTTTAGTACCTCTGCCAGATACCCTTTCTGCTGACCCCACGCCCGTTTCGTCTGATACTAGTTTCAAAAGACAAACATTACTTATAGAACCGCAATGAAAACAAAATCAACGCTGCGGACTTTAGATAACAACTTATTGCACTAACATATTACTTATAGGTGTACACAGAGATTAGTATATTTTTTTTAAATGTTTTTGTTCATGACAAACTCATGTGGGGATTATTACTAATAAATAAAGGAAAGAAGTATATGTAAAGTTACTCGTTTTTAAAGATACTCGTGTTGACATGGCCTTAAATACACGCTCACAGCTCAATTTTACTTTTATAACATTCACCTTCACTGGTTGTCTAATTATATTATCTGATTATGGATAGACACCCTATGATAATGGAAGCTGTAGATGACGCATTTAAAGTAAACTGTTTATCTCTAGATTCTATTGATTGCTGTGAGCCTTACTTAACCAATACACATTTTAAAATTTTAACATACAACATTCGGAGTATTTCTTGTAACTTCGACCAATTTTTGGTGACACTTAGAAGATCTAAAGTTGAATTTGATGCTCTGGTGCTAACTGAGTGCTGGCTGAATCATGACACTATTGTCCCAGTTATGACTGGCTACACTATGTTTCGAACTAATGTTTTCTTAAACAGAGCATGTGGTGTAGTAGTGTATATTAAATGCTGCTGGGATGCATCAGTCTCTGAACCGTTATTTGCAGAGGCAAACTGTCTCACTATCAACATTTCTGGACGATTGACGATTATAGCAATATATAGGTCTCCCTCATATAGACATCTTGCCCCTTTTTTAACTTCTCTTGACAATGTATTAACAACGCTGAAAGAAAATAAGAAAATAATTTTCACAGGAGACATAAATATTAACACCTTAATATCAGATAATAACGATAAAGAAGATTATTTAAATATTATGGCACATCATGGCCTACTTCAGATAGTGGATAAGCCGACAAGGAACTCCTCATGCTTGGATCACATTTTTATTCGACCGTTCAGTGAACATGTAAGTCTGGTATGTGAGCACTCTGCGGGCGATCACGACATTATAGTAGCGGGGTTAGTTAGTAGTGGTAGTAGTTCATATAAGTTGAGAAAACATATTAGAACCGTTCAAAAAACAGACCATGATGCAGTGCAGAAGGATTTAGCGGGTACGGACTGGTCGGAGGTTTTGAAAGCTGACACTCTCTCCTCATCGGTAAAAATGTTTTCAAAAATTATAAAATCGATTTTAGATAAAAATACTAAAACATTGAGGATAAGCCGAACTAAATTCGGTCTGCAGCCCTGGATCACACCAGGACTAATCAAATGTATGAGACATCGCGACGCTCTCCACAAAAAAGTTCGTAAAAACCCGGAAGATGCTCTAACTCTCCTTATTTACAAACGATATAGAAACTTTCTTGTGAACCTATTACATAAACTTAAAAATAATTACCTAAAGATGGAATTTGAGGAATCCCAAGGCGATCCAAAGAGATTGTGGAAAACCATAAAATCAGTTTGTCACTCCAATACCAATAAAACACCCAATACAGAACTTAAAACAGCAGATAACAATGGCCCTATAGAGGACTGTAATAAATTCTTTTGCGGGATAGGAAAAAGGCTAGCTGACGAAATATTAACGAAACACAATGAAAGTGAACTTTCACTGGCCTCAAAAGTGTCATCTAATAAGTCCTTATTGGATAGTTTTTTCATGCAGCCGACTGATGATGTAGAAGTTCATTCAATTATTACACAGTTGAGTTCATCGGTTGCCTCTAGTAAAGATGGAATTAGTAATGACTTATTAAAGAAGATCAAAAAATTTATCACTGAGCCTTTGGTTCACATTTATAATCAAAGTCTAGAGTCTGGTGAATTTCCAGATGAATGGAAAACTGCGGTAGTATGTCCGTTGTACAAGAGTGGTTCCAAGTCTGAGCCTTCAAATTATCGCCCTATCTCCTTGCTCCCGTCAATCTCCAAAGTATTAGAGAAAATAGTTAACATCAGGCTTAGTAACTTCTTAGAAAAGAAAAACATACTGTATGAGAAACAATTTGGATTTCGCAAAGGAAAGTCTACGGAAGACGCAGTAAGTGGACTAGTAACTACTGTAACTAAGTTACTGGATAAAGGCAAACACTGTCTAGGGGTTTTCCTCGATCTGAGGAAAGCCTTTGATACAGTGTCCATTCCAATACTGTTAAGAAAATTATACCGCTCGGGCGTAAGAGGAATCGCTTACAAATGGATGAAATCATATCTCAGTAATCGGAAACAGTGTACTTGAATTGGTGATCAATCGAGTACGGATCTGGATGTCCTCTTTGGTGTTCCGCAAGGTGGTACACTCTCACCTACACTGTTTTCGATTTACCTAAATGATATTGGCAGTATCGATCTTAAAAATGCAGAAATATATATAAATATAAATAAATATTTTATACAAATAATATATATACATTATTTTCTCTATAACTATAATAACATACATAAATTACTACTAAACATTCAATTACCCAAAATATATAAAATACCCAATATTTTAAAAACGTACTAGTAACTAAATAAAACTATACTTCGTTCAACACCCGCTTTACTTTATAGCTATAATATTATAGCTTATACTGTAATACTCACCTATGGGACCTCGCGATACAGGTTTTACCTAGTGCGAGGACCGTTAGAATGCTCGACACAAAGCAAAAACGCGGATACCCGCAATTTTAAAATTATTTTTTACTGTATAATCTAATGCTTTTGTTAACTATTTTGGAACAATAAAGAATGTTTATGTTTATGTTTATGTTTAATGTAAGGCTGTGTGATAGAGTGAGAAATACTGTGATCCGTGAACGAGTAGGTTTGAAAGATGACGTAGTATGCAAGATAGAAAAAGGAATGCTGAGGTGGTTCGGGCACATAGAGAGGATGGATGAAAATAAAGTATCGAAAGAGATATATAGAGCCAATGTGGATGGGATTGTTAGTAGAGGGCGGCCTCGTAAAACGTTTCTTGACCAGATAGAAAACGTTCTTATAAAGGCGGGGGACCGAAGTGAGAAGAATAAAAGAGCATGTATGAGAAGAATAATGAATGTAAGGGAAGCAAGAGAGGTTTGTCAAGATCGTACTAAGTGGCGATCGATAGTCTCTGCCTACCCCAATGGGAATAATGGGCGTGAGTATAAGTAAGTAAGTAAGTATAAAGGAAAGAAAAACTTCACAAACACTACTTAAAAGTGTAAAAAGAAACAAAGGATAGAAGAATTTTGCACTGGCAGCCATTGACACGGTAGTTCAATTGGCAGAGCGACGGGGGCGTATACCCGAGGTCGCGGGTTCGATTCCCGCCTGTGTCGAAGTTTTTTTTCCCCTTTATTTATTCTTTATTTATTAGAGATAAGTGTTGTTTTAGAGTAATATTATCATAACTCTTTCGAGGAGAATGGAGGAATAGTACTCTGCAAGTAAGTGGTGGGTTCTGTAGCTGGAAACCCATCCTCAACAAATCATTGTTTGGCCATCTTAACATACTTATACTCACATTTATAAATCCTAAGAAGGGGTAATAGAAGCGTCATTAAAGATTTCTTTAGCTACATTATTTTACGATGAGTGAAGAAAAGATCAGTTGAAAAAATAAACTTGGTGATTAGTCTCTTGCTAAGTCACTCAAAAAATATTTAAAAGTCTTAAGTCTCTAAATTGCTTCTTACGACTATTCAGCTTCAATTTTCCTAACTATCTTTACTCCTCTTAGTTTCAAAAAGAGTTTGAGAAACATAAATTATAAATCGCTACCATTACCGCGATAGCCCAGTGAGTAGAACACTCGGTTATCGTGCAAACGACTAGTGTTCAAATCCTGGGTCGGGCCTACACCAATTTGTCTTTTCTAAAGACATATGTGTGGTTAATTTATCATGGTTGTTAACGGTGAGGGAAAACATCGTGAGGAAACCCACATGGCTGAGTTGTACTTAGTCACGTGACAGTGTATTTGTACAAAACGGCGATAGGCCTGCCCCCTATCACGTGAGTACACTGTCCATGCAAAACGTGGGTACTCTGAACACTAGGTGACAAAGTCACGTGATGTTCAGAAGTATTAGTACCTCTGCCAACCCCTTCGGGGATATTGGGCGTGAACGTTTATGTTATGTTATGTTGTGGGATTAATCTATGAAAATTAATAGAATTAATGGTTGAAAAAAATATAGAATAGAATAGAATAACTCTTTATTGCACATCAAAGTTTACAGTGAGGTACAATTGGCGGTCTTATCGATAAAAGCGATCTCTTCCAGACAACCTTTGGAAGGTGAGATCGATAAATTAATTATTTATTTGGGTTATATTATATACTTAAGGTAGTAACTTAAATATTTCTAAGGTTAGGATAGATTTTCCGAGGAAAGTACTGTAGCGACGCGCTATCAGTACACAATGACGCGCACTACATAGAAATGCTGACAGTGCAAGAAGAATCACATTCCACAGCAACACGTAACGAAGCAATATACGTCACACTCGTCATCAAGACTCGCCATACAAATCGTACATCGCGCAATCGAAGTTTCTAAAACATTTACTATATATACAAGTTTCAACTTAATACAGTTGATCCGCGGTTCCCAGGCATACCACCGCCTGGCGGAAGATCTTTCCTTTTCCTACACAGTACTGATTTACTACTATCATCTGAATTTTTTTCTCAATATTAACATACTATGATACGTAAAAGCTGTGTGAAATAAAATGTGATATTGTAATAAATATAGAAGGAATGTTAAAATGGTTTGAGGCGGATTGTGTGTAAAATAGAGGATGGATTATTGTAATTTTGGTCAAGTAGATATATAGAGCCAAAGTTGATTTTAATGTCGGTAGAGGACAACCAGGCGGCTTTTCCCAGTAGTCTTACTCGGTAGTCCTACCAGTAGGACTATTAGGATTTTTTGTGACAGTAGACTTACTAGTAAGACTATTGGGAAAATAATTCCCAGTAGGCTTACTAACCAATCAAAACTTTTTGGTACCTCTAAATGTTCCAACTTTTATGTAGCCCAATTAAGATTAATAGACATAAAGTAGTACCTCCTTAGTGAAATTGAATGTAAGATTTAAAATCCGAATATTTTTTTTGGCTGATTTCCTGTCACATTATATTTTGTTGAGGTGTATTTGCCATGAACTAAATAATTTTCAATAAACATGGGAATGGGTTTGTCGTTGTAATATATTTTCCGCCAAAATACAGACCTGTAAAGGTTAAATAACTGTGTAATTATAGTATATATTTTGTCATTTTTTGTAGTTAGAGTACCAGGGTAGCATAAACATAAAAGCAGCATAAATAAAAAAGCTTATTGGTTTTATACAAAATTATCAGTTGGAGTTTATCAAAATCAGAATTATAGAATAATCAGAACGAAGAATCAACCAACAGACGTCCACTGGTGGAGAAAGGCTTTCCCGAAAGATCTCCATAAAAAACGGTTCTGTGTTGCCCGAAAAATTTTATCACGACGAAGTCGTCGGTCAACCTTATGGGAGACCTACGCAAACAAGCAAACCGACCACAACAACCCTATTAATAACCTGATTCATGAAAAATATCACGTCGACCTCTGGTCATAGAGACAGAAGACACAAAAATAGGTAAGATAAATTAAGCATCGGAAAAATAATTGTACAGATTTTCAAGTTTATTAGTCATAACAACTTGTAGTTTATACGTTCCTGGTACTTCAATTGAAAGTTGAATTAACGTACATTTTTATAGCTGCTTAAGTTATGATTTCCAAAAAAAATTATAAACGTTATAACTTCTTATTTATCAAAATAATAGAAAAAATCGTGTCTGAAATGTACATTCCTTAGGAATAAATCAGTAAAACTGAAAATTACAAACAAGTGTTGTATGCGTTCTATATATTAAATATATTAATAAGGTACTGTCTATGTCTAATAGTTACGAGGTCTATATTTCTAAAACAAATGTCAAGTATGACTAATGGGAAAAATACGCCATAGACTATCTAGTAAGACTACTGGGAATAGCCGCAACCAGGCAGGACAGATTAAGATAAAATACAGAATGTGTTCAAAAAGTGGAGGCGTCTGAAAAGAGCATGCAATGAAAATAGATAAAATATCGACGTAACTCGAGAGGTTTGCCAGGGTTCTACAGAATGTCTATCGAAAATAATTGCCTACCCCAATTTCAATTTATGGCGTGAGTATATGTATGTATGTTATTAAATTATGGATACGTAAAATGCTTATGCATTCAAAAACCATAAAACAGCTACGTTAAAAGAGACGAGCTTTAAATATATTTAAATAAAAGGGCACTTCCTAGTTTTTGCAAGTCAAAACACAAATTCAATCAAAAGTTTTAATCTACTTTTTCTTCGGGTTCGCAGTACATATTGTTGAGAGAAGACCCCGTAACAAACTTGGGGAGTTTTCTATGGGTTATGCAGAATTTTTTCGAAGTCAAACAATTTTGATGTGTATAATTTCATTTTATTAGGTATGGAAGATTATTTGCTGTGTAGTGTCGGCTTAGAATAGCACTACCCCATTTCTTCCGGTGGGTGTACGTAAGAGGCGACTAACGGTATTGGGGCTTTTAAGGGATTTTTGGGCGATGCAGTTGAAGACCCATCACCAACAACCTTTATTTTACCATCTTTTCCCAACTTAACTTTCCAAAAGTGGCTGAGGAATTTCTAATTCCTTAGCTCTGGCTACCCCATCTAGGGATTTATTACCGTGAGTATATGTATGTATGTATGTATGGAAGATTATTATAGCATAATTTTTTTCACAATTACAACAGATAGCCATTAAACTTTCTTCTTCATATTGAAACCATTATACATTTAAGAGGCCCCTTTAAATCTACTGATATTGCGATGCTATGTCTAACAAACAAAACAAGCATTGAAAATAAACAAATTAATTAAAACACTGAAATATAAACTTTAATTACAGCTTTTATTGAGTTGTTGAGTTTTATTATATTAAAATACTGGTGTGCCAAAATTAGCCTATTTAAAAAAAAATATTGCAAAATCAACATACATATACTCACGGCTATAAATCCCTTAACGGGCATTACGGACCCACCGTACCACCGGCCGTACACCTGGTGGTATGGTGGGACTTGACCATACCACCGTAGGGATGTAGGAATTAATAATAACAGTTTTATTTATAGTTCCTATACTATATATAAACTGATACAAATCATAGATAAATTTATTAATTATCTCAAGTGTCGTTTCTATTGCTTACAAAAAATGCACTCTCCTATATTTGTGATAACAACTTCTTGCATTTTACTAGGTGGTTTAACTTCTTGCGCAATATCAATATTTAAATGAATTCTCTTTTTATTAAAATATTTCTCGTTTGTAATTTTTTGTTGGTCTGAGTTGTCATAATAAACTGAAGTTTATATTTGGGATTAAATAAAATGAAAATGGCATCAAACGAAATCAAATATATTAGAATTAATGGTGAAACTGCTCTTTTGTGTGATTAATATCGATACCATCGCCACAAAACCTACAAAAATGGTTCTACTATATGGAGATGTAGCTCATACTTGAGTAGCAAATGTTGTGGAACTATAACTGTTGAACGGGTAAGTTATTTCCAACTCTTTTTACCTAAGTTATTTTTAACTGATTTTACCTAGCCATCTATACAAATATTATAAATCTGAACGTTTGTGTGGCTGTTTGCATGTTTGTCCGTCTTTCACGGCAAAACGGGGTGACGTATTGACATGATTTTTTCGGTGGAGATATTTGGAGGGATGGAGAGTGCAATATATGAAAAAGAGGGGGTGAAAGTTTTTATGGGACTTTCCGCAATTCTCAATGTAGATAGCTTAAATTAAATATGCTGGCTCTTTATTACTTGCAAAAAAAAGTGCATCATTAGGGTTCCGTAGCCAAATGGCAAAAACGGGACCCTTATAGATTCGTCATGTCTGTCTGTCCGTCCGTCCGTCCGTATGTCACAGCCAGTTTATTCCGAAACTATAAGAACTACATTATTGGAAATTGGTGCGTAGATGTATTCTGGAAACCGCATTAAGATTTTAAAATAAAATCTGAAAAAAAACCAAAATTTTTAGGGTTCCCCATACATAGAACTGAAACTCAAAATTTTTTTTTTCATCAAACCTATACGTGTGGGGTATCTATCAAAAGGTATTTGAAAATGATGTTGAGGTTTCTTATATCATTTTTTTCAAAACTGAATAGTTTGCGCGAGAGACTTTTTCAAAGTGCTAAAATGTGTGTCCCCCCCCCGTAACTTCTAAAATATGGGCATGATAATACTGAAAAAAATATATGATGTGTATTACTATACAAACTACAAACGAAAATTGGTTTGAATGAGATCTAGCCCGTAGTTCTATTTTTAAACGTCATAAATCAAAATACTTACCTAATTTGGCTCCCATGATTTTCACACAAACGGGATTTTCTATATATATGATAGTACGGAACCCTTAGTGCGCGATCCGACTCGCACTTGGCCGGTTTTTTTTTTAACAAAAAATCGTCCTCTAACCTTGGTTTGTAATTTTAGGATAATACTATAACAGGAAGGAAAGATCATAATTGCACAGTAGATGAACACAAGAATGAAATACTGAAGCAAATATGTGATTTACGAGAAACTGTGATATCTTCTGACGAACCCATTCAAAGGTTATATGATATTAAAAACAGTGACTTTACTGACAAGGGACTTAATATGGCGATGGGGTCTTTGCCACCGTACGAGAGTGTTAAGCATTTTTTACAAAATGCAAGAAATAAGTCTGCGCAAGTGTCAAAGACCGTGTTTAAAAATGTTGGTCACGTTGAAGTGCCCGTTCGTTACAAAGATTTCCTTATGGCCGATTACTATAACGAAGAAGGTGCGGAACAAATCCGTATTTTAGTATTTTGCACCAAACAGGCCCGGGAGCAAATCCCAAGAATAACAGAGTATTTCCTGGATGGCACCTTTTCTAGTTGTCCTAAACCTTTTGCCCAAATATATAATATTCATGGCGATAAAAGCAGTACCACAGGAACCACTGATGCCATAATATGTGTGATCAATATATAATGTTTGTTAACGGTGAGGGAAAACATCGTGAGGAAACCCACATAGCCGAGTTGTACTTAGCCATGTGACAGTGTATTCGTACGGTGGCGCTGTCACGTGATGTAAAGAATAACCTCTGCCAACTCCTTCGGGGATATACGGCGTGATCATTTGAGTTTAAGTTTTAAAATAGTAAGGTATTACAAATTAGTGAAAACTGCAAAATAGTATATTTTTGTATATAAAACCAGTTTAGCTTCTTTATTTTGTTAAAGCTGCATTTATATTTATGCTACCCTGGTACTTAAAGTGTAAAAAATAGCAAAATATTTTATTAAAAATTCTAAGTTATTTTAACTCTTGATGTTTTTGTACCGACGAAAATTTTACAAGTACAAACCCATTTATATATATATTATATAGATAAAAATAGTTGGTCGGTGGGGAATACTTCCCTTAATGGTATTAATATTTTTCATTTCCATCACTAATACGGTGGTATGGTTAAGTCCCACCATACCACCAGTGGTATAGCCGGTGGTACGGTGGGTCCGTAATGTTAACGGGGTAGCCAGAGCTTTGGAATGAGAAAATCCTCAGCCACTTTTGGAAGTTGATTAGGGAAAAGATGGTAATAATAAATGTTTTTGGTGACGGGTCTCCAACCACATCGCCCAAAAATCACTTAAGAAGCCCCTTAGTCGCCTCTTACGATCACCCACGGGTAGAAATGGGGTAGTGTTATTCTAAGCCGACACTACACGGCTAAAATCAAATGGAAGCCATTCCTATTGAACATACAAAAAGCCCGAATCAAAAGAAACATACTAACCGTGTGAAACCGGGGTGGTCCAATTGTATTAAAATAAGCCTAAGTGAGGGATTCGCTGAATTGGATTTAAATTCTTCGAATTGGTTAACAGGTATAAAAAACATAATCCTATTAACTGTAAATGTATAATAGTTTCAATATGAAGTAGAAATTTTAATGGCTATCTGTTGTAATTGTAAAAAAACATAGCTGTGTAGTCTCGGCTTAGAATAGCACTACTCCATTTCCTCCGGTGGCTGTACGTAAGAGGCGACTAACGGTATTGGGTCTTTTAAGGGATTTTTGGGCGATGCGGTTGGAGACCCATCACCAACAACCTTTATTTTACCATCTTTTCCCCACTCAACTTCCAAAAGTGGCTGAGGAATTTCTAATTCCTTAGCTCTGGCTACCCCTTCTAGGGATTTATAGCCGTGAGTATATGTGTGTATGTATGTATTAACTGTCTTTCGTATGCATTGGCGTATCAAATCAAGAGTGATTTTTTTAAATAACTTAAGGCTTTAATCCCGAAGAGAACTAAACAATTGGAATTATCGCGAAAAAAGATAACAAAATTTAATTGTTGGTCCAGTATCTAGGGGCACGGCAGTGCCCCTGCCAAGTCTCGAGCAAAACGGGCACGGCCGTACCATCTTTTCTCGAAGCGGTTCGCAGCTGTTTCGCCCCCCCTATATCTTCGACGTGGACAAAGCTAGGAGTTTAGGTTTTCGGTGAATAATAATAGGCATTAGAACAAGCTTAAGTTCGAAATTACACGCCAAATGAATTAATAGTTTAGGAGTTACGGTCGATCAAAGTTACACCATTTTGTCACTCACTGATTCACTGACAGATCATCAAAAATCTAAGGTACTTCTAGCAGACTTAGAAACTTCAAATTTTGCACCAAGATAGGTCATTAGCCACATATAAAGGAAAAATTATAAAAACATTAAAAAATTATATGCCATAGAAAACAATTTTATATTTGCGGTTTGGCAAGAACATTATGTATGGATTTTGACTGCATTGTTAACTTTGTTCGTTGTTCAAGTACCTATTCAATTGGATGAATACATACATAGAATAGAAAAGAATAATATAAATGTAATACATAGACTACCATTAATACAAATTAATACATAAAGTTCATTAAATTAATAAAGCTAAAACTCCATTGTATTGCGATAAATATTGTATGCGCGCTCGATAGATGGCGTTGTACCTGTCTGAATCGCGCTATGGTTTCGTTACAAAGCGCAGTGTAAGTAGTACTTCAAAATAATTCGATAATTTTCATTTGATAGCGCCATCTGTCTATGAAAACCCATTTCGAAACTAAAAAATACATACATACATACATATACTCACGGCTATAAATCCCTAGAAGGGGTAGCCAGAGCTAACGAATTAGAAATTCCTCAGCCACTTTTGGAAGTTGCGTGGGGAAAAGATGGTAAAATAAAGGTTGTTGGTGATGGGTCTCCAACCGCATCGCCCAAAAATCCCTTAAAAAGCCCCAATACCGTTAGTCGCCTCTTACGTACACCCACCGGAAGAAAAGGGGTAGTGCTATTCTAAGCCGACACTACACAGCAGTAAAAAATATTGTAGTGATAATTGATATTCGGAGAACTTTACGTGTTATTTAGTTTAGTTTAGTTATAGTTTGTAAGTTAGTAGATATATATTTATTTAGTTAGTTATTTGTTAGTTAGTTTAGTTCTATTTAGTTTGCATATATATATAAGTTTAAGCCCTATTGTTATAGAAGTAATTGTAAATATAGTGTAATGGAACGTGAAATATTGTCCACACAGAGTCATCTCTATTCCTGGAGATGGGTCGTGTTTATTTCATTCGTTGTCATACAGCATGTATGGGAGTTTTCAGTCGTCAAACGATATTAGGCGTGCTGTCGTACATTATGTAGTGGAGAATTGGGATGACATGCAAGTCTATAAGTCTATGTTTACTGAATATAATCGACTCCGAAGTATATATCGCCCAGACTTGTCTACCTTAGAAGTAACGAAGCCTCAGAGAAGAAACAAAAGAGATAGAGATAGAGAATGGGTTCTAAGCAAAGCAGTAGCTGACGTCCAAGAAATTGTGAGGTCACCTAAAAGTAAAAAAAAAAATATACTTACAAAAAATAAATGAGATCCCACCAAAAACATTAAATGTAAAAAAATGCCAAGTCTCTCGATGCAGTCTTTCCATCGTAAAAAGTTTTGAGATCTCATAGAATAGAAGCCAAGTCCTATTCAAAATATTTCGTAGTTATAAATCAACATTTAGTAATTGTATCAATAGTTTTCTTTATATTATAATTATAGTGACTTGGCAATGAGCACAAATTAAAAGCTGCTTGCTGCCTGGAATTATGTGCAAATGTTACTGACGAGACCAGTGATCAGATTATTTGTTATGTGTGAATCATGATGGTCACTACCGACTTCATGCTCCAATACAATAATTAAGAATACCTTACGGGCCATCGCTTTATGAAAGTAAATGAATCGAGAGTGCACTAAGACTGACTGCCATTGCCGAAATTCAGTTGGGACGACACGGATAAACCAAAAGAAAATTAATTTTGTGATATTAATGTTTACGCATGCGGTGTGTGTAACTTTCAACTCCTCCAAATATGCCGTTTTATTTGTTTCTTCTTGTGCTCATTGCCAAGTCACTATAATTATAATATAAAGAAAACTATTGATACAATGACTAAATGTTGATTTATAACTACGAAATATTTTGAATAGGACTTGGCTTCTATTCTATGAGATCTCAAAACTTTTTACGATGGAAAGACTGCATCGAGAGACTTGGCATTTTTTTACATTTAATGTTTTTGGTGGGATTTCACTTACAATAAAAGTTATTGTATTAATTATTGGTATTAGCGCCAAAAGATATCAGGTACAAAAACCCTAATCGTTTCTCTTTACTACACTGGAAGTGATTTATTTCTATGTTCTTATTAAAACGTTTGAAACAAAGGTGTTTTTATGCAGAACTTTTTTCTTGGAAGTATATTCCGTTAGCATGTTTTCTGGATTACTTCACTTCAGAAACATTTAATATAGAAACCATTTTTAAAATAAAAACTTTATAATGAAGTTTGGCTCGTCTATCAAATGTTGTTCGTATAAATTATTACAAGTGTGTTTGTGATTTTATGAATATTATTCTGTATACTAGCTGGTTGCTATCGCGCACGGTAGAAGTCTGCTAACCTGCACTATAACAGCAAAGTGATATTCAACTAAATCAACGAAAGAGGTGTAAAAGCGAATATACAAACATGCTATTACTGTGTAGTGTCGGCTTAGAATAACACTACCCCGTTTCTTCCGGTGGGTGTACGTAAGAGGCTACCAACGGTATTGGGGCTTTTAAGGGATTTTTGGGCGATACGGTTGGAGACCCATCACCAACAACCTTTATTCCACCATCTTTTCCCCTAACAACTTCCAAAAGTGGCTGAGGAATTTCTGATTCCTTAGCTCTGGATACCCCTTCAAGGGATTAATAGCCGTGAGTATATGTATGTATGGCTTAAGTGTGATGTCTCATGCAGGAGACGCGAGATCAATTCTTTACAACAATGTGCTTTATCGTATGTCTTGTATTTGGTAATTTATCAATGTTGCATTACAAGCAAGCACCTGCTTTTTGCGTATTTTTTTATAATAAAATTATAAAAATCTTAATTATAGAAAACTTTCTTAGTTGTCGTATCGTATTAATTTTAAATTCCTTGGAATAAATTCTTGTCAAAGTATTTTTTACAATATTAAACGAATTATTATCAATTCACATAGTTTAATTGTGTAAAATCGTAATTTATTTTATGTAAAAAAGCGAAATGAAAAAATTTTGATACGGATTTGTTATCAATATACTGATGATAAAATGACCAATTTAGTCTACATGCAATATTATAATGATCATTTTAGAACTTCTTCAAACATTCTTGACCTTCTGACCTATTACTTGCCCTTGGATCTAACTTTGACATTACTCTTGGCCTCAAATCTCTTATCACGTCTTATCGCTTCCGACTGCCACCGCGGTGGCTTGGTGGTTTGGCAGTTATATTCTGAGTCTGGAGGTAACAGGTTTCAGTGTTTCTGTTTTCTATAGAGTCGGTTTATTGACCAGGTTGCTGTGTAGTGTCGGCTTAGAATAACACTACCCCATTTCTACCCGTGGGTGATCGTAAGAGACGACGAAGGGTATAGGGGCTTTTTACGTGATTTTTGGGCGATGTGGTTGGAGACCCATCACCAACAACTTTTATTTCACCATCTTTTCCCCACGCAACTTCCAAAGGTGGCTGAGGAATGTCTCATTCCCTAGCTCTGGCTACCCCTTCAAGGGATCTATAGCCGTGAGTATATGTATGTATGTTTCTGTTTTCTATAGAGTCGGTTTATTGACCAGGTATATAGTAAGTACACAACAAAAGATGACAAAACTTTTAATGATGTTAAGAGGTACCAGTATTCATGTCATCCTTTCCAAAATTTTGCTATGTTCTTTTCTTACATTTTGTTAGAGATGAGTATGTTTTTATGTAGCTACTTATTTTATTAAAGCCGTGAATACATAGTTAACGGATAGGAAAATAGAAGAGTAAATAAAATATAACAAAACCCAGAGTCGAAATTTTTCATCTTATCGAAAAAGGCTGAAGTACCGTTATGTAAAACTAGTATAGTATCATTATTATCCGTGCTACAAATCAGGAAGCAGTAAAGTATGCGCAGGTAAAGAATTAATTAAGTATGCCAGACCAGATTTACTGAAATTATTGTACTTATCTTCTAAAAACATTCTATGTCAGTCGGTTTCTAGTGAGAAAGTCATACTGAAAGAGACAACGAAAGATGTTGAAAAACCATTCCCAACCAACCAAGTGTTTAAATTTTAAGCTCAATTATCTTTATAATATTTTCAAATTAATCATTTTTCTTTCATAAACTCCCGGCTACAAATCCCAAAAAAGGGTACCCGGAGCTTTGGAGCTGGGAACTCCTCAGCCATATTTCCAAGTTGATAGGGTTACCAGATGGTGGAAATGAAGTATCTTTGGTGATGGGTTTCCAACCATTGCCCAAATACCACTATAACAAGCCACATTTGCCTTTTACGACACCCGTGGGTAGAAAGTGGTAGTGACATTCCAAGACGCCACTACACATCTTTTACTTCTAGCCATCTTCGAGTTCTCGCTCGTGGAACATGTCATTTTTGCCTACGCCTGTGGCCTAGTTAGTAGGCTGGACTAGCGTCGGGTTCTCCAGACCTACATTTAGGATAACCAACATTATGTCATCCCATAAATGTTGCACATCCATCTCTGTCTACCCTAATAGAAACTGACGGACCATTGAGAGAAAAGAAAGAAAGAAGTTATTTATGCAAAGCATTTGATAGAAAAAATAAAAATTGCAAAATAAGTTTAAACATAAAACATATTAATGACTATAAATCAAAATTAGACGACATATTCAAACTTAAGTTACAAATGTGGCAAGGCGAATAAGAGGCAAATATAGGACTCTGTCTTAGCAATATAGCAAAGTATTGTGTATACATACATACATATACTCACGGCTATAAATCCCTAGAAGGAAGGGATTGTCGGGCGATGCGGTTGGAGACCCATCACCAACAACCTTTACTTTACCATCTTTTCCCCACACAATTTTCCAAAAGTGGCTGAGAAATTTCTAATTCCTTAGCTCTGGCTACCCCTTCTAGAGAATTATAGCCGTGAGTATATGTATGTATGTATGTATGTATGTATGTTAACCATACTGTTTTAAACATCTATCTGGTAGTAGTTTAGTTTTTGCTGTGTAGTGCTTAGAATTTCACTACCCCTTTCTTCCCACGGGTGTCGTAAGAAGCGACTAAGGGTATGGGGCTTTTTAAGTGGTTTTTGGGCGATGCGGTTGTCCATCACCAACAATACTTTATTTCTACCATCATGCCACCAATCAACTTCCAATTGTATTTGAGGTATTTCTATCTCTAAATCTTTGGCTACCCCTTTTTGAAATTTATGGCCGTGAGGTATGTATGTAGTTCAGATTTTGTTATTATCTTCTATACTTATAATAAATCTGTAGAGAGGTCAATTCTGTACATGAAATATATTTTCAAAATAACTATCAGGTGGTGATTAGGGATCGATACTGATGCCAAAAATGCAATCAGTAAAATTTTTGTCTGTCTGTCTGTCTGTCTGTCTGTCTGTCTGTCTGTCTGTCTGTCGGTTTGTATGTTCCTTATGGAAACAAAAACTACTCGACGGATTTTAACGAAACTTGGTACAATTATTCTTCATACTCCTGCGCAAGTTTTTGTATACTTTCCAGCAGAGAAATCAAGGGGAATTTTGGGAAATTTTGGGAAAACGGGAGAAGTTACTCCATTTTTTAAGCTTCCGTCGCGTGTGCAGCCTTAATGGTTAAACTTACATAGAAATCATGTATGACGGAAATATTTTTTATTAAATTATCTAAAAAAAAGTACTTAACAGTATATGTCTATTTTTTACGGTTGACTCACAATAACACGTGTAATTCCTGATAGCTTAGCAGTTCGGAACATCCTGATTATATTTGTTTACTCTTACGTTTGTAAACCTCTCACTCATCCCTAATTTAAAAAAGGTAACATTATTACCTATTCAATAAAAAAAGAATCATAGAAATCGGTAGACAAACACCGAAATTATTTATAAAATAAGTCATCGCGCCCGTGATCGAAACCAAATCTTTACTAATGTACATTTACATATAACATACTAAATGGCGCCAGTAGTTGCATCCTACATAACGTAATGATTTATTTTTTAGATTGTTATAAATACTTCATGGCGTTTTATTCCAAAATTTGCTATTAGACGGAAATACTGAACCGTTCATTAAAGCGCATTCAAAATCACCAAACTACACTGTTAAGGGAGTGCTATAAATTTCATAAATTGAAAACATTACGGTGAAATTCACAATGCTTGAGCAGTGACTGAAGAAAGAAACCTCAGATATTTAAAAAAACAACGCTACCCGTGCGAAGCTGGGACGATCCACTAGTATATAATAAAGTAAAAACAAAAAAAAAATAAATTCATTACAAAACATTATACATCAAAGAGATGTATAATAATATATGTATACACATGTATTCTGTGTAGTGTCGGCTTAGAATAGCACTACCTCATTTCTGCCGGTGGGTGTAAGTAAGAGGCGACTAACGGCATTGGGGCATTTGAGGGATTTTTGGGCGATGCGGTTGGAGACCCATCACCAACAACCTTTATTTTACCATCTTTTCCCCACTCAATTTTCCAAAAGTGGCTGAGGAATTTCTAATTCCTTAGCTCTGGCTACCCCTTCTAGGGATTTATAGCCGTGAGTATATGTATGTATGTATGATGTATAATACTTAATTCCTTAACAATGTAAAACGTGAAATCAAATGGACGTTGTTCGCAACAAACGCTGTTAAATAACCGAAGCAACTCGGAACAGCCACTAAAACAAGAACAGGACTATTAGACGTACAATGTTTGTACACAACTTTTGTTCACAAGGAAAAGTATGTCTTCTCTCTGATACAAACGTGGAGCAAGCCATTTGCAGATGAGTACCTTTTAGAGATAAAAATAAACAGACACACATTTACTCACGGCCATATATCCCTAAAAGGGGTAACCAGAGCTTAAGAGCTAAAAACTCTTTAGCCATATTTGGAAGTTGATAGGGGAGAAGATGGTAGAAATAATGTATTATCAGTGATAGGTCTCCAACCGTCTCGCCCAAACAACACTAAAAAAAGAGAATTAAAATTAATTACAAAGCATTATTAATATCAAAAAGATACACAATACTAGGTATGATCGGGGCGAGGTTAGATTGTCCCTATATGCGACACTGTTGTGCCCTCCATGCTCCCTGTGTAAAAATGATAGGGCTTTGTAAATATATTATGTGTATATTAAGTTATGTTTTTCCTAACATAGTATGTAAGCCTTTACTTACACTAATGTGAGTCTTTGTTACTTGAATAAACATTTTTATTATTATTATTATTATTAATTCCTCAACAATGTTAAACCTGAAATCAAATGAACATTGTTCGCAACAAACGCTGTTAAATAACCGAAGCAACTCGAAACAGCCACTAAAACAAGAACAGGACTATTAGACGAACAATGTTTGTACACAACTTTTGTTCACAAGGAAAAGTATGTCTTCTCTCTGATACAAACGTGGAGCAAGCCATTTGAAGAAGATTATCTTTTTAGGATTTAATAAAATTGATAGGCCTTACAATCTACATACATACATATACTCACGGCTATAAATCCCTAGAAAGGGTAGCCAGAGTTAAGGAATAAGAAATTCTTCAGCCACTTTTGGAAGTTGCGTGGGGAAAAGATGGTGAAATAAAGGTTGTTGGTGATGGGTCTCCAACCCCATCGCCCAAAAATCCCTTAAAAGCCCCCAATAACGTTAGTCGCCTCTGACGTACACCCACCGGAAGAAATAGGGTGGTGCTATTCTAAGCCGACACTGCACAGCATTTACTCGTAATGTAAGCCTAAAATACTATTTTCGCATCTCATTTACTTTATATCTAAGTTTTGTACGTTATAATGGTTGAAAACTCAAAGTCGTTAGTCGTATTACTGGACCCCACGATACAGGCTAGCGTAGGGAATACCATTATCAGAAGGGCAAGCCCGAGCGGTGTTTAAATTAGTTATCGCGTGCGATAAAGCAGCCATCTCTTACGCACTTACTTAGTATCGTATACTCCATCTCATTCTAACCGTTATCGTGTCGATAAAATAGCGCTCGTGCTTGCCCTACAGCAATAGTGTAAACACGGTTAAATGTTGCACTCAACCTATATGAACAATAATGTTGTAGTTGTGCACATGGTATTTAATTTTAAATTATTCTTATTCACTTCACATGGTTTGCCGTGTAGTGTCGGCTTAGAATAACACTGCCCCATTTCTACCCGTGGGTGATCGTAAGAGGCGACTAAGGGTATAGGAGCTTTTTAAGTGATTTTTGGGCGATGTGGTTGGAGACCCGTTACCAAAATAGCCGTGAGTATATGTATGTATGTATGTATGGTTACCGTATGATTGTTTAGTTTGAGTATATCTTAGACATTTTGGTTTCCATCGATGTTTTGCTCTCAACGAACCTTAACAGACCAATATTTGGTTAATTTCGTTGTATTTATATGCCGCTTAGTGCCAGCTTAGAATGTCACTACCCCTTTCTACCCACAGGTGTCGTAAGGGGCGACTAAGGGTATGAGGCTTTATTTCTACCATCTTGTCCCCTACTAACTTCCAAATGTGGGCACGGAGTTTCTAGCTTTGTGCTTGAGCTGAATATCTAGACGCCCGATTTCTGGATTGAGTATTCCAGCTGAGAAAAACTTAAGTATTGTCCTGTCGCATTAAAATCTTAACAACTGAATGAGACACAACGATACTTAAGTTGTTCTCAGCTTAAATACTCAATTCAGAAACCGGGCGTTAGCTACCTCGGCACCGCTTCTTGCTTTTGGTCCGCAAACCTAACTTAGCAACTTAGATTAATTCGGTAACTTTCTGCTAACGTAATCTAGCTCCTCGTTAACAATTCTCGCGGTAAGTCCAAGTAGATATAAATATACTAGTTGTATCTAATGGTTTTACTCTTACCTCATTTAATAACCATGGTCGCTTTGTGGGAAAAACAAGCTTTCCGGACCCACATATCTATCTTTTTCATTTGATTATATGACAACCAGGATGTACACTACAAACATGATAGTACAATGGGTAGTACACCCGAACGTCAAAATAGTCAGGCGTGAGTTCAAATCCCGGGTTGGGCCTACACCAATTTGTCTTTTCTAAACTCATATGTGTAGTTAATTTATAATGGTTGGTAACGGTGACGGAAAACATCGATCGTGAGGAAACCCACATAGGCGATACGGCCTGCCTCATATCACTTGACTACACTGTCTGAACAGAACGTGGGTACTCTGAACTCCAGGTAACTCTGTCACGTGATGTTCAAAAGTATTGGTACCTCTGCCATCTCCTTCCGGGATGTACGGCGTGAACGTTTGAGCCTTGAGACTTTGTGAACCAGGTTGTTTAAGGTGAAGCCAGAAAGATAAAGCCTGATATATAGATTAAATTATTGCTCAGCCACTTTCAAAATGTGAAAAGATAATAAAATGAATCCTTCACATGTATACTCGTAGAACAGCAGATTTAAGTTTTTCGGCTCTTAAATTTAGTATTCAGTAACAAGGTCAGCTTTAGTATCTTAATCAACGATACTTTTCTTTTACTATCTTTTCTCCAATAAACTTATAAAAGTGGTTAAGGATAAGGAATTAAATCTGAGGCTCTCGCTACCCCTATTTAGGATTTATAGCCGTGATTATATGAATGTATTTTACAAGGGATAAAAATACGAATCAGGAAGGATTCTATATTAATAAGGACCACAATAGCAACATATTTTAGTTTGTCTTTGCATAATACAGAAGCGGAAGCTTCTATATCTGCTAAATGCCTTCGTCTTTTGATGATTGCGTAGTCAGTAGTAAAATTAATGAACTTTGACTAGTTATAAGTTTAAAACTAATCGTTTAAATAACAAAAAACGGGATTAATATATATACAACTCCATCTTAGGTACTAAATACTTAGGCTTGTATTTTTATCCTCAACTGTTCAGGGGTTCCCGTGCATTTAGAAAAAGATAAAACGACCGTCTCTCTTTTTCGCTCAAATTGGTGGGGGCAAACCGTATTGTGCCAGCCGTGCCCCTAGATTATGCTTACAAACAATGTACAAGACAAAGCAAGGTAAGATTATTCCGATCCCAGATCCAAAAGCGAACGGTCGTGTCTCGCGTTCGTCCCCCTGTGTCAAAATCTACCTGAGTCCCGCAACAACAACGCCTTTGATAGTGTACTGCAAAATTGCCGCGTCCTGTAGCAGACTCTCAGGTAATTAAACAAATAGTAACAGCCGTTTTAGCGGTGTAATCTTTTATCTAGTTTTAGCCCCGTTTTTGCCGTCTTCACAACCATGAAGCGACATTGTGTATATCGTACATTTGCTACACGGGTTGGTTATGCAAAAGCCGAATGGTTGTATAAGGGATAGTAATGTAATCATTTCTTTAATTTTTAATTACTTTAGAGCAAATATCACGAATTGTAATACCAGCAACATAAATATGTAGTAAAATCAATTAGCTCTAAGATTACTAACGCTTTTCTAGTCAGTTACATCCCGGCCAGGTACCTACCGCCGCCACCGCTGCCGACCCTTTGGATTCACTAACCGGTTTTTACTGCCCCAACGTATTTATTCTTTCAATACCTTTATTTTAATATTTTGTGTTGCAGACAGTTAGAAAACGCCACGACTGTCATAGCCCCGAGGCATACGAAGATGGCAAGCTATAGTAAGAGTCGATCGAAATCATCAAGGTCCCACCGTATAAAGGACACTGATTCACCGCCATTATCAAGTTCTGAATTAATCGAGACTTCTGTAACTTCTGCAGCTGAAGCCATTACTAAATCTGACCACGTACCTATGTGGTTAACCAGATCCGACGAAGTCCTGGACTTAATCCGCGATAAGGTGTCCCCAGAAATATACGATAAGTTAGCAGGAATTTGGAATACGTTTTGCAAATTGTGTTCCATATTTTCTACCGTAATTAAGGGTGAAGAAGCCAACAATCCAGCATTACCAACAAGCGCAGATTCAGCAGTAGCTGATTACCACAAGGATGTGGATGGAGCTACGAGTCTGGGCGTGTCAATCTCCAGCCAGCCACTGACTCCAATAACCACTGCAGACGAAGCTATCTCTTTATCTCACCCCGTACATACGTGTTTAACCAAACCCGGCGAAGTCCTAGACTTACTCCGAGATAAAATGTCTCCAGAGCAGTACAACAAGTTCGAAGAGTTTTGGATTCGGTCTTGCAACTTGTATGAGGAAGCCAGCAAAATACCACTGCCGGAAAGCGTAGCATCAACTATATTTAATCAGCTAAAAGACTTGGATATGCCAACCCCCTGCCAGCCGGTATCCCATGAATCAGACATCGAACAACTCACCGAAGACTTCGACACAACGCTTCACGGACCTCTTACTGACGAAGAATTGCAACCTCCAGCGAGAATCCGAGTTGAAGTCGTCCCTCACCACATCATGAAACTTATCATCAAGAAGCGCAAACTACGCAAAATATGGCAACAAACACGTTGTCCCACTCAGAAAGCCTCAATCAACCGCCTTGGTCGAAAAATCAGAGACATGCTGAAGGAGCAAGCGTTGGCCGAGTGGAATGCGTGGATTATAGAATACAAAAGGGCTACAGCTTCTGAATGATTATAATTCGTTTAACAATTTGATATTAAATTTAGTATTACTTTTAACCTAGTTATGTGCTAATAAAATTCATATTCAAGTATGGTCTTGTCTTTACATTTTAGACATAATTATGGTAGCCATAATATAAGTGTGCCTAAGGAACTCTGTTTTACTTCGCAATATTGTTTATGAGACCATTCCCCATGTAAAATATTTTCCTGAATAAATATTGTTATAATAGTTTTGCGTATTTTATTAAGTTTTCTTATGTCTTAAACAACAAACCCTCAGTGAGTTGGTACTAACCAAAGTATAGTTGGCAAGGATTAAAAACTCAAGTTCAAAAGCTGACGAACAAATAGGAATCGTGTATGTATGTAGAGGTAGCCAATAGAATAAGAATAGGCTGAGGAGTAATTTTTTTTTGTAAATCATACATACATATGCTCACAGTTGTCAATCCCATAAAAAAGGTAGTCAGAGATTGGGATTTAAAAAAGAAAATAGTTTATTTTTCAAAATTCAGTTGTAAACTATAATTTTTTGACAGTCAAAATTTTTCAATTCTTTATAGGTGTTCTTAAAGAGAAGAAACAACAAAGAAACTCTTTAATTATTATTTTTTTCAACATTTGGTTTTTACAATTTCGGGTTTTACATATTTTTACTTTATAAAAGATCTTCTATGCGACAAAACCAAACGCTAGTTTGACAAAATTAAACTAAATTGTCCATTACAAAAACCAATCACATAACGTGAGAAGAAAAATCCTCACCAGTAGTGTTAGTATACTCCTCCATAGTGTTTTAATAAATGCAAAGTTACGATTACGATATTCGAAAATGTTGTTTTTTACGAAACCTCCTTAATAACTTGCTCAAACAAAAAGTTGTTTAAAGTTTTTATTTAACATGATAGAACAAGCTTTTTTTCTCTTCTTGATTCTATAAAATATTTGTCTCTAGGTCTAAAAATATGAGTCCATATACCACCAAGATTGGAGCACAAACAGCACAGTAGGTAAACTAACTTCGATCATCCATAGTAAAGTATTCGACTTTTATTGCTCGCACTGAAATTGAAAGCTAAGAAATTGGACTTGCAGATATTACGGAGCACAGTAGAGTTACTTCTGCCAAGGAGTTTGATTTGAACATTTTAGACGACTTACAAACAATAGTGAGTCAATTCACTATGTTAGGTTAATGGCGCATGAAAAGAAGTATTATTTGAAGAATGTGATGGAAGATTATTTCGGTATATGCTTAAGGATATACCTATATGTGACATAATTTAATGACATAAAGAAGTAATTTTTGTACCAGATACAGAAACAAATTGACACTGAATTTTAGTTAGTATTTAAATGATTGGAAGTGGTTGTTTGAGATCTAAATTAGTAGATTCAAACTAAACAATTTCAGATTGGATAAATCATGTTAAATCATGATAAATAAAATGGGTAGCATTATTCTTATCTAAGAAGATATCCAGGTCAGCGTAATGAGTTTTTTATAATTACTAAGCTAGTATTAAGTCCCATTTTTTAAGTTATATCGTTTTACGCTTTTTAGCCCCAAGCCCCATACCATGAATCCCACTTACGCACTGACCTCCATTATACTATATAAGTACGCTGGACTAATTATAGGCCAGGTGACAGTGAGGCGATTTGATTTTCGCCATTTTGGCGCTTACGGCAGCAGTGAAGGAACAAGGAACTAATTAAAGAGATGGGACAGGAAGATAAAATATATCGATAAAATGTTTCTGCTTAAAGGAAAGGCTAAGTTTTATCGAAACGAAACGTAACAGCACTATTGATTTATAATTGTTTCTAAAAATCATAGATATATTATGCTTTATGGTAAAAAAAACACTGGCCATATTGCAGTTTACGTCATATTAAGTTCCTCGTTCCTTCATTGGGGGCGCTTCAAATTGGCACAGTAAATAGTTGTCATTTTGAGACGTATCATTAGTCCAGCGTACTTATATAGTATAATGGAGGTCAGTGCACTTACGACACACGTAGTTAGAAAGTTAACGCCCGGTTTCTGAATTAAGTATTCCAGCTGAGAACAACTTAAGTATCGCGCGTTCTGTCGCATTGAAATCTTAACAACTGAATGAGGCAAAACGATACTTAAGTCGTTCTCAGCTTGAATACTCAATTCAGAAATCGGGCGTAAGCATTCTAATCTGACACAAAAATATAATGAAAATACTCAAAATTTTCTTTTCGCAATCTAAGACGCTGGTAGTGAACTTACTGTGCCTTCCTATACACATATATATGAGATCTTAGGTCAAATATTTATGTCGCGAGCAGTGTCGCCCCTCTCACTCAAATCATGAGTAACGTCGATTGCCTGACACGCAAATATACCGATATCGAAATAGAGCTTCCTTGGGAGTTGATCTACTGTTATGTTTTATCACTTCAATCTTTCATGTGAAGGGAGTGGCTAAATATCTATGAGTTGGGGTATTTTTTTATTTAAGTTTTATTCATTAAGCAAGTATTAATTGAAATGATAAAAGAGAACGGTAGCTAATAAATGCCTTGTGTTTTAATTTACTTACCTACCAATTTGTAACAAAGTTACTCAATAGTTTCGGAATAAAACCGCTGTGACTTACGGACAGACAGATAGACAGACGATACTAAAAGTAGTAAAAGTATAAAGAATTGCGCTTAGACAGTTATTTAAAAATAATACATCGGCGTAGCTTTATTTCAAAGATAAAAATATGAACGCCTTCCAAAATGTTTATAGCAATTTATTCGTCCTAAAATTTTGCTATCGCAAAAGCCCAGGCGGTTCTTCTGAGACACAAGAAATCAGCTCTGTGGCTATTGTAATACAAACAAATGCTGAAGACTGAACGACAGCCATAAAAGCGAAATTTCCTGCTTATTTATTACACTAATAATAATTCTGTCAGCTGAAATATTTCCACCTAAAATAATTATGCTTTATATCATTTTAACGTCTTCAAATTAAAGTCATTTTACTTAGTAATAATTAATTTCCGTGTTATGAAAGAGACTCATTTAAAAAGAGAGTTACAGATAGGAACATGGTTTTATACTGATCAATTTTTTCAGTCATGCATGTTATGGTACATATGGGCCAATTTATTTTTAGGTGTACCACCATCCAAAATAAAGATTTTTGAAAAAAGTACGAGAATATGAGTTTTTTTTATCATAAAATAGTAAAAGATCATAGATGTTATGAATAATTTTAGAAATAAAATGATTTATATGTATCATGGAGTGTAATTCATTTCCATTCCGTGACCATTTAAAGACGTTTATAATTTATAAAAATTAAGAGAATAATTAAAATTTCGGTTTTATTTGAAATATAGCTTTATTTAGATAAGAAAAATAAATTGTATTATTTTAAAAGTATTATTTTGAACTAAGAAAGACCAATTATAGATCCATTCCGTTACTTTTTGGAACATGGCAAGTTTCAATTTACTTATTTCTACTATTTGCACTGATGTCCTTATAAAATATTAAACAAATTACAAAGTTAGGACTATGTTTTAAATTTCTATTAAAAAACATATTCAAAAAGCTACTCATAAAATAACATAATAAGACAAAACTCCTAAAAAAT
Source organism: Bedellia somnulentella (assembly GCA_963576735.1). Taxonomy (NCBI): domain Eukaryota; kingdom Metazoa; phylum Arthropoda; class Insecta; order Lepidoptera; family Bedelliidae; genus Bedellia; species Bedellia somnulentella. Next base: position 1,689,589 of record OY755192.1, on the reverse strand, counting down.
CAAGGGGATAGTTTCGGTCACAGGAAGACAAAAGTAATAAATAAAGGAAAGAAAAATTTCGACACAGGCGGGAATCGAACCCGCGACCTCGGGTATACGCCCCGACGCTCTGCCAATTGAGTTACCGTGTCAATGGCTGCCAGAGCGAAATTCTTCTATCCTTTATTTCTTTTTACTCGTTTAAGTAGTGTTTGCGCTTCCTACCTCCGAATTTTCACTAATTCGTCGCGGGTCGCGGGTTCGATTCCCGCCTGTGTCGAAATTTTTCTTTCCTTTATTTATTCTTAATTTATTAGTAATAATCCCCACATGAGGTTTTCATGAACAAAAAAAGATTTAAAAAAGACAAAAGTAACCGAATGGAACCTAAAGGCATGTTCATATTGTTTACAAAACATATAATTTTCTCTCGTTATATGCTTCAACACATTCAAAAACATTATGCTTTATTTATGACATTATAATAACCAATAATATTTTTAACCATACTTAGGTGCCATATCTCAAAAACTAGCGTCGCCAATAAATATTTCTTTTCAGCAAAATAAAAATTATGTAAATAAAAATTTATTTCCGAGCGTCATTCATAATGAGTATTCATTGACTGTATATAGTATTTAAAAAACAATACAAAGTGTAACCGTAGCAATAAACAAGAAAAATAGTTAATTAAAATGTAAATAAACGAAATGAAAACTATAAAATGAGTGATCTCACGTTTTCCCGGAAAAGATATTTTTTTTTTCTCATCTATACTTATAATAAATTTGTAGAGAGGTCAATTCTGTACATGAAATATATTTTCAAAATAACTATCAGGTGGTGATTAGGGATCGATACTGATGCCAAAAATGCAATCAGTAAAATTTTTGTCTGTCTGTCTGTCTGTCTGTCTGTCTGTCTGTCTGTCGGTTTGTATGTTCCTTATGGAAACAAAAACTACTCGACGGATTTTAACGAAACTTGGCACAATTATTCTCCATACTCCTGGGCAGGTTTTTGTATACTTTCCAGCAGAGTAGTAAAGGGGAATTTTGGGAATTTTTGGGAAAACGTGAGAAGTTACTACATTTTTTAAGCTTCCGTCGCGTGTGCAGCCTTAATGGTTAAACTTATATAGAAATCATGTATGACGGAAATATTCTTCATAAAATTATCTAAAAAAAAAAACTGAACAGTTTATGTCTATCTTTTACGGTTGACTCACAATAACACGTGTAATTCCTGATAGCTTAGCAGTTCGGAACATTCTGATTATATTTGTTTACTCTTACGTTTGTAAACCTCTCACTCATCCCTAATTTAAAAAAGGTAACATTATTACCTATTCAATAAAAAAAGAATCATAGAAATCGGTAGAGAAACACCGAAATTATACATAAAATAAACCATCGCGCCCGTGACCAAAACCGAATCGTTACTAATTTACATATAACATACTAGATGGCGCCAGTAGTTGCATCCTACAACACGTAATGATTTATTTTTAAGATTGTTATAAATACTTCATAGCGTTTTATTCCAAAATTTGCTATTAAACGGAAATACTGAACCGTTCATTAAAGCGCATTCAAAATCACCAAACTACACTGTTTAGGGAGTGCTATAAATTTAATAAATTGAAAACATTGCGCTGAATATCACAATGCTTGAGCAGTGACTGAAGCAAGAAACCTCAGATATTTAAAAAAACAACGCTACCCGTGCGAAGCTGGGACGATCCACTAGTAATAAATAATCATATTAGCCAAATTTAATAAACTAACTTTGAAATAAAATTACTATTTAAAGAAGCAACAGTTTAAAACAACCTTCATGCTGTCCATTCCGAAACCAAGAGCATTCCCCTAATACGTTACCATGTTAACGGTTTCGGTAAGGAAGTTTCGGATTACCAAAATTCATTTTGAAAATTTATTTTTGTTTTGAATTACTATGATAAATGACGAGTAAATAATTTTATTGAGATCACAATTAGTTAAATAAAGTACTTATAACTAAGGTAATTGGTTAAAATGGGGTAACAACATCGGACCAAAAAAAATTACCACCTCACACAGCCACACTCAATGCACTTTTTCGCAAACTAAACGTCATAGAAAACAATAAAATAACCAAAAAATAAGATTAAGGTGCCGTTGGTGCAGCGAACAGAGTTTTTGAAACATTATAATGCGTATGTTTATAACAATATGGTTTTGAAAAAAATACATCAAAATCTTGAGGCTTTTCTGCTGTGGAATTGGCGATTCGAAACATGATTAATACATTTTCGCTCGATAGAAAAAAATCGCCAACATACCTCTAATAACACTCTTTAAAATGGTTTTATATTTTATTTATTTTACCTACTTACATATAACTTGCATCATAATTTGAGCATTTGTATTTCTAATAATAATTGGCGATTAGTTTTCTTTTTTAATAAATTCAATAAAACAAATATTTTAAAAACATCGATATTCGCAGTCCTACTCGTGCCCGAGCGCCGCCTGCCGCCCGCTCAGTGCTCGGCGAGCTGCTTTAGGGGATGGACCTATGTCGCGCGCGCCTTGTGTTACAGATCTTACAATTTACGCGCGTGCGGCGCCGTTAGTGTGCGAGTAAACTATCTGTATACGATGCGCGTCAATGTAGGCGTGAGAGTGACCGTGCGTACGGTTAGCATTAGCAAATATAAAAGAATTAATTCAATTCATAGATTGCACTCATTTTTAACCGACTTCAAAAAAAGGAGTGTTCTCAATTCGACCGTATTTTTTTTATTTTTTTATGTTTGTTCGCTGATTACTTTGCCATTTACGAACCGACTTTGATTTTTATTATTTATATTTATTTTTTTTAATATTATTGATATTGATTATTATTTTTTCATTGGAAAGAAGATACTCCCGGATTGGTACCATGATGAGGATATCAGGGTCTGATGATGGGATCCTGGAGAAATCGAGGGGAACCCTGAAATTTTATAGGCAAATGTACCGCGTTTTACATATTTTCTGAATTTATATTGGCATTTGCTTCTGAAAATCATATTGTTATGCTGCTGAGCTGATGATGGAAGGTGTGGGTCCTTAATCACTAGGAGTTAGGAAACAGTTCTTCCAACATTCTATATAGATTTATACTCCTCTTCGTAGCTTTTATGAAGAGAAGTACAGGTTCACTAAACATTTCTTTTGTTAAGTTATTGTTACCGAGGAAGTACCATGAGACCAGGATAAATCTGATCATGGCATCCAAGGAAATCGAGGGGACTGTCGAAACTCACAATCATGTGACAGTGGATTTGTTCAAAACGCCGATAGGCCTGACCTGTATAACGTGAGAACACTGTCCAAGCAAATCGTGGGTACTCTGAACAACAGGTGACAATGTCACGTGATATTCAGAAGTATTACTACCTCTGCTAACCCCTTCGGGGATATTCAGCGTGAACGATTGAGTCGTTCTTGAAATGTAGAATTGTAGACCATCACCTTTTGAGGGATTTCAAGAACAATGTAAAGTTACATATGGTTGAGCCCATTTAATATCGTACAGTAATAGAAATACCGGAAATGCGAAGAATAATACAGTAACCGTCGCTTCCTCATCCGAGAGATGCATCTTTGCCAGGTCTACCCATCTCTAAAACTCGTAAAATAAAATAATTTTTAACAAAAAGAAAACCGACTTCATAGTTGGAAAAACAACCGAAAATAAACAATCTAGTACTAAAAAGTACGAAATACGAGTAAGTGTTTAAGTTGAATATGAGTACTGTGATTAATACCTTAGCAATTTCTTTATTCCACACGCGTCAGTTCAACCTAACTAAATATTTAAATTCTCTTAAATTAATTTTTGAGTCGGTGCCAGTCAAACAAAAGTAAATTCACCCTACTATCTATCTCTGATTATTACAATCTAAACAATATATATCTATCGCCTTACGTTTTAAATGGTAATACGTACAAAAATCAATTTACCCTACAACTACAAGGTATCCTACATTGTACATGTATATGAAGTGCGAAATACACACTTATTATTATCAATCATCATCACGCAGGCTGGCACCGGCTCACAAATTAATTTAGGAGAATTTTAATATTTAGGTAGGTTAAACTGACGCGTGTGGAATAAAGAAATTGCTAAGGTATTAATCACAGTACTCATATTCAACTAAAATACTTATTTCGTACTATTTAGTACTAGATTGTTTATTTTCGGTTGTTTTTCCAACTATGAAGTCGGTTTTCTTTTTGTTAAAAAAATATTTTATTATATTTTATTGTTTAATTTATTAGGAATGGGAAAAAGAACAAAACCGTTAAAGTAACTTCTAATTTCAATTAATAATATTAATTAGTTACAGGTGTAAACTGAAAATTATATACATACATATACTCACGGCTATAAATCCCTTAACGGGATAGCCCGAGCTTTGGAATGAGAAATTCCTCTCAGCCACTTTTGGAAGTTGATTTCGGAAAAGATGGTAATAATATATGATTTCGGTGACGGTTCTCCAACCACATCGCCCAAAAATCACTTAAAAAGCCCCTATACCCTTAGTCGCCTCTTACGATCACGGGTAGAAATGGGGTAGTGTTATTCTAAGCCGACACGACACGGCAAAAGTTATGAAATTATCACTGTAATAATTTTGTATAAACTGACAGGGGTAGACAGATCTATCGTATCATTACATTTTATATTGTAAACGGCCATGGTAGAAACTATTTTTGAAATTGATAACCTAGGGTAAGCGATACAGTTTTCGTCACCCTGACTGTTATAACCACTCGTAAATATTTTAGAAAGAAAATGTAAATAATCATAAACAAATGTCCGAACCCATACCATAGAAAATATTTGCGAGTGGCTAAAACTGTCGAGTTGACAATAACTGTATTGCTTACCCTACTGTATGTTTTTAAAACGCGCGCACGCGGCGGCGGCGGCGTCGCGTCGCCGCTCGATCGGCGCGCAGGCGCTTCCCCGCGCCCGCGGGGGCAGCACCCCCTGAGATGATATTTTTCGCTGAACCAACTGCGCCTTAACAATAGAGTCAGATTGTAATAAAACTGTTAAACAGGAGAAAAAAAATCTTTAGAGTCAAATAACACATGGTTTCGGAATAGGAATTCCACTTGTACCAAATTCTGGATTTATATTTAAACTGTTATTTTGATAATCACGAAAATTAATGGGATTTTTAATAAAAAAAGATGGATCTCATCAATATTTTTCATAAAGGTGAATGAAATTCGAATGAACTTTTCATATAAATTTAGGGATTTATTTGGTGTTGAAATTCCACGATCCCGAGGGGGACATAGTAAATAACGTCATTTTTTTTCAATAATTATCGAAATATTTAAGTATTAAAAGTATGAAAAAATATTGTTTATTAGTTAATACAACGATACAATTCAAAATCAAATATGGGTAAAACCGCTTCAAACCTGGGGGCATGTAAATTAGAGGAGTACACAAAAAGAAAAAAAAGCCCATATAAAAACAGTTATCTTTTAATCAGCATATCCCCGAAGAGGTGGTAAAGGTAATATCTCGTCTTACCATTTAATGTTATTTTGTAGTTTCGTGTTCATGAAATCCACTGTTGCCTGAAGGAACTAGTAGTATGAATATAAATTTTAGTTATTAACTAAGACAAACGTATCTAAGTGTCGTATGCAAACCTTTACGTGACTAAGTGTAAAGAGCTTATTCCATTACACTTTCTCGTTGCTGAATTCAGACGTCCTTTGAAGTTACTGCCGCAGACGCTTGTTATTCCACTACACAAATTTCAGTTTGAACGTTATTCCACTAGTCTGAATTCAGATTCTGTGGCTTTCAGACGTCTGAATTCAGACAAACGGAATAAGCTCTTAAGTCAGAAATATATTATTTCTACGCGATGTTTTAACCTAACTTGAAACAACAATTGAAATCAAATGCATAAAGGCACGGGATGTAACACTACTTTGTACTCAAAACCGTGCCTTTTAATATTTTTAGTGGTTTGACTCTTTTACTAACTTTAGATAGATGATTTATTGTGTTACAAATGTTAAATAAGGGAAACATTAAATAAAAACTAGTGTATCACAATAAAGTTATTTATTTCGACGATATCATAATACTAATCTATTTATTTCTTTTAAAATTAAATTACTCTAGTTATCGAGATAAATGCCTTTTGGTTCGGGTAACAGGACTATATTTGAATACATTGTCAAAATCTGTACCTTTTTAAAACTGGTTACGCAAGATATGTTTTTGACATTGCAGCATTTTTTTATTATCATACTGCAGATTTGATTACATTCCAATAATAGTAATAATAGGATCTACTTATAATGAAAACGATTTAAAAAAAACTATTATAGTTCGGCCGTCCGTTCAGAGAATGCGTTCCTGACACGTCGCGATTGAACTAATGACGTAACTTTGTAATGGCGTTGCAGTTACGATAAGAAATATTTTTGCTAGCTGTTTACCGTTTAAATTAAAAGCATTAAAACAACATTATTGTATCAATAATCAATGAATGTTATAATTTTGTGCTAAACTGAGTGTCAAATAACTTGGTAAACAGTATTTTTCTAAATCTATACTGCGCTATTAAAGAAAGAAAGAAAGACGTTTATTCGCCATGTGTGGCAAAGAAAACATACAAACAAAAAGTAATAATATAAATAATAACTATTAAAATAACTTAAAACTAACACAATATTAAATATGAAAAAGAGAGGAAAACAAACAACTTAACAAAAACAAACTAATTAATACTTATTCTAAGTCCTTTGCGCCACTGCAACAGCGAATAGGTACTGACTCAGCATTACGTTGTGAATCGTTTGACTCCCAACGCTGATTTTCAGTCAGTACCATTGTAGAGTGACAACACAATTACAAGGTTATGTCAGCGCTTTATGTTGACTTTATTATGACCAACTCATAGGTGTCAGGAACGCATTCTCTGAACTGCCGAAGTATAGGTATAATAGTTTATTCCGGCACGGCCACAGGTGCGGCGTCATTGTTCTTGTACATTATTAACTATGGTTGCTGTATTCCATGACTTGTATGCTGTACCCGACACGGGTATGTATGAAATTAAATGTTTTCATTAAACAACTAATACCAACTAGTTGGTTTTTGTATTATTTTAAAAAGGGAAGGGTAACCTTGGGAGTTAGAATAATCAAAGCTGTTCGATGAATTTAAATCCACCACGGGAAAATATATGGATATTTTATTCTAAACTAAGCGTGTCGCCACTAAGGTGTTAAGAAAACAAAGGAAAGAAGAATTTCGCATCAGCAATCACTTGATATCATAGCTCAATGAGAGGTTTTCCTTTTTTTCTTTTTTTCTTCTTCCCTGTCCTCAGGATAGATGGCGCCAGACTTGCTATGTTACTGGTAGGAACGGAACGTCACACCGTTTTTCACACTTGGATGTAATGATATCGTAAAACGGAACGTACATAAAAATGTTCTGATTTGAAAGTTTAACTAAATATCAGTTTAAGCCAAGATAGCTTAAAAGTAAATAAACAGAGACGGTGTTTATATTTAACATTCTTTTTGTTGTTTTTACTCACCAAGAAGTTACTCTATGGTGATGTGACACATGTTTTTAATGTTCACATTGGCGGAATTATAGAGGCAACACGATTGAGGCCACAAAGAAAAAATTGAAGTAAGTAACGTAGTTACATCAACGCCATCTACAGAGCTCTAGGAAACTATGTTGTTGTTTTATTTCTCAAAAAGAAAACCTCTCATTGGCAGAGCGACCTGGGCATTGACTGAAAGGTACTTGTGTCGAAAAATGTTTCTTTCCTTAATTGATAGGTAAACTAAACTGATAATTATATTTAACGCTAAACTTATACAGAGGTAGCAGCAAAACTAATCAAATTTCACCTATAACCTAAGTCTTAATCCCGCTGTCAACAGAAGTAATAGACAGACTCAATGGTAAGTCTCTAGGAGTTCTGTAGTAGACTGGAGGCTCTGTCAAGGTGGTGGAACCCAGGATACCAGCAGGGCCGACCAACAGTACTCTATTACGGTTGTGGTGTTTCAGCAGTGATGTTATGCTGCTGAAGGACCTGGAAAAAAGTGGCAATTAATGCTTTATTATTATTTGAATATAAGAGCATGTATGAGAAGATTGATGGATGTAAACGAGGCTAAAGAGGTTAAACAGATGGGATGGGAACTAATGGCGTGAGTATGTGTATATGTATGTATTATTATTTATAATTATTTACTTGTAAGACAATGTACATTTAATCACTTAAAAAACTTACATATGCTTACGGCTATAAGTTCTAAAAAGTAGTAGCCACTGCCTTGTAATAAAAAAACACAGATACTTTTAGAAATTGAGTGGAGAAATCTGCAATACCCTTAGTCTTTCTTACAACATCCAAGAGAAAAGCTTCTATGCTCTGGTTATTATACCAAGAGGAAAGTCTTCTACAACATAACATAACATAACATAACATAAACGTTCACGCCGTTTATCCCCGAAGGGTTTGGCAGAGGTACCAATACTTCTGAACTCACATGGCAAGCGCCATCTAGTTTCCAGAGAAGGTACCCACGTTTTGCCTAGACAGTGTACTCACGTGATAGGGGGCAGGCCTATCGAAAGAAGAAAGAAAGAAAGAAATAATGTTTATTTGGTAATTAACACAAGACAATGACAAATATATATATACAAAAAAAGAAAAAAAAAACATTACCAAATCGCCGTTTTGTACGAATACACTGTCACATGACTAAGTACAACTCAGCCATGTGGGTTTCCTCACGATGTTTTCCCTCACCGTTAACCACCATGATAAATTAACCACACATATGACTTTAGAAAAGACAAATTGGTGTAGGCCCGTCCCAGGATTGGAACTCACGCCCTTCTGTTTTCGGGCGGGTGTTCTACCCACTGGACTATCATGTCGCTACGAATTGGACTGAAAACGTGGTAAAAGCTACAGTAAGTTGGTGGATGAGGACGCAGAGGTCTTGTTTATACATCTTTGGGGAGGTGTTTATCAATAAATAGTAAAAATGCTTTTAAGCGTATTCAAATATAAACGAAAAGGTAGGCATTTCACATACGTTCTACGCTTGATAAAATGACACGAATATAGAATAGAATAGAATAGAATAACTCTTTATTGCACATCAAACACAAATTCACAAAAATAATAATATATGATCAAACAGTTTACAGTGAAGTACAGTTGGCGGTCTTATCGCTAAAAGCGATCTCTTCCAGACAACCTTTGGAAGGTGAGATCGATAAATTAATATACAGACTTTTCTTTGGATTTGTAGTGAAATGGAAACTAATGGCAATATATGTATGTTATCTTCTTCTCAGTCGTAACACTCTTGACAGAGTGGTCGTGGTCATCATTTTGGTTTGGTGACCCGCCGCACAATTCGTCGCCATTCCTCTCTGAGGGCTGTTTTTTTGGTGCATTGGTACAGGGGGTCATCCAGCGCTGCTTTGATTTGGTCCGTCCATCTCATTGGTGATCGACCACGCATTCGGGTGCCCTCTACTCTGCCCTGTACCACCAGTCGCTCGATTGACATGCGCCCGCGTCGAGATATATGTCCGAAGAAGGTTAGGATACGAGCTTGGACTATAGATGATAGGCGCTGTTTGACACCTAGTTCTTGGAGGATTGAGTCATTGGTACGGAACTCTGTCCACGATATCCCAAGCATTTTCCTCCAGCACCACATCTCAAGAGCATCAATCCTCTTCTTCTCGCTTTCCCGAAGCGTCCATGTCTCTGCAGCATAAAGGAATATGGGGAACACAAGCGCTCTGACTAGCCGGGTCTTTGTGGCTTTGGTGATGTTGCGGTTCTTCCATATTTTCCTAAGTCTGTCCATAGAAGACCTTGCAATCGCCATTCGTCGCTTTATTTCGTCCACGCATCCGCCATTGTTGGATATCAGCGCTCCCAGATAGACGTATGATTGTACAACGTCACAATTTGCAATTTTCGTGACTTCAGGCATGTTGTTGTTGGCACGATCCACAATCATCATCTTCGTCTTACTGCGATTTATCTTAAGGCCAAATTCCAAACTGACACTTTCCATCTTATGCAGCAGGTCTTCCATATCTCGCATACTGTTTGCGAATAGGGTGGTGTCATCTGCGTAGCGCAGGTTCGAGATTCTCAGGCCACCGATTGCGATACCGTCCATCCAGTCTTCGAGGGAAATTCTCATTATCAGCTCTGTGTAGATATTGAACAGAAGCGGAGAAATAATGCATCCTTGACGGACTCCCGCACTAGGGTGGAAGTGGTCTGAAAGCATCTCGTCTGCTCTCACTGACGCAGTCCCATTCTCGTAGAGGCGTCTCAAAAGGTGCACAAGGTGTGTTGGTGTACCCATCTCTCGCAGAGTTTTCCAAAGTTTCGGCCATTTCACTGAGTCAAACGCCTTTGAAAAATCAACAAAGCAAATATAAGTGGGCTTGTTAAATTCTCTGGCTTTCTCGATGATCTGGCGCACAGTCAGGATTTGCTCCCGGGTTCCTTTTCCTTTTACGAAGCCGGCTTGTTCGGGTGCAATCTCTTTTGATAAAAAGGTCTTGAGGCGCTCGTTGAGAATGTGCAGTAAAATCTTGCTCGCGTGTGATATAAGGGCAATGAGGCGGTAGTTACTGCACGTTTTCGTCGAACCTTTCTTATGTAGAGGGATAAATACAGTGTGAGCCCATTCTTGCGGCCATGTCCCTGTCTGCCATATTTTGTTGCATAGGGTTTTAAAGATCTGGACACCATATTCGCCTGACGCTTTGATAGTTTCTATCGGGATATAGTAAAGATAAAATTAAGAAACATTTAACAAACTGCCTATCAAAAGCACCAATGCCAATGGTAAGAACTGAACCCCACTACCCATAAATTTCACAAAAAAACTCTCCATATGAAGAGAATTTGTTAATTCATACCTCTCTCCTCTCCTGGCGAACCCCAAGGCCAGTCTTCCATCAGGTCTCCTCCTGACACCGACGTTGTGCACGGCCTGACCACACGCCACGCTTAGAGTGTAGGCGTGGTGAGGCTGAAATCAGAAACAGGCATTTATTTTTAGCTGTTTTGTTTCTATATGTATATTTTGAGGCGACTCAGGGATCTCGAGCTTGTAAAATGATTTGCTGACGCGAAGCTATAATTGTCATGCATCATAATCTCAGATTAAATTAATTTATCGGTGAAAGGAAAAATGGTAAAACATGAATAAGTAATAAGTCAAATTTTATTGGGTTTGTATTATATAGAATTCCAAGGGATTAAAAATCTACTAATGGTCCATTGTAAATCAATTTTACTAAAGACTTGTAATTTTAATTGTAAGTATAATATGATAATATGAAACAAAAAAACACATGATCAAACTACTAGTCTATTTAATCCCGATGCCGTGTAGTGCCGGCTTAGAATGTCGCTACCCCTTTCTACCCACGGGTGTCGTAAGAGGCGACTAAGGGTTTTGGGGCTTTTTATTGGATTTTTGGGCGATGCGGTTGCAGACCCATCACCAACAACCTTTATTTTACCATCTTTTCCCCACGCAACTTCCAAAAGTGGCTGAGGAATTTCTAATTCGTTAGCTCTGGCTACCCCTTCTAGGGATTTATAGCCGTGAGTATATGTATGTATATTTGTATGTCTTGAGTTGAGCAGAAAAGCCATCAAAGAGCATAACAACAGTTATTCGAGTGTTTGTTTGAAGAAATAGCTTCTGGAAAACATGTTTGTTTCAGCCAAATGAGTCTTTTATTGTTGTCTTTCTATTCCGATGCGAAAACTGACTCAAAAGCCTTTCATTTCCAACAATTTTATTCAAATTTGACACGACAATACCATCATTGTGTGAGTAACTGAAGTGGGCTGCGAGATATTAGGGTTGCCGCAGTATTTTTATTGTTTAGTAAGATTTTTGTGATATACTAACTACAATCGATGCTTTCAGTTATTGTTTATGACAAAACACATCGAATTATTAATAATGTAGTAGTTTATTAACCTAAATAGTTGACGGTAAAATTAATTATCGTATCGCTTTGTTTGATATAAACACGAAACGGTGTTTTTATGTAGAGCAATAACAGCATCTCAACTGCCCTTATCACTTTTAAACATTGTTCGGAGGTATTTGTCATTCTGTCACATATCTATTCATTGCCTCCCAACTGAGTATGCTATGTCTCATGACTATTCGAACTTATACCCCACAGATATTATTATTTTCAAAAGTAAAAAAAGACAAAATTTTATTAAGTTAAAAACTAAAATTTTTTGAAAGTATATTATTTTAAATTTATCATTAGTCCGTTGCTTCGGAAGGTGTTCGTAAAGAGAAGAAGCAACAAAGAAACTCTTTACATTCACATTTTTTCATTTTTTCAAAACATGGTTCGTACAATTTCAGTTTATTAACATGATTTTACTTTATAAAAGATTTTCTATGCGACAAAACCAAACGCTAGTTTGACATAATAAAAATAAATTGTCCATCACAAAAAACTTCGGGGTGCTTCTAAGCTAATTAGCTACCCTAATAATTTTTGACATCTCTTACTTTTAATCCCAGAGGGTCAACTCTGCGCATTGAGAACAATAATAAGCATACTTATACTTATCTCTTCTACCCATATTAAAATTTCTTTCTTTCTCCCTCGCACGATCGAATATTCGGACTTTGACATTTTGATATGTATAGAATAATATAAATATTTGCGCTTTCTATTTGATGAAACCAACGACAACTACGGAGGTATCGTTGGATTCGACGAATATCACCATGTATTCTCATATCATATATATTTCAACCGTGATAGCCCAATGGGTAGAACACTCGGTTATCGTGCAATCGACTAGTGTTCAAATCCTGGGTCGGGCCTACACCAATTTGTCTTTTCTAAAGACAAATGTGTGGTTAATTTATCATGCTTGTTAACGGTGAGGGAAAACATCGTGAGGAAACCCACATGGGTTAGTTGTACTTAGTCATGTGACAGTGTATTCGTACAAAACGGCGATATGCCTGCCCCCTATCACGTGAGTACACTGTCCATGCAAAAAGTGGGTACTCTGAAGTATAGGTACCTCTGCCAACCCCTTCGGGGATATTCGGCGTGAACGTTTATGTTATGTTATGTTATATGTTTGGAGATATAAGAAAAGTATACCTATTATCGTTTTCGATGACTTGACCCTCACTTGTCGTTTGAAGACATTGGGATGTGTTTCAAGTATTTTTGAATGTATAGCGCAATATGAATATTTAATGCTTGGTTGTTCGTTAATATTCAAGGCAGTAATTAGTATAGTATATTAGTATTTCACCATCTTTTCCCCACGCAACTTCCAAAAGTGGCTGAGGAATTTTCAATTCTCTAGCTCTGGCTACCCCTTCAAGGGATTTATAGCCGTGAGTATATGTATGTATGCAGTCATTAGTCTAGATATAGTACAGGAAAGCTATACCTTTTTTTCGTATTCCTTTACACGATAACTTTATTCGCGCGCCACCCCTACACCTAGGTTGTATTAATTGAGGCTTTTAGTAAATTACTCTTAGCTCGTCCGTGGCCAACATTTTCGGAGCAAAGCGATACACGTAGAACGGAACGTAACGAATTGAGTTTTCTTGGAATAACGTTTAACAATTAACAGATCTTTTTGGTCGTGTAGTGCCGGATTAGAATGTCACTACCCCGTTCTACCCACGGGTGTCGTAAGAGTCGACTAAGCATGTGGGGCGTATAAGTGGTTTTTGAGCGATGCGGTTGGAGACCCATAACCAACTTTTATTTCACAATTGTTTCCACACGCAACTCCCAAATGTGGCCGAGGAATTTCTTATTCCCTAGCTCTGGCTTCCCCAATACCGTTAGTCGCCTCTTACGTACACCCACCGTAAGAAATAGGGTAAGGTGCCGTTCAAGTATTACGTAAGCACTATGGAGGGGTGGGGGGTCTTGGTATTGCATATTTTGGAGGGATAGGGGGTAGGGGAGTCTACATGATGATTACGTCATCAGTAGTTATTTTACAACCAAAGTCGAACATGTGAAACGTATGGTCTTTATCTTGCTTCCGTCAAGTTACTAAATCGTCACATCTAGAAAGTTCATAACAAATTAAAGACGGTTGTTAACGGTGAGGAAAAACTCATAAGGAGAACCCCATGACTAAGTTTTACTTAATCAAGTAACTAGAGAATTCAGAGATATACGGCGTGAAATTTTGAGTTAAGTTGAGTTGAGATCAAACATAGACTTCCAAAATCGGATGGAAGTAATCATACTTGCAACAATGAGCAGCAATTCAAGCAATCAATGTCATCAAAAACTTATAATCATGGATTTGAATTTAATATGTGTACCAAAAATTTAAAATAAGTTAGTTATGAATAAAAAATAATTGAGCCACCGTGTCAATGGCTGCCAGCGCGAAATTCTTCTATCCTTTATTTCTTTTACACGTTGAAGTAGTGTTTGCGAATTTTTACTAATTAGGAAGGCCACTTGTCTATCTTTTCAGATGGATGCAAATGTTGAAAACGCCTAACTATCACATAATTTAAATCTTTTTGTTCATGAAAACATAAGAATTTCGCGCTGGCAGCCATTGACACGCGGTGGCTCAATTGGCAGAGCGTCGGGGCGTATACCCGAAGTCGCGCGTTCGATTCCCGCCTGTGTCAAAATTTTTCTTTCCTTTATTTATAAGTAATAATCCCCACATGAGGTTTTCATGAACAAAAATATTTAAATTAAGTTAGTTATGGTCGTAAGATTTTACTTACTCTATATTGAGTATGGGACAAAAAAATCTTGTACCAGTTTATTGCGTCAAATCTAAACTCTATCCTAATTTTTTTTCTTATTTTAAAAATTATAATAAAATCATTTTAATTTTAATAAATGATTGAAAAATTTTAACGTTAGCATAGGGGGAGGGGTAAGAGATTTGCTTACTTTTGCTGGCAAGGGGGATGAGGGAGGTAAATTATTGTAATAAATCTGCTTACGTAATATTTGAACGGCCCCTAAGTGCTATTCTAAACCGACACCATACAGAAGAGCAAATATACCATCCTCCTTAAAATAATAGTTCAGATATCTTTAACCGAATCAACTACGCCAATTCTGCAAAAGTCGTTAAGTTCAGGTGTAATTATCATACAGCTCTGGGAGGCAAGTTAATGACTCATTAAGCCATATACATAACTATTGTCAAACAAAAGTGGTATTGAAATTATAGGCTTGATTTTGGGTTACACATTGGAACAGTAAATTAACTTTTGAATAATATTTATTTCCATAAGCATAAAGCATAAGCATAAACGTTCACGCCGAATGTCCCCGAAGGGGTTGGCAGAGGTACTAATACTTCTGAACATCACCTGGTGTTCAGAGTACCCACGTTTTGCATGGACAGTGTACTCACGTGATAGGGGGCAGGCCTATCGCCGTTTTGTACGGATACACTGTCACATGACTAAGTACAACCCAGTCATGTGGGTTTCCTCACGATGTTTTCCCTCACCGTTAACAACCATGATAAATTAACCACACATATGTCTTTAGAAAAGACAAATTGGTGTAGGCCCGACCCGGGATTTGAACACTAGTCGCTGGCACGAGAACCGAGTGTTCTACCCACTGGGCTATCACGGTTGTTTATTTGTTTATTTATTTCCATATAAAATTAATGCATATAAGTGATTTTTTAATTTAATTATATATGTAACATTACATTTATTTATTTTTTTAATTTTATCCGGCCTACTTTTTTTTGATCTGATGTGTTCTAGTGTAAACCAATATTTACAACGTTGAAAAATAAATTCCTTGCAACCTTTGTAGATTTTTACAACAGACTTGACTTAAATGTTAAAATATTCATTTTGATAACCAAGTCGTTTTTAAGTGTGTTAGCAATAAATGCACCAAAATTTTTGGCTAACCGATGAATTAATTAATCCTATTAATATCATAAATGTGAAAGTTTAGATGTTTGTGTGCTTGAGGCTTCGATCATATATACCAAAGATGCCGCACGCAAAGTGGACCGCAAGAATGACAATACTGTTTGACAATTAAATATTTATTTTCCTACAATGATCGACCTTACCGCATTTTCTTAAGACCAATTATTCATTGCAAGATCCAGCACGCGACTGTCAGTGAAACTGTGCTTGTCATATAAAGAAGCACAGTTAGGCGGGGCCGTTTTTCGTGCTTTGTTAGTGTATAGCTTTGGTACATATGATCGAAGGGTTGAGGTAAAAAGGCTTCTCAATTACAGAATTTATGTAACATAAATTTAGCAAAATACCAGATAATGACCCCAATTGTAACATAGGATACTTTTTATTCCGGAAAAAAATTACCAATCTTATATTCACGCCTAATTGAACTGATTATACCAGAAAAAAACGCCTAAACTTTGGCATAAGCAAATTTACAGTACGAAGTCTGTCGGGTCAGCTAGTATTAGATAAATTCAATTATTATTCGCAAAATTAAAGTGAATTTGACATGACAAGATTCACTGACAATGCACAAAGTCTATAAAAGACAATAAAACATCTTAAACATCAACCTACCATTACATTTCTTTGTAACTGTGATCGACTCAAAAAAAACTAAGCTTCAATCAAAGTTCTCCTACTACTCCGAAACTTTACCAGTATACATAATCAGAGAGTACGCACCCCGCTCCCTCTAATTGATTTCCAATAGAGAACACTCGCGTGCCTACCACGAGATCGCTCGACGACAGACTCATTCCAATTGGAATATCTGAGATTTAAACAAAGACGACTTTGTAATTGCTACATAGATCTTAAATTATCATTCAACTTTAAGAAGAGCTGGATTTTGCTTTGATAATTGTAGTATTGAACTGATTTCTTTGAAAGGTTTAATATTGTTAGGGTTGAAGTGTTTAAGCTTTGTTGAGCAATTTTAAATCGTTTTTTGATTGTTTGTAAAAAATTGATAAAAATGCTTAGTTTTGCTGTAATATTAGTTTGCATATTGCATATTTTTATATCATGAATTTAAATGAACAAAAGAGGTTCATAAATTCAGCCGACTGACTGTTTTTTTTAGTAATGGAAACTAAAAATTACATACGGAAAATCGGTGAACGGGACTTATAGCACAGGACAAGTTAGCCTCAAAGTAAGTATTACTTTAATTACTTTATACTTAATATTATATAATACACATATTGTTATTAATTATTACCAATCAAGGCTAAAGCACATTATTGCTGATATTTTTTTAACTTCAAAATTTAAAACTTATGTTACCCTACCGTAGGTTCGTCAGTTGTTTATAAAGAGAAGAAGGAACAAGAAACTTTATTCATCCATATATTTTAAACTGTTTAAATTAAATGCATTCAAGGCAGTGCTTTACTTGATTTGTATAGTTTGCCGCCAACTCAAGTAATACATTATTATAGAGAGAGCGACTTATTTACATACATACATACATATACTCACGAAATTAATTCCCATTGGGGTAGACAGAGACTATTGATCGCCACCTCGTACGATTCTGACAATCCTCTCTAGCTTCGTTTACATCCATCAATCTTTTCATACATGCTCTTTTATTCTTCATACTTCAGACGCCAGCCTTTTTGAGCACACTCTCAATTTGGTCCAAGTGTCTCCGTGGTCGTCCTCTACTAACATTACCATCCACACTAGCTCTATAGATCCCTTTTACCAATTTTGTATCATCCATCCTTCATCCATCCAACATTCCTTTTTCTATCTTTCTATATTGTATCATCTTTCACACCACACTTTTCACGAAAAATACTAAATATATTAATATTAAAAAAATACAAATAGACTTGAATACGTTTTATCAAAGCAGAAGTCTGCAGCGAAAATAATAAAAGGCATCTAGAGAAGAACAAAATAATGCAAACCAGAGAGATCTGTCAGGATTGTGCAAAGTGTAAATTGAGATTACTAAAGGAATAACGGGCTACATTATAACTAACGCTCTGTAATTTCGGCTAAGAATAGCACCACCCCATTTCTTTCCGTGGGTGTTTGTAAGAGGCAACTAAGGGTGTTCGGGTTTTTAAGTGATTATTGGGCGATGCGGTTGCAGCCCCGTCTTCAAAAACCTTTAAACCCTTTACCTTTACTCACTTGACAATCTTTTCCCCGCTCCTCTTACAGCGCTCAAAGAATTTCTAATTACTTAGCTCTGGCTACCCCTTCTAGGGATTCATAGCCGTGAGCATATGTATGTATGTATCTATATATCGTCCAAAAGTAGCTGAGGAATTTCGTATTCCAAACCCTGGCCCCTTCTAGGGATTTATAGCCGAAAGTATATGTATATGGTTTGGGCACATAGAGAGGATGGATGACAGTAAATTGGTGAAAGAGATATATAGAGCCAATGTGGAAGGTAATGTTAGTAGAGGACGACCTCGGAGGACACATTTGGATCAAATAGAACATGTGCTCAAAAAGGCAGGTGTCCGCAGTATGAAGAATAAAAGAGCATGTATGAAAAGATTGATGGATATAAACGAAGCCAGAGAGGTTTGCAAGGATCGTACAAAGTGGCGATCGATAGTCTCTGCCTACCCCAATGGGAACTAACGGCGTGAGAATATGTATGTATGTATGTATATGTGTGTATTATAAGAAAGTAAGGGAAAATTCTTTAAGCCTTACCTGACTAGAAGGCCTTAAAATAAAAGTTCCATCAGGATGCCCAGCCAAGAGCACCTCAGCTTCATTCCTATCAATATTCATGTAATAAGGCTCATTGTCAATTGGCACCGGCAACGGTCGGTCGGACATGTTTGTCCGCCATATTGGATTGCTTTTGGCGGGAGTTTGCGCACTGTGCTTATCTGTTTCCGAGTTTTCGGGCGAGTTTTGGTCTCTTGCGTCTGTGGAAAAAGAATGCGGATTTGAATTTGGTTCAAACTATTTGTTTGCGGGTGGTTTTTTTTTTGTTTAAATTTATGACTGAATGATTAAAATCTAAAATTTTAGGCACTTTCCCCTATTTTCCTTAAGTCATGATAATCTGTACCGATCCCATAGAGTAATAAAGCGTGTGTGCCCAAAGGCAAGTATAAGATACTTACAAGAAATAAATACATACATTCATATATGGTATCATGGCTATAAATATAAACGGCTATATCTCAAACTGGGGTACCTGCGTCGCCCAACAATCAGCTCCCTGTTCCCGTTACCCTCAGTCGCCTCACACGGCACTAAGATCGGGATATTGCTATTTGACGCCGATACTATACTTCTTCCAAGCAATGCTATCCCAATACGCCGTGTAGTGTCGGCTTAGAATAACACTACTCCAATACTACCCGTGGGTGATCGTAAGAGGCGACTAAGGGTATAGGGGCTTATTAAGTGATTTTTGGGCGATGTGGTTGGAGGAGCAGTGATAAAACACTCGGTTATCGTGCAAACGACTAGTGTTCAAATCCTGGGTCGGGCTTACACCAATTTGTCTTTTCTAAAGACATATGTGTGGTTAATTTATCATGGTTGTTAACGGTGAGGGAAAACATCGTGAGAAAACCCACATGGCTGAGTTATACTTAGTCATGTGACAGTGTATTTGTACAAAACGGCGATAGGCCTGCCCCCTATCACGTGTGTACACTGTCCATGCAAAACGTGGGTACTCTGAACACCAGGTGACAAAGTCACGTGATGTTCAGAAGTATTAGTACCTATGCCAACCCGTTTGGGGATGTTCGGCGTGAACGTTTATGTTTTTATTATGTTATGTTATGAGGTTGGAGACGCGTCAACAAAAACATTTATTATTTACATCTTTTCCCCAATCAACTTCCAAAAGTGGCTGAGGAATTTCTCATTCCAAAGCTACCCCCCCGTTAAAGGATTTATAGCCGTGAGTATATGTATGTATGAAGTATGTAAATCTTACCATTTTCTCTTTCCAAACAGTATAAGCAACGGCAAACAAAGTCAGCAGCTGACTCTGACAGTCGTGATCCCAAGTTGGTAAGCAGAGACACACTGACTTTCAACCACCAACACATTTCGCACTTAATACTTTACATTATAGTCCACTGAGTCACATTTAGTATAATAAAGTTCCAGATTACAAAACTGATAGG
The DNA here is from genome assembly GCA_963576735.1 of Bedellia somnulentella. NCBI lineage: Eukaryota > Metazoa > Arthropoda > Insecta > Lepidoptera > Bedelliidae > Bedellia > Bedellia somnulentella. Next base: position 1,669,368 of record OY755192.1, on the reverse strand, counting down.
TATTAAATAACAGATTCAATCTCAACAATCAATCCTACTTTAGATTTGAACACTGGTGGGATATCAAAACATTTAAAACTTTCGTAACGCTCGCTCCTATACAAATTACTTAAGCTACTTCTTCCGATGGGTGTGCGTAAGAGGCGACTAACGGTATTTGGGCTTTAGAGGAATTTCTCATTCCTTAGCTCTGGCTACCCCAGCTAGGGATTTATAGCCGTGAGTGTATGTATGTATGTATGTATGCTAAAGCTTAAATCCACCTCAAACTTACTAATATATAAATATAAGTTTTACCAAAGGTAATTTTCAGGAATGTATTAGAAAAGATAGAGGTGACAGTTATAAATATCTATTAACATACATACATACATATACATAACATAACATAACATAAACATAAACTTTCACGCCGAACATCCCCGAAGGGGTTGGCAGAGGTACTAATACTTCTGAACATCACGTGACTTTGTCACCTGGTGTTCGAGTACCCACGTTTTGCATGGACAGTGTACTCACGTGATAGGGGGCAGGCCTATCGCCGCTTGGTACGAATACACTGTCACATGACTGAGTACAACTCAGCCATGTGCGTTTCCTCACGATGTTTTCCCTCACCGTTAACAACCATTATAAATTAACCACACATATGTCTTTAGAAAAGGCAAATTGGTGTAGGCCCGACCCAGGATTTGAACACTAGTCGTTTGCACGATAACCGAGTGTTCTACCCACTGGGCTATCACGGTTGGTCACATACATATACTAGCCACAAATCCCAAAAAGGGGTAGCCAGAGATTTGGAACTAGGAACTCCTCAGCCACATTTGGAAGATGATTTGATAGGGGAGGGGATGGTAGAAGTAAAGTATCGTTTGTGATTTGTTTTCAACCGCATCGCCCATAAACCACTTCGAAAAAGCCCCTTACCCTTCGTGGCCTCTTACGACACCAGTGGGTAGAAAGGGGTATTGAGATTCTAAGCCGGCACTACACGACATATCATATCTATGATGTGAATGAGAAATGTGGTTACAATTTTTTTTCCTGTCTCTCTTTCTGTTTAACCCACTGAAGCAATATCGCAATTTATAAAAAAAATTTTAGTCTTTCGTTGAGTAAATATATCTTTTTAAGATTTTGAATTATTTTATTTCATATAAATCCAGAACTGAGTTCAGCAGCGGTGCAGAGCTAGGCGTGTTCGCGTAGACTTATAAAAACTAGTCCGACTTTCAAAGGAAATGTAGTGATTTAATAAAGTTTAATTTGTTACTTCTAAGTTTGTTCCTAATTAGCTGAGACAAAACTTTTTAGTTCTTCGTTTTGAATTACCTTATGTTCCAGTATGATTTCACATCTTAAAGACTAATCAATTTATGCAAAGACGGTAACGCATTCAATATCGTTAATGCAATTTTGTTTAGCTTTGTATTTCAGTACAAATTAAGTCTGAATTATACCTGTGTGAAGTAGGCAGCCAAAACTGGCAGCCATTATAATACGACCAAATTAAGAAGTAAAATACTTTTTCGTTCCATTTACCAGAATAACATGTAAATCCACAGTTTTCACTAGTTATTATGTTAAATGTATCGATACTCATCCGGACATACATCCATATCCATCTGTAGACAGTGCCAAAGCCTGCAGATAAAATGAAATTAAGCATGGGAGCCGCTCCAGAAAAATCCTCACTTCTCCTAAACCAAGACCCGTAACACTTTGTGGTTATATTCATTGTAAAGCTTATTACATAAGCTATTAAATGATGGTATAACAGTATCCCGCTTTGCCGTCAGAGTAAAGAAAATTCGACGTAGAAGATGACAGCGTATAAAACTGTAAGAAATACGGCAGCCGCTCCAGAAAAATCCTCACTTCTCCTAAACCAAGACCCGTAACACTTTGTGATTACATTCATTGTAAAGCTTATTACATAAGCTATCAAATGATAGTATAACAGTATCCCGCTTTGCCGTAAGAGTAAGGAATATTCGACGGAGAAGATGACAGCGTATACAACTGTAAGAAATATGGCAGCCGCTCCAGAAAAATCCTCACCTCTCCTAAACCAAGACCCGTAACACTTTGTGGTTACATTCATTGTTAAGTTTATTACATAAGCTATCAAAAAATGGTATAACGGTATCCCGCTTTGCCGTCAGAGTAAAGAATATTCGACGGAGAAAATGACAGCGTATACAACTGTAAGAAATATGGCGGCCGCTCCAGAAAAATGATCACCACTCCTAAACCAAGACCCGTAACACTTTGTGGTTACATTCATTGTGAAGCTTATTACAGAAGCTATCAAATGATGGTATAACAATATCCCGCTTTGCCGTCAGAGTAAAGAATATTCGACGGAGAAGATGACAGCGTATACTTCTGTAAGAAATATGGCGGCCGCTCCAGAAAAATCCTCACTTCTCCTAAACCAAGACCCGTAACACTTTGTGATTACATTCGCTATGAAGCTTATTACATAAGCTATCAAATGATGGTATAACAGTATCCCGTTTTGCCGTCAGAATAAAGAATATTCGACGGAGAAGATGACGGCGTATACAACTGTAAGAAATATGGCGGCCGCTCCAGAAAAATCCTCACCTCTCCTAAACCAAGACCCGTAACACTTTATGTGTACATCCGTTATAGAGTTTATTACGTAAGCTATCAAATGATGGTATAAGGGTATCCCGTTTTGCCGTCAGAGTATGGAATATTCGACGGAGAAGATGACAGCGTATACAACTGTAAGAAATATGGCGGCCGCTCCAGAAAAATCCTCACCTCTCCTAAACCAAGACCCGTAACACTTTGTGGTTACATTCATTGTGAAGCTTATTACAGAAGCTATCAAATGATGGTATAACAATATCCCGCTTTGCCGTCAGAGTAAAGAATATTCGACGGAGAAGATGACAGCGTATACTTCTGTAAGAAATATGGCGGCCGCCCCAGAAAAATCCTCACCTCTCCTAAACCAAGACCCGTAACACTTTGTGATTACATTCATTGTAAAGCTTATTACATAAGCTATCAAATGATGGTATAACAGTGTCCCGCTTTGCCGTCAGAGTAAGGAATATTCGACGGAGAAGATGACAGCGTATACAACTGTAAGAAATATGGCGGCCGCTCCAGAAAAATCCTCACTTCTCCTAAACCAAGACCCGTAACACTTTGTGTGTACATCCGTAATAGAGTTTATTACGTAAGCTATCAAATGATGGTATAAGGGTATCCCGTTTTGCCGTCAGAGTAAGGAATATTCGACGGAGAAGATGACAGTCTGGAACGGCCGCCATATTTCTTACAGTTGTATACGCTGTCATCTTCTCCGTCGAATATTCTTTAATCTGACGGCAAAGCGGGATATTGTTATACCATCATTTGATAGCTTATGTAATAATCTTGACATTGAATGTAATCACAAAGTGTTACGGGTTTTGGTTTAGGAGAGGTGATCTTTTTTCTGGAGCGGTCGCCATATTTCTTACAGTAGTATACGCTGTCATCTTCTCCGTCGAATATTCTTTACTCTGACGGCAAAACGGGATACTGTGATACCATCATTTGATAGCTTATGTAATAAGCTTCACAATGAATGTAATTTCAAAGTGTTACGGGTCTTTGTTTAGGAGAGGTGAGGGTTTTTCTGGAGCGGCCGCCATATTTCTTACAGTTGTATACGCTGTCATCTTCTCCGTCGAATATTCCTTACTCTTACGGCAAAGCGGGATACTGTTATACCATCATTTGATAGCTTATGTAATAAGCTTTACAATGAATGTAATCACAAAGTGTTACGGGTCTCGGTTTAGGAGAAGTGAGGATTTTTCTGGAGCGGCCGCCGTATTTCTTACAGTTTTATACGCTGTCATCTTCTACGTCGAATTTTCTTTACTCTGACGGCAAAGCGGGATATTGTTATACCATCATTTGATAGCTTATGTAATAAGCTTTACAATGAATGTAACCACAAAGTGTTACGGGTCTTGGTTTAGGAGAGGTGAGGATTTTTCTGGAGCGGCTACCATGCTTAATTTCATTTTATCTGCAGGCTTTGGCACTGTCTACAGATGGATATTGATGTATGTCCGGATGAGTATCGATACATATAACATAATAACTAGTGAAAACTGTGGATTTACATGTTATTCTGGTAAATGGAATCAAAAAGTATTTTACTTCTTAATTTGGTCGTATTATAATGGCTGCCAGTTTTGGCTGCCAACTTCACACAGGTCTGAATTATATGTAGCCTAAAAACGAATATGAAATTTTACGGCTACATTCCACAATAGGGGTAGCCAGAGCCTTAGAATTATGAAACTCCAGAGCCACTTTTGAAAGTTAGATAGAAACAATTGTAAAATAAAGGATAAATAAATAAAAATAAAATAATAAATAAGATAAAATAATCATTTATTTCAAAGTAAAAAGATAAATCTTTGTTTTTTGAACGTCAAAATTCAACTTAATACTAAGTTTACTTCGGATTCGGAAGGTGTTTTGTTGAGAGAAGAACCCGTAAGAAACTCGTCAACACACATCTTTTTTTACGTCCATTACAATTTTGGTGTTAGCCCGGAAACATCCTGCACAGAGCCCTGATGACACCAAGCCACTTCATCATTAATGTAATCATTAACATTGTAATAGGCTTTCGAACTAAGATTTCTTTTAACTACTGCTTTAAATTTTGTTTCTGATAAATTTAAAATGTCCTCAGGTATTTTATTATACATTTTTACGCATAACCCCATGAAAGATGTATTTACTTTTGACAATCTGTATTTTGGTACTGAAATTTTATTGTTGTCTCTCAGGTTTCGAATATGTCTGTCACAATTTTTCACAAAAGAGGCCTGATTCTTTCTTACATACATAATATTTTCAGAAATATATTGACATGGCAGCGTCATTATATTTATTGTTTTAAACAATTCCCTCAGGGAATCTCGGGATCTCAAATTGTATATAGCTCTTATTGCTCTCTTATTGCTGGATTATCGGTATAACCGAGCAAATCTGGGCTATATCGGTATAAAGCAACCGTGATAGCCCAGTGGGTAGAACACTCGGTTTTCGTGCAAACGACTAGTGTTCAAATCCTGGGTCCTATCACGTGAGTACACTGTCCATGCAAAACGTGGGTACTCTGAACACCAGGTGACAAAGTCACGTGATGTTCAGAAGTATTAGTACCTCTGCCAACCCTTTCGGGGATATTCGGCGTGAACGTTTATGTTATGTTATGTTATGTTATTTGAAAAAACGAACAAACTCACGATTCATCGCACAAATCTTTCAAAATTCATGTCATAATAACTTCTATATCATCACGAGATTTCGTGAACACAACCGCATGAAATATTCACATTTTAATATGATAATCCAATATGTTGCCACATCTAATATTGTTTTTCGCCGCCATTATCCACCGGAGGCACGCCACTGTGAAATAAGCGTCTCATTTGGATAAAAGCTTGTCATGTTTCCAAATATAAGGAATTGTAGACATGTTTGGTAATAGAGTTTTTTGAGGGTTCCGTTATATACTTTTTTAACCTAAGCACCTATAGTCATGGCTATAAATCTGAAAATGGGTATCCAGAGCTTCAAAATAAACGATTAGATTAATCTTTATATATATTGCATATGTATTGTATTTATTGAATATTATTTATTTTATGGAATACTATATGTAAGTGTGTTAGAACTTAATAAATATTTTGTAGTATTTAAAATAGATAGATAAATAGTTTGACGAATAATTTTAGTTTTTAAGCAAATCAGTTAAATTTATTGGACATCTACCGAACATGTTTTTAATCCAGCAAATCTTTCCATTCTTGGGTTGTCTGGAAGAGATCGCTCTTAGTGATAAGACCGCCAGTGGTACTTTGGCTTTTGTACCGAGATTTTTTTTGTAATTGTTGTTTTTTTGGGATATACAATAAAGAGTTTTTATTATTATTAGTCAGCCACTTTTGGAAATTGAAAGTGGAAAATATTGTAAAGTAAAGAATGATTGCAGGCTTATCGTCCAACCATCATCTAAAAGTGCTAATACCATAAATCTCCTCCGATATCTGCGGTGAGAAATAAGTTAGCGCTATTCTAAGCCGACACTGCACAGCTATCCTTTTTGTCATGATATATTATATAATTATATATAGAATATGGTTATTTGCTTTTCAGTACACAGTAGTATGTCGTGTAGTGCCGGCTTAGATTGTCGCTACCCCTTTCTACCCACGGGTGTCGTAAGAGGCGACTAAGGGTATTGGGGCTATTTATTGGATTTTTGGGCGATGTGGTTGGAGACCCATCACCAAAAACCTTTATTTTACGATATTTTCCCAACTCAACTTCCAAAAGTGGCTGAGGAGTTTATAATTGCTTAGCTCTGGCTACCCCTTCTAGGGAATTATAGCCGTGAGTATATGTATGTATGTATGTAGTACACAAATATTCACGCTCTAAGTTCCGATTGGGAAAACCATGTCGAACAAGTGAAGCAGTCATATTATGTATGGAGTTGGCTTACTAAAGATAATAAGTGTAATGAAGGCATCGAAAGAATAGTCCAAAAGAGTTATGTTGTAAATGGAGCAGTGAATAAATTAATTACTTTTTCTGGTGGTATTCAGCTGGTGTCCAAAAATCCAGGATATCAGTGCATAATTTGAATGCTTTTGGTCATGAAAACCTCATTTCTTTCCTTTATTTATTCTTTAATTATTATCAGTGCAAAATGTTGTTTTAGTTCAATATACAGGATTACCGTAAATGTAGAGTAAATTCCAACTGATAAAGTTTGAATTCCCTCAGAAAAAAATAAATGTTAGATTAAGTGATCGAGTGAAAATTGTATGATTCGTAAAAGCTGCGGTGTAAATTATTATATTGTAAAAAAGATAGAGAAAGGAATGTTACTATGGTTTGGGTACCTATATTTTGTTGAACGATGAACTTAACTTATTGAAAATAATATATACCGTCAAAGCTACCGATTATATCAGTAGAAGATGGCCTCAAAGGATACATATAGATCAAAGAGAGAATGTATTAAAAAAGTCAGTCTTCTGAAGTCTTAAAATATTCTCTATCATGTCTAAATTGCGATCGATAGTGAGTGACGTGAGTATGTGTAATTATGAATCAATTTATGATTCGGTACATATCGTCCGCAGTAAATATTTTAAATATATGTATTTCACTGTAATTGTTTTGTTTGTATTACGTCTTATCTCGTAACTTATCTTTTTACATACATACACACATATGCTCACGGCTATAAATCCCTAGAAGGGGTAGCCAGAGCTAAGGAATTCGAAATCCCTCAGCCACGTTTGGAAAGTTTAGTGGGGAAAAGATGGCAAAATAAAGGATGTTGGTGATTGGTCTCCAACCGCATCGCCTAAAAATCCTTTAAAAGCCCCAATACCGTTAGTCGCCTCTTACGTACACCCACCGGAAGAAATGGGGTAGTGCTATTCTTCGCCGACACTACACAGCATCTTATCTTATAATATCTTTTTATTACAAAATATATGAGCAAATTATAGTTTTAATACATCCTTTAATTGAATATATTATTGCATTTGTTTAATTCGTCATATTATACTTGATTATCATTGCAATTGTACACAGTTAAGGTACCCTTTAGTAATTATTTAATAATATTTATTGTATTTGTACTGTGTCTGTGCCTTAAAGTTAAATAAATAAAGAACTCTTATACTTCTGTTTGGATGAGAATTGAAAGTACCTTTACCAGACTAACTCTAAATAGTGTCAAGCAATTAAAGGCAATGACTCGCCGGTCACAATGTTAATTACGACTTATTGTGTTAAGTGAGTCGGCAGTGACACTCATTACTTACTACTGTATTGTGGTATCGGAAAAATACTTAGTAGCAATTTATATTGGTACAGATGGATAGACTTTTAATCTATCGTTGTTATGTTGTTATTGTTGTTACCAACCGTGATAGCCCAGTGGGTAGAACACTCGGTTATCGTGCAAACGACTAGTGTTCAAATCCTGGGTCGGGCCTACACCAATTTGTTTTTACTAAAGACATATGTGTGGTTAATTTATCATGGTTGTTAACGGTGAGGGAAAACATCGTGAGGAAACCCACATGGCTGAGTTGTACTTAGTCATGTGACAGTGTATTCGTACAAAACGGCGATCGGCCTGCCCCCTATCACGTGAGTACACTGTCCATGCAAAACGTGGGTACTCTGAACACCAGGTGACAAAGTCACGTGATGTTCAGAAGTGTTAGTACCTCTGCCAACCCCTTCGGGGATATTCGGCGTGAACGTTTATGTTATTATGTATGTTATATGTTATGTTGAAATAACCGTTTTTAACTTAATTCTTAGAAATTTATACACGAGACATGTACAAAATTATTTAATAATATTTTTTTATCATATTTTTTATAAGCTGTGTACTTGTAGTCTAAGAATATGAATACAATTAATGCATAATTTGAATGTTTTTTGTTCTTGAAAACCTTAAGTGGGTTCGATCCCAGTCGGTGCAGAATTTTTTTTTCCTTTTTTTATTACAATTAATCCATTTCTTCCCACGGGTGTAGTAATAAGTTACTCAGCTTTTTGGAACTATAGAACCCCCTTTATTTGTATTGTTTACTTCCTTTATCTTTTCCTTACTCGCCTTTCAAAAAGACTGAACAATTGCCATTTTTGGCTATCTCTTTTTGGATTTATAGCATGTATGTATATTTAATCAAAACGCTTACAAGGCGTGCAACGCCGGGGCACGTAGCAAGTTTTTTGAGTTAGGATAAATGAATTATTCTAAAACCCTTAGAGCCTACCTATAAGTAGTTGGTACATACATACATATACTCACGGCTATAAATCCCTTGAAGGGGTAGCCAGAGTTAGGGAATTATAAAATTCCTCAGCCACTTTTGGAAGTTGCGTGGGGAAAGGATGGTAAAATAAAGGTTGTTGGTGATGGGTCTCCAAACGCATCGCCCAAAGTCCCTTAAAGCCCCAATACCGTTAGTCGCCTCTTACGTACACCCACCGGAAGAAATGGGGTAGTGCTATTCTAAGCCGACACTACACAGCAAAGAAGTTGGTCTGAGCTAAAAACCATTTGATATGTTAATACTGTTAAGTCATCCGTCTTTCGTTTAGTCAAGTATAACGAAAGAATAAGAGATTTAAAAACTTTATTCCTTGAACAACAATTTTAGTTTTTCCTAATTATATTATTCCTTTTCTCTGAAATTCATAACTTTAGTTACCCTCTTTTTGGTTTTATAGCCCTAGTTAGCTTGGTACGCACTTGAACATATATAGTACTGAATACATATAGTACATTCACATTAGTGAATAAAGGCGTTATATTAATTATTTGATTTATGTTCATTTAGACAGAAAACTGCCTAGTTTATCACTTCACTTGCACAACTACAACACAAAGTCTTAAATAATCACTTTTTTAGCACTTAAAATATGTATTTTATCTCATTACACTTTTTATTAATAGTAATATGTGTTCATTAACTAAACACTGTAAACTAACTCTATAAGAAAGTTCGTAAATAAAAAACTCATTTACTTTTTTTTCTACGCGCCAAAGTGAAATGCAAGTGATGGGACAGTATCGATTTTCTAGCTCGTTATCTTATCGACAAATACGAATACCCGCAATTATTTGTAACTGATTCGAAATCGCAATTACTTTGATTGATGCTGAGATCTAACCATTGATTTTCGAAGCTTATTTTCTATATGTTAAGTATTAATTAAGTTGGTTTGGAAGGTTTACATTTAACTTAAGATCGACATAAAAACCGTTATTAGTTGCTGGTCTCATTGTAAATACCGACTATGCACACAGATGAAGTTCGATGAACTCAAACTTAGGAATTAATCTGGTCACGGGTATATAGTATAGGTGTAGATATATTTTAGATTAGTTTACATACATACATACATACATATACTCACGGCTATAAATTCCTGGAAGGGGTAGCCAGAGCTAACGAATTAGAAATTCCTCAGCCACTTTTGGAAAGTTGAGTGGGGAAATGATGGTAAAGTAAAGGTTGTTGGTGATGGGTCTCCAACCGCATCGCCCAAAAATCCCTTAAAAGCCCCAATACCGTTAGTCGCCTCTTACGTACACCCACCGGAAGAAATGGGGTAGTGCTATTCTAAGCCGACACTACACGCCAATTTAGATTAGTTTACATGAATAATATATAATCATTATACCGTTGTAGTTATTTCCTTTTGTCATATTCATTAATTTGCTGCAGTCACATATTGGCAATAAATATTATTCCACTTTTATTTAGTTACCTGAATAATATTATCTTATTACTCACTGTTGTTTGTATGTAGATACAAAAAGAAAAACCGTATAGTTTTTGGTCGATAAATACATTACATCTAAATGCAACTGGTGTCATGAATAACTAAATCTAAGTCAAGGTTTCAAAGTATAGCTTAAATCAACACGTTTCAATGACTATAAACACTCATATTTTAAATAAACTATTTAATAACTATATATAGCGACATGATAGTCCAGTGGGTAGAACTCCCGCCCGAAAAACAGAAGGGCGTGAGTTCCAATCCTGGGACGGGCCTACACCAATTTGTCTTTTCTAAAGTCATATGTGTGGTTAATTTATCATGGTTGCTAACGGTGAGGGAAAACATCTTGAGGAAACCCACATGGCTGAGTTGTACTTAGTCATGTGACAGTGTATTCGTACAAAACGGCGATAGGCCTGCCCCCTATCACGTGAGTACACTGTCTAAGCAAAACGTGGGTACCTTCTCTGGAAACTAGATGGCGCTTGCCATGTGAGTTCAGGAGTATTGGTACCTCTGCCAACCCCTTCGGGGATAAACGGCGTGAACGTTTATGTTATGTTTTATTTAATAACTATGACAAAATCTCCGTCTAAAAATATCGATAACTATTACTGTACGTAAAACCATTCCCATCTTTAACACATGTGCAACAGATGCACTCAGTAAAGTTCTCATGACATACCACAATACAAGTAAAAAGAATTATGAGAAACTAACTGATGATAAACAAATGATAGTGGTCATCAGTATCATTGAACTTTGAAGAAAGCAGATTTTCGATGTCAGTTTACAGTTACCCCTTATGGTGGACTTTTGTTATCTCACATACAAACATAAATAGATATACTCACGGCTATAATTATCTAGAATGGGTAGCCAGAGATTCGATGTAAGAAATTGCTTGGTTAAAATGATATGTCCTTAAATTTTCATAAAAAATGTGTACATAAATACATACATATACTCACGGCTATACATCCCTAGAAGGGGTAGCCAGAGCTAAGGAATTAGAAATTTCTCAGCCACTTTTGGAAGTAGAGCGGGGAAAAGATTGTGAAGTAAAAGTTTTTTTATGATGGGTAGCCAACCGCATCGCCTAAAAAACACTTATATAGCCCCTTTACACTTAGTCGCCTCTTACGAACACACGCGGGAAGAAATGTTGTAGTATTATTCTAAGCCAACACTACACAGCTTTAAATAGCAAATACATACGTACATATACTCACGGCTATAAATCCCTAGAAGGGGTAGCCAGAGCTTCGGAATGAGAAATTCCTCAGCAGCTTTGGAACTTACCAATAGCAAAATTTATAAAATTCTTACCAATACACTAAGCTAAATATTTTTTGCTTTTAAATTTTAAACTTGCCGTGTAGCGCCGGCTTAGAATGTCGCTACCCCTTTCTACCCACGGGTGGCGTAAGAGGTGACTAAGGGTATTGGGGCTTTTTATTGGATTTTTGGGCGCTGCGGTTGGAGACCCATCACCGAAAACCTTTATTATACAATCTTTTCCCCACTCAACTTCCAAAAGTGGCTGAGGAATTTCTAATTCCTTAGCTCTGGCTACCCCTTCTAGGGATTTATAGCCGTGAGTAGATGTATGTATGCATTTATGTAAATTTTAAACATAAAAGTAGGAGTTCATTTGATTATATTTTTAGCTATGTAACAGCTTACTATAGTACTGCCCCATGGATTTTCTGAAGAGGCAATTAGAGGAAACTAAAACTTAAAAAATCTACATTGAATGAAGAACACTGACATTTATAAAAGTCCTTCGTACGATTTATTGTAGCTATCGTAAACGCATAGTAATGTAAGCCATTTGTTAAATTGTCTCTGAAAGCTATAGATAATATAAATTTTCTGAATCACTAGCCCGAGAAAATAACCTGGTAAAGAAGTCAAAAGTTAACTTTTTGAGAGATAATTTTCTTCGCATAAAAAGTATTCATATTTATAATTTTGTCAGACTGACTAGATTTAATATAGGTCAGTCTCAAAAAAAATCTCTCGGTTTTTGGCTGGTATTATTATATCTAATGAATTGATTTATTGTTTGCATAAAAAATCTATTTATGTAATTTTTTGACTCACCATTTTTTAGGCATGCACCATAATCGACATCACAGTAACCTAATTTCGAAAAAACTAAGCTAGGGTGTGTGGTCGATGGCTGTCACACAATTTGAGTTAAACGGTCGAATTCAATAATCGCCTTATGTTATAAAAAAAAACACTTTATTGGCTCATCAAAACATTTTACAATATATTATGAACCTGTTTCTCAAAAGGGTTGCCCGTAGTGTGAGAGACAGTATTCCCATATGGTAGTTATTAATTAACATGTTCCAATTTAATCAAGATCTTCACCTTATACATGTACATATTTACTAAGTTAAGAATACAAAGAAACAATCATTAAGGTAATTAGAACTTAATCTATATATTATCTTTTTGCGGAGATTGGCTTATCCATTAATAGTGATAAGTGTGAGTTATTTCCCTGTGATGACTCTTTTGTCTCTTTACAGGAATTTCGCAATCAAATCCCGGGTATTAAGTTGGTAGATAAAGCGACATTTACTTTGTTAGGAGCGCCAATTTTTGCGGAGGCCATCCCCGCTGCGATAAAACAAAAAAAGAAAAACCTTTTGAAAGCGCGCATGACATTAAAAAATCTCTCGGCGCACGTTGCGTTGTCCCTTATCCGAAGTTGCCATTGGCAATTGGCCATTCCAAAGTCAGTTTATTTTTTAAGGACTTCTCCGGTTTGGAGGTATGAGGCTGAGGTGGCTGAGTTTGATGCGGTGCTGAGAGAGATCTTAGAAGAAACTCTTAATGTATCACTGACGGGAGATCAGTGGATTCAGGCGGTGCTGCCGGTTCGTTATGGCGGTTTAGGCGTGCGTAGTATGCGGGACCTAGGTTTGCCTTCGTTTCTGTCTTCTGTGCATGGGGTAGCGGGCTTAGTCACTAGCATTTTAGGTACTAATGGTGACAATTTCTGTTTGCCCTTTGCAGAGGAGGCTTTGGCGGAGTGGTTGGCTCTTAGCCCGTGTACCGATAAGCCGGAGCACCCCGAGGTTCAGAGGTATTGGGATGACGAGTTGGCAAAGAGGGTCTTGGACAGTTTGAAGCAGAATTGTGAGGGAGTAGATCTTGCAAGATTAAAAGCAGTATCAAGACCAGAGTCCGGTGCGTGGCTTCATGCGCTGCCGTCACCGCAGCTGGGAACATTTTTGGACAACGATAGTCTTAGGATAGCTGTAGCGCTCAGGCTTGGCTGTAAAGTGTGTGAGAGGCATCGTTGTTTTTGTGGCGCGGTGGTAGAGGTAAATGGCCATCATGGTTTGAAGTGTTTAAGGTGTGTTGGTCGCTTTCCGCGCCATCATGCCTTGAACGACATTATTCGGAGGGCGCTGGTATCTGCCAATATTCCGTGTGTGGTGGAGCCACCGGGTTTGAGCCGGACGGATGGTAAGCGGCCGGATGGGCTCACTTTGGTCCCGTGGGAGAGAGGAAGATGCTTAATCTGGGATGCAACGTGTGTCAGCACTTATGCTCCATCCCATCTGCCCTCGACCATCAGACAAGCAGGTGCTGCTGCAGAGTCGGCTTCAAGGCTTAAGCACGCGAAGTACGAGCCCCTTAAATCTAATTACTTGTTCGTGCCAGTGGCGTTTGAGACATCTGGTGTGTGGGGTTCCGAGGCCATTACATTCATAAGGGACATTGGCAGGAGGCTCCGCGAAAATGGCCATGATGCTCGTGCTGGTGCTTTCCTGAGTCAAAGACTCTCGGTAGCAATCCAGCGGGGCAATGCGGCGGGCATCATGGGTGCTTTTGCGCATGATTCTGTTAGTAGATAACTTATTTTATTGTTTTAGATATTTAGTTACCATTTAACGGTCAATAGTAGTTAGTTATTTTTAAATATAATAATGTATTTTTTTTTATTATTATGTGAATGTTATTTTTTTATAAGTTTCCGTTATTATTATTTATACTGTGACAATTTAGAAATAATGCTAGTATGTTTATTAAGATAAAATTGAAATTATTTTATGTTAAATATCTATATATAAGTTTAATTAAGTTCTAATTATCTAATTAATTAATCTATATATAAGTTTAATTAAGTTCTAATTACCTTAATGATTGTTTCTTTGTATTCTTAACTTAGTAAATATGTACATGTATAAGGTGAAGATCTTGATTAAATTGGAACATGTTAATTAATAACTACCATATGGGAATACTGTCTCTCACACTACGGGCAACCCTTTTGAGAAACAGGTTCATAATATATTGTAAAATGTTTTGATGAGCCAATAAAGTGTTTTTTTTTATAACATAAGGCGATTATTGAATTCGACCGTTTAACTCAAATTGTGTGACAGCCATCGACCACACACCCTAGCTTAGTTTTTTCGAAATTAGGTTACTGTGATGTCGATTATGGTGCATGCCTAAAAAATGGTGAGTCAAAAAATTACATAAATAGATTTTTTATGCAAAAAATAAATCAATTCATTAGATATAATAATACCAGCCAAAAACCGAGCGATTTTTTTTGAGACTGACCTATATTAAATCTAGTCAGTCTTACAAAATTATAAATATGAATACTTTTCATGCGAAGAAAATTATCTCTCAAAAAGTTAGCTTTTGACTTCTTTACCAGGTTATTTTCTCGGGCTAGTGATTCAGAAAATTTATATTATCTATAGCTTTCAGAGACAATTTAACAAATGGCTTACATTACTATGCGTTTACGATAGCGACGCCATGACACTTTGATGTGTTTTGGTGCAAATTTTAAATTTATGAATCAAAAACTATTTTTTAAGTACTAAACCTAAATATTTCGCAGAAATATTATGTTTATTGTAATTAAAATGAATTTCCAAATATTATAGAATAGTTTCTCAAAATTTGTCATCATGCCTATTCTGACCAGTTTTCTTTGTTTAAAATATCATCTACAGCTTTATAATTAGTTTTTACATTGCAATAGCGCATTAACTCTTTCCTTATACTAGTATTGTCAATACTCAGTAGGATCGGTGAGTGATCACTTAAGGAATCATAGACCATTGTTTGCCAGTTGAGGTCAGACTTTACCATGAAATGATCTAGGCAATTGTTGCCACGGATTGGTATATTGACCCCTACTTGTAATCCATGAAAGGCGATCATGTCAAGATATTCATTACCGTGATTGGTAATTTTTCCTGGCAATGTATTTATATTAATGTCTCCTGTAAGTATTATATGTCTGGTATTTATATTCCCTAGTAGCATGTCGATGCTTTTTAAATATGGTGAAGGGTCTTTAAAACACGGAGGACGATAGCTACATACTAACGAGTAATCTTTGTTAATTGTTAAGATAAGACAATCACCGTCTTGAATTATGGGTTCGCTACATACAACGTCAAGATGATTTTTCACATATACTGTTATCCCATTGTTTTGATTTATAAAATTTTTCGTATAGAAAGTATTGTAACCATTGATTGACTGTGGTGGTTCTTACTTTTTTAGCCAGCACTCAGTTAAAATAAACACATCTATGGAAGTATCAATGCTGGAAGCAAATAGTAAGAAGTTATCTATATTACAATCTCAACTACAAACGTTGGCACAGAGAATATTTAAGACATTTTTAGGAGCTTTATCTGGGTAAAGTGTATTGAAGGAATTAGATGGATTTAAGAGTTTAGTGCTCTTAGGAAGGAATGCAAGATCAAGTTCTTTTATAATTATAACATCACTTGGATCGAATGTTCATTAACAATATATTTCTGGCAACAAGAATTAGTCTCAGTTTAAAAACATCCAAAACTTCAGTTAGTGTAAGGTATTTTTTCTTTTAGATGTAAAAAAGACGTAAAGAAACATTGTATTTTAATATAAGTATAAAAGGCGTCAAATATATCAAAATATTTTTGTATATAAAATTGAAAATTGTGTAAAATTGTATATACTATGTATGTGTGTGTGATTGTAAATATTTTGTAGTGATTTCATGAGTATAAGAAATAATAATAAGCTAGCGCAAAACATAGAAAAATAGTCAGTAAAATTTAAAAAAGTGGAAAAAAATAACGAAAACAAAATCATAACAAGTAGTCACATAGCACCTCTTTCGAGTTTCTTTAAATCCTCTTCAGACACAATTTTTTCAAGTGGGGCACCCTCTTGTTTCCTCAAATAAATGTTTCCATTCCGTCTTATATCCATTCTCTCTTCCAAATTCTCTACTCAATAAGAACAATATAATTAAAGAAGAATTATATAAGCGTTTAGCGGATGAACATTTTGCTATCTTTAAACCTATATCTTTTTCAAAATTAAAAGCTTGATCCACGTAAGGCCCAAGGTTTCTAATACAGTGTTGAAAAGGAACCGTTGCCCCATGAACCAGAACAGCCGGTAGAAACTCTTTTATATTTGAATTCGACTCGGTGTACCACAATTCAGAGCCGTTGTCTAGTTCTTATTATTATGATGCTTTTTAGACCATTCAACATAACGTTGGAAATCTCTGTTAAAGTGGTGCGGACTGGAACCGAACTGATCATTATCAAAGGGAAGATGAGCATAGAGTTGAGTATCGTGAGCGTATAAGTAGTATTTTGAGTCTTTTATGACCCTTAGGATATATTATTGTTTAGTATGTGCTGGACATGTACTGAGAAGACAGGACACTCTCTATTTAAACAAGAGTTATAGTGGCAAGCGTATGGCAAAAGAAGGCCGGGTCGCCCCCATACCACCTTGAGGCGCTCAGGTGAAAAAGAGGCTGCATTATCTGAACTCAGTTAGAAGGACCTGGAAGCTGCCGCACAAGATCGCAAAAAGTGGAGATCTCTTCCTCGGACCCTATGTCCCTGATGAGGGATTACAAGACTATATGATGATGTGTTAAAATTCTACACTAATAAAAACGAAAATAACATACATACCTTTTCTGCCTTTAAACTTGCTACCGAAAATACTTAATAGAAACTGCATAAACGATTCTTCTCTGACTTTGAATCCAACGTCGCAGTATTCTTTTTCGAGACTTATCGGTTCTAAATATTCTTCTATATCTGTATTTGACTTGTTCTGCTGGAAATGAAATGTTGCATTGAGTTACATACATACGTGCCGGCTTAGAATGTCACTACCCACGGGTGGCGTAAGAGGCGACTATAAAAAATATAGGTATTATTGTGTATGGGGGTTTTTGTGGTTTTTTAGCGATGGAGCTTGTCCCCAATCAACTTCAAAATTTGGCTAAAAAGTTTCTAGCTCTGAAGCTCTGGCTACCCCTTTTTTGGTATTTCTGGCCGTGAGTATATGTATGTATGTATGTATACAGCGAACAACAATTAAAACAAGCATTTTATTTAATAAATCACCGCTTTAGCAATTCAATAGCAGTAGTAGGGTAGGGTAATGTAAAGTTTATTGATAACTCTAGACAGAATCCAAAAGACATATAAAGTACTTACTTTCTCTTGTTTCTTTTTCTCATCAACCCTTAAAGTAACAGAATCATATACACTATTCGTCACTTCTGTATTTTCATAAACAGACAAAGTTTCTGATTTTTCCTCTCTCTTTGATCCGTCTTCTTTTTTAAACAAAGATTTTCGAAATTTTCTAAACATTCCTTGCAATTTTACTCTCCTGCTAATTTCTGTAGAAGAGTCAGTTTTTTTATCATTTTTAGCAGTATAACAAAGGTCCTCGTAGAAATGATCATCCAAAACAATCTCATTAAAATCGTCGCTATTTGAAAACGATTTATACTTCTTCTCAGTATTTCGAAATGTTTTTTTGGTCGTTTTAACAGAATAGTATCCTCTGTCATTATGATTTTCAACTTTCGCAGTTCTCTTAGTAAAATCAAAGAAAGGGTATTCAGAACTAAATCTGAAGAATTTTCTAGATTTTTTACCGGCTTCCATTGGAACATAAGATGTGCTATTTTGGGTTTTATTTTGATTCCTATATAAAAAACTCTTGGCAGGAACAATATTCTTCAAAATATCTTCTATACTTCTGGTAGAAGAACTCGATGTGGTCGTTATGGTTTCTTCTCTTACTTTTTTGATGCTGACTGTTTGATATTGGCATTCTATTTCTGTTTTCAAAACTATTCCCTTTAATTTACTTACAGCACTTACTTCTGGCTTGGAAGCCATTTTATAACAAAGTTATTGGACGAAACCTGTAAAAAAAATTTGTTTACTGTGTGTCGGTAAAATTTGTTTAGTACTATTTAAAATGGTGGTGAAGTTATCTGAAAGGAGTTTGAGACGAGTCACTAAGTGATGTCATAGTTTATGCTATAATCTATCTATACCTATAATAAATCTGTAGAGAGGTCAATTCTGTACATGAAATATATTTTCAAAATAACTATCAGGTGGTGATTAGGGATCGATACTGATGCCAAAAATGCAATCAGTAAAATTTTTGTCTGTCTGTCTGTCGGTTTGTATGTTCCTTATGGAAACAAAAACTACTCGACGGATTTTAACGAAACTTGGTACAATTATTCTCCATACTCCTAGGCAGGTTTTTGTATACTTTCCAGCAGAGTAGTAAAGAGGAATTTTGGGAAATTTTGGGAAAACGGGAGAAGTTACTACATTTTTTAAGCTTCCGTCGCGTGTGCAGCCTTAATGGTTAAACTTACATAGAAATCATGTATGACGGAAATATTCTTCATAAAATTATCTAAAAAAAAATCCTGAGCTGTTTCTGTCTATCTTTTACGGTTGACTCACAATAACACGTGTAATTCCTGTTAGCTTAGCAGTTCGGAACATTCTGATTATATTTGTTTACTCTTACGTTTGTAAACCTCTCACTCATCCCTAATTTAAAAAAGGTAACATTATTACCTATTCAATAAAAAAAGAATAATTGAAATCGGTAGAGAAACACCGAAATTATACATAAAATAAGCCATCGCGCCCGTGACCAAAACCGAATCGTTACTAATTTACATATTATAACATACTAGATGGCGCCAGTAGTTGCATCCTACAACACGTAATGATTTATTTTTTAGATTGTTATAAATACTTTATAGCTTTTTATTCCAAAATTTGCTATTAAACGGAAATACTGAACCGTTCATTAAAGCGCATTAAAAATCACCAAACTACACTGTTTAGGGAGTGCTATAAATTTAATAAATTGAAAACATTGCGCTGAATTTCACAATGCTTGAGCAGTGACTAAAGAAAGAAACCTCAGATATTTAAAAAACAACGCTACCCGTGCGAAGCTGGGACGATCCAATAGTTGATAATATGATTTTCAAATGAACTCAAATTAATTTAGGTCCTATTTCAGGATTTAATATATATGCTTTCATAATTGTATTATAGTGTAAGTTAAAGCATGGCGTGTTTTGTTGTCTAAGAATAGCACTAACCCATTTCTTCTCCGGGTGCCTTAAAAAGTGACTTAGAATATTGGGGCTTTTTAATCTATTGTTGGATGATGCAGTTGTAGACTCATCACCAACAACCTTTATTTTATAATACTTTCATAAGTCAAATTCCAAAACTTTCTGAAGAATTTCTAAATCTTAAGTGAGTTTATGTATGTATGTTAAAGCAATAAAATTTAATCAATTTAAGTACTATGGCGAGTAAATATAAATGTATTAGTAACACTAAAAGACTCAATCTTTCACGCCGTATGTTCCCGAAGGGGTTGGAGAGGTACATTAGTAGGTACTAAGGTTGAAACAGTAGTATTAACTACTGAACATCACGTGACATCGTCACCTGGTGTTCCGCTTAGACAGTGTACTCACGTGATAGCGGTCAAGCCTATCGCCGTTTGGTTCGAATACACTGTCACATGACTTAGCCCAACTCAACCATGTGGGTTCCCGAACGATGTTTTCTTTCACCGTTAACAACCATGATAAATTGTAGGTATTGGTGTAGGCCCGATCCGACATTTGAACCCACGCCTGTGCATGACGGACGTAAGTTCTTATCCATTGAGCTATCACGGTTGTTAATTAAAACTTATGTTAAAATTTACTGAACCATGTTTAAAACTATTTTGAGGTACAAAAGCTACATTATTCATAATTTACATATGCCAAAGTAAGAGGGTCTTAAAGGGTAAAAAGAAAATATAAGGCATTTATTTGCCTGAACGAACATACAAAAATAACATCAGTAACGTATCTATCAGACTTCTTAACTCAGCTAGTACAATAAATACCTGTATATCGATGTCCCAAGACACACCAGCATCACAAAGATGGGCAACGACTGACTAAGGTCTGGCCACCAATTAATTCGTCTTGATAGTCTTAATTGGTTCACCTATTACTCACGACTAAAGTGGATTGCTCCTAATTTGATTTTTATATCTCTTGCCATCTTTTTCATTATTGTTATAAAGAGAATTCTGATGAATCAAATATTATAAGATTAAAATGAGCAAAATTAAAATACTGTATACGTCCGTAATTAATCCCTGTAAAGAAAGAGAAGAAAATAGGTAATAAAAATCAATCACAACTACTTACAATAAGCTGTGTAGTGTCGGCTTAGAATAGCACTACCCCATTTCTTCCGGTGGGTGTACGTAAGAGGCGACTAACGGTATTGGGGCTTTTTAAGGGATTTTTGGGCGATGCGGTTGGAGTGGAGACCCATCACCAACAAGCTTTATTCCACCATCTTTTCCCCACTCAACTTCCAAAAGTGGCTGAGAAAATTCTAATTTCTCAGCTCTGGCTACACCTTTTAGGGATTTATAGCCGTGAGTATATGTATGTATGTACTTATAATAAAAAAAAGCAAAATAATGCTTCTTCAAAACCTAACAGTGGATAAGGTTGTAGAATAAAGGGTGGTTGGTTAAGGGTCTCGGGCCACATCGGCCAAAAATCACTTAAAAAATTTCAAAGCCTAAATTGCCCCGGGGGAAATGTGTTATTGTTATTCCAAGCCGACCTACACATCTCTATTGCAAACTTTATAAATGTTTTAATATCATATGTTTCATTTGTTCCTATTAATTAAATTAGCCTAAAGCACGATTCATACATTTAAAATATCTTTGATCAAGACAAGGCTAAAAGAAAATAAGTTTAACAAATAAAAGCACTTTATTTTAAGACTTTCCTCTAACGCAATGATTTTATAAAATAATAACGGAGCTATTTATATTCCTTCTGACCTAGTTTTTCCTTAACCTACCTTAACAACTTTTCCAAGTCTTTAGACCTTACGTTTAAATCTTAGCCTACACTTCTGTTAGTTTTATACAAATTACAAATAAAATATACTATCTGTACGCATATGAGAGTTTTTGAGATACTTAGGACCTAATAAATTTTAACTCTCTAGTTCAACTCTATACGTAAATCTATTAATCAGGTAACTAATAATCAGCGTAACCCTTTGGCAACTAATAGCTTGAATATATTTATAAGTATGTATGTGTATCGATATTGCCGTGTAGTGCCGGCTTAGAATGTCACTACCCCTTTCTACCCATGGTGTCTTAAGAGGCGACTAAGGGTATGGGGCTTTTTAAGTGGTTTTTGGGCGATGCGATTGGAGACCCATCACCAATAATACTTTTTTTCTACCATCTTGTCCCCTGTCAAGTTCCTAACGTGGCTTGGGAGGTTCTAGCTCTAAAGCTCTGGCTACCCCTTTTTGGGATTTATGGCCGTGAGTATATACAATATAAATATGATTGCACATATGTGCGTTTACGCTTTGGACCTAATAACTACATTCATCAACTGTATACATGTGGAAATTAAATAAAGAGATTACTAATAATCTGCCTACCCCTATGGCAACTTATATCGTGCATCGTGAATAAATGTGTTTATTCTTTTCTTTATTTGCACAATACCGGGCAACAACTCCTACGCCCGATTTTTGAATTAACTATTCCAGCTAAGAAAAACTTAAGTATCGTACTGTCGCATTGAAATCTTAACAACTGAATGAGACAAAACGATACTTAAGTCGTTCTCAGCTTGAATACTCAATTCAGAAATCGGGCGTTAATCCTTCATCGAACTAAATCAAAGAAAGGAAATGACGTATTGCTATTTCACGACAAAAAGTTAATATAATAAAAATATTTCCCTTCACATTGACGCATCGTTTAGTAAGAGTGAATTTTTATCGAATATTATCAATAGATAAATCCATGAATCACTTTAAATTGATATAAACACATTCAGTTGAAAAGATAAGCCAGTCACTTTAGCAATGAGCTATCCCCCTTACGGTCCTCCGCAAGGCCTTCAAGGCCCTCCGCAAGATCCTCCTCCTTACCATGACTACCCTCCATGGCCTTACCCTTACCCTTATCCTCAACAACCTCACGGAGATGGTACTCCCTACCAAATGCCTATGCCCCAACCAATTGGCTTACCGCAACAAGAACCGGGACAAATTCCTTATTTTATGCCAGCAACAATGATGATACCAGTACCTTTCCAAGAAGCAAGTCAACCGACATATATAACAAACTATATTTACCACGGAGAATCTTCAAATAACGCAGCATCAAACAGAGCGCCTGAACCAGAAGCAATTGAAAAGAAGCCAGAACCCAACGCCAATATAGGTGAAGCTGTAGAAACAGGAGATTTCGAATGGGTTCCAACGACCTCAACTTTGGCAAACAATTTGATCGGAAGAGCTGTAGTAGCTGGTCACGAAGGATGGGACGGAAGTCCTTTATGGGTCATCAGAGCAAATCATAATGGAGAAAAGGTACCAGGAAAGCTGTCTGTCAGACATTTAGCAGCATCAATACCTTATAGAGGTAAAGAAGTCCCGGTGCAAAATATAGAAGTTTTGTGTTCAAATCCTGCAGGTTTGAGATGGGTCCCAGCGTCTGATGGTGATGTTCCTCCAAGTGCTATCGCTGGAGGAAGAACTGGTAGTGGTGAAAGTATATATATCGGGAGAGCTAGATACCAATTGTCTTTGACTCCCGGAAAAGTTCAGCCTGATCAAAGGTGTTGTTTGATTTCGTTTGGCGGTGCAGAAGTGGCTGTGAAAATGTACGACGTTTTGTGCAGAGTAAGCTAAATGTATTAAAATTTCGACGATTTGGGCTGAACCTGCAGTATTGTTAAAACAAGTTCTGATTGTTTGATAGTTGAATGTTCGTCATATTGGTTTATTGATATGTGAATAAGTTTATTTAAGTGGTATTTGTAAATCATGAATACGACCATGACAATCTTTCGACCGATTTCTGAATTCAGTAATCAAGCTGAGAACAACTTAAGTATCGTTCTGTCGCATTGAAATCTTAACAACTGAATGAGACAAAACGATACTTAAGTCGTTCTCAGCTTGAATACTCAATTCAGAAATCGGGCGTTTGGTACTCGAAAAAATTTTACTGTGATGGTTTTCTATTTATCTCTGCAATGTTGGTTTTAGTACAATATTATTTCGATTTTGAATTATGTCATGTCGGTGAGTAAGAGCAATAATCCTTTTCTTCCCGTGAATGTCAAATTATCGTGAATTAGGGCCATTTAGGGCTTTATGGTTTTTTGAGTAATTGTAGCCGATATGGCTTGAGACCCATCAATTTGATTATTTTGCAATATTTTTCTCACGCAACTTCCAAAAGAGGCTGATCAATTTATAATTCTCGGGCTCTGGCTACCCTTTTTGAAATTTATAGTCTTGAATATATCTATATATGTTGATAACTTATTAGTGCAGTGTAACTGTAGGAGATAAGTAGTTATCTTATATTTATCAAATTCGAGAACCATCCGCGACACATTAAGTATAAAAGTGTAAGAATATAGAATATGAGAACTTGAAATTTAATTTGAAACAGCATATTGATTTTAAGTATATTTTTTTGTGATTTATTGGTTATGCTGGTTCTACATACTTACATACATATACTCACGGTTATAAATGCCTAGAAAGGGTAGCCAGAGCTAAGGAGTTAGAAATTCTTCAACCACTTTTAGAAGTTGCGTGGGGAAAAGATGGGAAAGTAAAGGTGTTGGTGATGGGTCCAACCGCATCGCCCAAAAATCCCTTAAAAGCCCCAATACCGTTAGTCGTCTCTTACGTTCACCCATCGTTAGAAACGGGGTAGTGCTATTCTAAGCCGACACTACACGGCAACTATGCTGGTTCTAATTTTAGTTTTAAGGTTATACTTCTTGAAATTTATAGATAAAGACTTTAAACGGAGATATTGTACTTTTTTAAAAACAATACTCAAATACTTGTATGCTATTTTATTTACAAATGATGTCATATCAAATATGTGTCCGCATAAAAAATATAAACTGTTGTGTTGTCTCTTATCTTCCTTTCACAATCACAAGTAATCGTTCATAGACTTTGATAAGATGTAAATAAATGGTACAAATGTAATTTTGTTTGATTTTTATTTATTTAAACACTAATACTAGGTACAACGCTAACGGAAAGAAATATGTTAAGAGCTTATTCCATTACACTTTGTCGTTTCTGAATTCAGACGTCCTTCAAAGTTACTGCCGCAGTCGCTTGTTATTCCACTACACAAATTTGCCTACTTTTCAGAAACCTAGCGTTCTGAACGTTATTCCATTAGTCTAAATTCAGATTCTGTGGCTTTCAGACGTCTTCATTCAGACAAATAGAATAAGCTCTTTAGTGCCATAAATCGCTTCTCACGAAATAGGGTGATGACACTACACAGCTTCTTAGCCGACACTTCACTTCAATAGTTCAGGATCCCTGGGTAGTATGGCCGGAGTGTGTTACTATTCTGTGGCTCTTTAATTTATGTATGCATGACTGTTTGACAGAGTTGCGTGAAGTTAATTGTGTACTGTGAATGATCACATTCGTAATACATTGTCTTTAATATTCTGATAATCAAGTGTTATTTGCATTGTTGGTGGAAGAGTTGTAAAACATTATGAGTATGCAAGTCTGTCTTTTGAAAGAAAGGAAAAGAGTAAAACAACACACATACATATATAAATAATATATACTACTCACGGCTATAAAGCCTGAAAAGGGATAGCCAGAGTTTCAGAGCCAGAACTCCTCAGCCATATTTGGAAGTCGAAATGGGATAAGATGGTAGAAATAATGTATCGTTGATGACAATGGGTGTCCAACCGCATCGCCCAAAATCCACTTAAAAAGCCCCATACCCTTAGTCACCTCGTGTGTAGAAAGGGGTAGTAATTTTCTAAGCCAGCACTAAACAGCAAATATATGTTGAAATATTAATCCTCTAATTATGTACATGACTAAATAAATTAAATTTTAATACAAAAAAAAAACAGCAAATATTATTATATTTATGTATTATATATATATGATGTGATTCGTGAAAGGTGTGGTGTAAAAGATGATATTGTAAGAAAGATAGAAAAAGGAATGTTGAGATGGTTTGGGCACATAGAGAGGATGGTTGACAGTAAATTGGTGAAAGAGATATATAGAGCCAATGTGGAAGGTAATGTTAGTAGAGGACGACCTCGGAAGACACATTTGGATCAAATAGAAAATGTGCTCAAAAAGGCAGGTGTCCGCAGTATGAAGAATAAAAGAGCATGTATGAAAAGATTGATGGATGTAAACGAAGCCAGAGAGGTTTGCCAGGATCGTACAAGGTGGCGATCGATAGTCTCTGCCTACCCCAATGGGAACTAACGGCGTGAGAATATGTATGTATGTATTGTAAAAAAGTAGGAAGTAGGTGTTCAAAGTGTGAAGAAAAAAGGGTGCGTATGAACACAAATATGAATCTAAATGAGTTTGCTGGGACCGTACAAACTGGCGTTACATAGTGACTGCTTAACTTAATGTGAACAGATGGCGTTAAAAAGTATGCTCAATCTTTACCCAAACATGGCTAAATAAGTGTTAATCCGGCAGCTGTGGCTACTCCTTTGGGATTTATAGCCCTATATAGTGAGAATAACTTATTTATAAATTTTCTGGAATATTGAGAATAATATATTACTGCGAGTACATACATACATACATATACTCACGCCAGCAGTTCAGATTGGGGTAGGCACTATCGATCGTAACTTTGTACGATCCTGACAAATCTCTCTAGCCTTGTTTATGAATCTTTTTATCAATCTTTTCATAGATGTTATTTTATTATTCATACTTCGGACGCCTGCCTTTTTGAGCACACTTGCTATTTGGTCCAAATGTGTCCTCCAACTTCATCCTCTACTTACATAACCATTCAAATTGGCTCTATGAATCTCTTTTACCACTTTACCATGAGTTCTAATGTCGTTTTCTTAATAATTGTTATCTATTCGTGAGATATATCATAACTTTTAATCAACAAGCTCTTCCCAGTTAATTTGAAATTATTTATATTTTCGTTGTACTTTGTGTATTTCTGGGTATTATTTGCGCTCTTCCTGCGTCTTAATTGGATTATATTCGGCTTTGTTATCTCAATATCCTAGAGGACCAATTTCTGAGTACTGAGAAGAACAAAAGTTTATTAAAACTTCCAGGCATTAGGTATTTCTATTTAAAGCACAAGGCGGTTTCAGAGTAATAAGGTTATTGAAACAAACTCAAAAGCTAATTAATTATATTAATACAAGAGGGTTATCAAAACAACTGTGTTGTCACAAAGAGAAACATCTCATTTTGGTATTACGTAAAAAATCTTATATTTATCACCTACAACATTAGAAATGCTCTCCTTTAGGAAACATATTATACATATACTCACGCTGTAAGTTCCAATTGGGGTATGGAGAGACTATCGATCGCCATTTTGTACGATCCTGGCAAACCTCTTTACCTTCCTTCACATCCATCAATCTTTAAATACATGCTCTTTTATTCTTCATACTTCGGATATCTGTCTTTTTGAGCACATTCTCTGTTATACCATGAAAACCTCAATTACTAATAAATAAAGGAAAGAAAAATTTCGACACCGGCGGGGATTGAACCCGCGACCTCGGGTATAAGCCCCCGTCGCGCTGCTAATTGAGCTACAATGTTTGTTTTTTTTGCAGTTTTAAGTAGTGTTTGCGTTCCCTACCTCCGATTTTTTTACAAATTCGTAAGGCCACTTGTCTGCATTTTATGCCAGATAGAATGCAAATGTTGAGAACGCCTAACTATCACATAATTTGACACCGGCCGGGATCGAACCCGTGACCTCCTGCTCCTCCTCCTGCTTTAATTAATTTAATATATATTGGCTAGTGAAGATGACATATATACAAAAAAACTTGCATGCTTACATATACTTACGGCGTAGCCATGAATCGCAAAAAGGGGAAAATAGTCTTTCAGTTTTAGAAATTCCTCGGTCACTTTAGTTCGCACAGTCGAAGATTTAAAGAATACATATACAGCTATAAATCCCTTAAAGGGGTAGCCAGAGCTAGGGAATTAGAAACTCCTCAGCCACTTTTGGAAATTGCGTGAGGAAAAGATAGTGAAATGAAGGTTGTTGGTGTTGGGTCTCCAACCGCATCGCCCAAAAATCCCTTAAAAGCCCCAATTCCGTTAGTCGCCTCTTACGTACATCCACCGGAAAAAATGGGGTAGTGCTATTCTCAGCCGACACCAAACAGCAAGATTTAAAAACAAAGTCTATTATTGCTGATGTGTCATATCCACAAAAATCTACATCGAAGGCCCCCAAAACCAGAATAAATAGGTAATTTAAACCAATACTACACATCTATTAGATAACTTACTTAGAAATGAGTATCCAATTCCTTTTATTAATACATACACACATACAGCTGTGTAGTGTCGGCTTAGAATAGCACTACCTCATTTCTTCCGGTGGGTGTACGTAAGATTTTAGGGATTTATAGCCGTGAGTATATGTATGTGTTTAATTCCCTTGAACTCTTTTGGAAGTTGCATAGAGAAGAGATGTTGAAATAAAGGTTAAATATTTTTTTTCACAAAATCCTCTCTGAATACATATTTTTCACACGACATTACACCCATTCGAAGCAGCAAACCACGATTATTCTTGTTAATTTCAAGTTAACCAAGCACTAATCCATTTATTCTTCTTTTAGGTGAGGTTCTTTAAAACTTGCAAGAAATATTTGTCCTATCGTATATGAAAGGTGGGTGGTTTGGTTGCGTATCTCAATTTTCAATATGAATTACTCAGTTATACTGGTCACAGAACAAAAACAAGGTAATGATAAAATCTATTTATTTCAATAATGACAAATCATGGAAAATCTTAGCTAATACAAACGGAATGCCTCAATATTTGTATGTACATTTATAAAATAGATTACATTAATATTTAATAACTTGATCAACAATATTAATCTTATATAAATTTATTTACATTGTACATTTTAAGTTAAAATTGTTCCTTACTTATTATATTTGTGCTTAATATACATTGATAATTATAATTTTAAATAAGTAAATGATATTAAGTTACATATAAAATAATAACAACAAAATTAAATCATAGCTCGTATTAACGTGAAATAAAAAGGGGAAAAGCTCTTAGAGCTTTATCACACTAGCGGTTTGCAAGCGGATTTGAGAATGCGTCGCGAACACACAGCGGCTGCGCAACGAACACGTCGCGGACGCCCGGCGGATACGCAACGTGTTCGTCGCGTATTCGCTGGGCTGGCGTTTGTACCAGAGTGTACAAAATGGCATCCACGCTGCTATTCGCCGCGATCTCATTGCGCGTCCGCAACGTATTCGCTGCGCGCCCGCTCCGCCACGAATTCGTTCGCAAAACGCTAGTGAGATAAAGTTCTTAGCAAATGTACATAATGCCAATCATGTGATTTCATTTGCCAAGACAGTATTTAGGTGATGACCGACCCATTGTCATTTTCAAAGAATACACTGTCTGATGGCTCATAAATACTCAGTCACGAGAGTTTCGTCACCCTTAACAAACTTGATAAATAAACCTTATATATATTATAAATATAAAATGAGGATTCTCTGCTTTTCCCACTAAGTCACAAGACTAAACAGCGCTAGTCGCTACTATATAGCATTGCTATGCAAATCTTCTAATCTCCTATGTAACTTCCTCTTTCAACCTGTTTAGGCAATAAATTTCTGTCGCGAATATGATGTCATGTTCGTACCGTTTATTCGGAATTTTACGACTGTAAGGGTGCTTTTCTACCAGAGATGTGTTATGCAGCTATGCTATGGATGCGTATGCTATCCACCAATCATATTCCTTGCTGTACTAATCATATTCGAACATATCCGTAGCATTGCTGCATAGCACATGTCTGGTGGAAAGGCGCGCTAAGAAACCAGCCAAATTATTTTTCTATAACATACATACATATACTCACGGCTATAAATCCCTTAACGGGGTAGCCAGAGCTTTGGAATAAGAAATTCCTCAGCCACTTTAGGTAGTTGCGTGGAGAAAAGATGGTGAAATAAAGGTTGTTGGTGATATGTCTCCAATCACATCGCCCAAAAATCACTTCAAAAGCCCTTATACCCTAAGTCGCGTCTTACGATCACCCACGGGTAGAAATGGGGTAGTGTTATTCTAAGCCGACACTACACGGCTATAAGAATTTTTAAATAACCTTCGTTTGAAATTAAATGGCGAGTGTGACTCATATAATAATTACATGGTGTTAGAAAAGGTACGGACGAATTTACTGTTGTTGGTTTGAAGAATTGACCTTCAGAAATCTATTTTATTTCATTCAACCATTACTTTCTCCACTTCTCTATCAATCAAAGATCCTTAGACCACACCTAAAGTTAATGTCTTTTTTAATATACTTATAATAATCTAAGTTAAAACAACAGCTCTGTATATACATCTCTGTCCATCCATCAATGCAGGCCATACAAACGACTTGATTAGGTCTGACCGGCGATCCTTGACCTCTCCTGACGTAAAGCGGACGTGCTTCTCAGGGTTCATCAGCACTGGAAAATTTAAAATTTAATGATTAGGAGGTTTCTGGCTTCTTACGGTGAAACTTAAATTATACGTGCGCGTGCGCAAACTAGTGTTTCTGGAACGATGTGAAAGAACAGATGTGGTATAACGGATTTTATTCGCAAAAATAAACCTAACATAAGAGGTACTAATACTTCTGAACATCACGTGACTTTGTCACCTGGTGTTCAGAGTACCCACGTTTTGCATGGACAGTGTACTCACGTGATAGGGGGCAGGCCTATCGCCGTTTTGTACGAATACACTGTCACACGACTAAGTACAGCTCAGCCATGTGGGTTTCCTCACAATGTATTCCCTCACCGTTAACAACCATGATAAATTAACCACACATATGTCTTTAGAAAAGATAAATTGGTGTAGGCCCGACACGGGATTTGAACACTAGTCGTTTGCACGATAACCGGTGTTCTACCCATCGAGCTATCACGGTTGACTATCGTGGTATCACGGATGTATGGAACTCAATCAATATGATGGAAAACGAAATTTCAATTGAAACTTGCAACCAACACGCAAATATTCAGACCCCTGTCACCCTACTAAGAAAAGACAGCTTGAACGTGGAGTTTGATGTCATGTTTTGACGTGACAACTTCTTATAAATTGGTTTACCGGGTGACACTTCAAGAAACTGCGTTACGCTCCGCTCACGTTATGCGCTCACAATGAGAGCGAGTGAGAGGCACGCCCTTCCAATCGGGCATGGTTAGCCAACCTAAGAGCGAGAGAGACAGACTATTATTTCATCCTTCTTCCTTATGTACGAATGAATATTCACATTAAAATTATTTTACCACTCAAAGTCGTTGTTACGTAAAACTTTCGCCCGTATACCGATTTATACAGGCAACCAATTTTTTTTTATGGGATGCATACATTCGTATATTTATTTTAGGCTTATATTAATATACCTATTTACCTGGTGTAAAATCCGTATCAATTCTAAGCGAAGGCAAGCATAACATGGTTACTCTAAATACCAAGGGACAATGTCAAAGTTATGATTGCAAGTACCAATACCCCTGTCACTCCTCTAGGTATATAAACATTGAGTTTGATGTCATTGAATTAGAATGTCACCCCTTTCTACCCACGGGTGTCGTAAGAGGCGACTAACGGTATGGGGCTTTTAAAAGTGGTTGGGCGATGCGGTTGGAGATCACCAACGGAACTTTATTTCTACCATCTTGTCTCCTATCAACTTTCAAATGTGGCCCAGAAGTTTCTAGCTCTGAAGCTCTGGCTACCCTTTTTGGGATTTATGGCTATGAGTATACGTGTATTTATGTATGTATATACACATAAAGTATTTATGACTAATAAGTTACCAGAAGTAAAATCCGTGTCGCTCCTAATCGGCAGCGAATGCAGCAACACGGTCCAAGCAGCGCCGATAGCATTGCGTTTGACTTTCTTTTTTTTATATTTTATACATTTACTAAGTTATTAAACTGCTACTGCTGTGTAATGTCGGCTTAGCATAGCACTACCCCGTGGGTGTACGTAAGAGGCGACTAACGGTATTGGGGATTTTAAGGGATTTTTGGGAGATGAGAGACCCATCACCAACAACCTTTATTTCACCATCTTTTCCCCATTTTACTTTTAAACAACAAAAGTGGCTAAGGAATTTCTGATTCCTTAGCTCTCTGGCTACCCCATCTAGAGATTTATAGCCGTGAGTTTATTTATGTATGTTAGTTTTTAAATGTATTTATCAATAACTTAATCCTAAATATCTATATAAATAATTTACTGATGAATAAATACCGACCGAGGAGACCACGTGATTATTCTTCGCAAGCTTCTTGCTTTAGGGGTGCAAGGTGATTTCTTTAGATGGATAAAATCTTATATATCTAACCGTCATCAAGCTGTTGTTTTGGGTGGTTTTCGATCAGGTTTTGTTGACATACCATCAGGAGTACCCCAAGGATCCCATTTGGGTCCCCTTTTATATAATATTTATTTGTACGATATTTTTACAGCCATATGTGAGACCAATTTTATAATGTATGCAGATGACAAAAAGGTTTATTGTGGTATACGACAAGCTGACGACTGTTATAAGCTACAAAGGGATTTGGATCGCCTCACCGATTACTATAACGAGAACAGAATAGACATAAATGTGTCAAAATGCGTGCAAATTACTTTTTCACGAAGTAATAAACCCATCATTAATACTTACTATATTAATAAACAGCCTATCCGGAGAGTTAATGCAGTAAAAGACCTCGGCGTTACTTTAGATTCAAAGCTTACTTTTGAACAACACATTGTTGATATCACTAATCATACATACATACATATACTCACGCCATCAATTCCCACTGGGGTAGGCAGAGACTATCGATCGCTATATCACTAATAGTGCATACAAAAATCTGGGCTTTGTAATGAGGACTTGTGAAACGTTTAAAGACCCTAAATGTATACAGACGGTTTATTATGCCTATGTTCGCAGTATTCTGGAGTTCGCCTCAAGTGTTTGGTCCCCTCAGTACATTAAGTACAAGCATATGATTGAAAGAATACAACATATTTTTGTACGACACTTAAATTTTAAAACTAAAAACTTCCATAAGTGTTACGAAATGAGTTGTAAATTTCATAAAATGTTAAGATTAGAGGATCGCCGTATTTTAACTGACCTAACCGTTCTACATGATATAATTCATGGTCGTTTGGATAACCCAAACTTACTTGCACAGGTTGGACTTAACACGCCATCATATAGGACTCGCCATACCATAAATAGTTTGTTCTCCGTACCAATTTCCAGAACTAACTACTCACAGAACGCTCCGTTTAGTCGTATTTTATCCGAATATAATAAAAACTTCCATGACTTAGATCTTTTTAATCTAAGTAGATGCGCATTCAGAAAAGCTGTAATGGACGTACTTTTTAATTCTTAATATACATATTATATTATGAGTATAATTTAATAACACATACATTCTTATATGCCTTTATGTATGTCACAGATTTTTATTTGTTTTACACACACACACAAACACACACACACACACACACACACACACACACACACACGCACACATACACACACACATGCACATACACACACCCCTGAGATATCGTGGATCAAAACAATTTTGCTTTAAATATTGTTATTAATATCTATTTTATTTCCTCTTAAAATTGTATGTATTTGAGTTACTTGCTATAAAAAAAACATGTGTTGAAAATCAAATGTAACGTAAAAACAAGATTATTGTTAGATATGTTTTCTGTACACCTGTGAACATCTGTCATTGGCCTTACTTGATTTCTATTATTAACTGTGTATTATTACTTATGTCGCTGTTGATGTTCCTAATAAAAATAAATAAATAAAAAAATAAATTACCAGGTGTAAAATCCGTGTCAATCCTAATAGGCGGCGAGTGCAGCGACACGGTCCATGCGGCGCGACAGCAGCGCGACACGAGCGCGTGCAGCTGCGACACGCGACACAGCGACCGGTACTCGCGGAGAGTTGAGGTTACCTGAAAAATGTTGGTATTTGTTAATATGTGTTAGAAAAGAATATATATGGTAGGTTTATTAAATTTATTTATTTAGTTTATTTTATTGAGGAAACAAACAGTCGTTTTAACAAATATGTATAAAGTTTACAAGGACATATCATAAACCTGTAGTTCCCTAAATATATAGAAACAATTGAAATTAGCGTAGTTTGATTCTAGCTAGATGTATGTTGAAATCGTTATAATACATTCTACAAAGCAACAAACGGTTCTTAAGTGAGATACAATAAAAATAACAAAAGTAATAAAAATAACAATAACAACAAAAGTAATATACACATCCAAGAATAGTTTTTCAAGGCTACTTAGAAATGAGCTTCGACTATTTCCAAACAAATCAATTTGAGATGAAAATTCCTTATTATATAAATCAACGCTACGTCTAAAGAAATTATTGCATGTATAAACAGTTCTATGTTTAGGAGCAGAAAATAAATAATTGTTACGAGCCTTTGATGAAAACAATATAGCGGAAGATATGGGACTCGCCTCTAGCGCGTGGATCCTTTAAATCAGGCTAACGTCGCCTAAAGGCGCTCAGTCGCAATCGACAAGTGACAGGAACAGGTGCGTGACTCGAAGAAACAGTTTTGTTATTTTAAGCAAGATAGCGGTTACCAAAAATGCCTTCGTGTGCTTTTATGCGTTGTGCAAACTATTCAAAAAGAAAAAACAAATCTCATGGAATCACTTTTCACTCGTAAGTACATATAAAAATTAAAAAGAATATGATATTTTTAAATTCAATTGTTGCTTTGTTCACCATTTTGCAGACGTTATCTGGTATCGTCGTTGATACAATTTGACCCTGAGTATCCCGAAGACGCACGACAGCAGCATGCGCTTGTCTCGCTCGCGCTACTTTCGAATCAAATATGTTTGTCTCTATCGTTCGGTAGCGTACAAGACGCACGACAGCAGCATGCGCTTGTCTCGCTTGCGTGCTGTGTAGTTGAGAATATGCCTCTTTTCAGTTGAAGGTTATAAGTACGTGCCACATCTATTTTATAATTAATCAAAGTTACGAGCACATTGTCTGGGCATACGGAATGATTTTTTTTCCTAAAAGATGAAGGGAATCTACAATATTATTTAATATTTTTAAGGTTTTTTTTCAAGAACGGGTTTTACTATTTAAAGAGTATGAAAAGTACGAAGCATTAGTTGTATATTGAAATAAATGCGTGCAGCGTTAATAAGTGGGTTTTACTCGGCACGGTATTAAGAATATGGTAGGAAGTGAAATTCAAGTGTGATTGGTAAACTATGCCGTGTAGTGTCGGCTTAGAATAACACTACCCCATGTCTACCTGTGGGTGATCGTAAGAGGCGACTAAGGGTATAGGGGCTTTTTAAGTGATTTTTGGGCGATGTGGTTGGAGACCCGTCACCAAAAACATTTATTAGTACCATCTTTTCCCCAATCAAAAAGGTGCCTGAGGAGTTTCTAATTCCAAAGCTCTGGCTACCCCGTTAAGGAATTAATAACCGTGAGTATATGTATGTATGTATGTATGTATGTATTGGTAAACTTGAGGAATAAAGCGTCGATTATTTATTAGGAAAGAGATTCTGTAGACAACCGTGATAGCCCAGTGGGTAGAACACTTGGTTATCGTGCAAGCGACTAGTGTTCGAATCCTGGGTCGGGCCTACACCAATTTGTCTTTTCTAAAGACATATGTGTGGTTAATTTATCATGGTTGTTAACGGTGAGGGAAAACATCGTGAGGAAACCAACATGGCTGAGTTGTACTTAGTCATGTGACAGTGTATTCGTACAAAACGGCGATAGGCCTGCCCCCTATCACGTGAGTACACTGTCCATGCAAAACGTGGGTACTCTGAACACCAGGTGACAAAGTCACGTGATGTTCAGAAGTATTAGTACCTCTGCCAACCCCTTCGGGGATATTTGGCGTGAACGTTTATGTTATGTTATGTTATTCTGTAGTAATGACCTTTTAATACTTCAATAAGGAAAGACTAACTATAATAAAGCAGGCGTCCAAAATATGAAGAATAAAAGAGCATGTATGAAATGTTTGAACGATGTTAACGAAACTAGAGAGGTTTGCCAGGATCGTACAAAGTTGCAATCGATAGTCTCCGCCTACCCCAATAGAAAATTATGGCGTTAGTATATAATTAATATATTACTTGATGCAAAACCGTCCGTTCAGTATTTCCCAACGGATAAGTATCAGCCGTTTCTTTTCTAACGTCGACAGCCGCACGCCCTCTCCGCCGTCAGTCCTAAATTTTATTTATATGGCGAGACAGAGGACGACCTCGGAAGACACATTAAGACCAAATAGTGAGTGTTCTCAAAAAGGCAGGCGTGCGAAGTATGAAGAATAAAAGAGCATGGAAGAAAATATCGATTGTCTCTACTAACCCCAATGGAAAATAATGGTGTGAGTATATGTATATATGGCGAGACAATATTTATCTTTCGTCAGTAGTTAATTTTATTAATTACCTGATGCAAAACCGTCCGTTCAGCATCTCCCAACGGATAAGTATCTGCCGTCTCTTTCATAACAGCGATAGCCGCTCTACTCAATCTCGCCACCGCGTCGCTCCCCCCCGCTGCCGCCCCCTCCGTCGTCAGCCCGAGAAGTGCGCGACACTCCGCTAGGCGCTTGTCGCGCAGACTTATTGCGGCGCGGAAGGAAAGCTGGAAATTGAGGTTTTGAGGTTATGATTAGTGATAAAGGGGGATCAATCCTTTTTTCGGGAATGATTTGAGAGGAGCTTCGATCAACCCAACGTTTTACTCTGAGCTTTGCTGGACTGCAACATGGCCCAATTAATTTGCTAAAACAGGCCTTAGATGTCATTTTAAGACACTGGACATACTCGTACGTCACTGGTGAAGTTGTAGAACCCCTAATCAGCACCACCAACATACGCCTCACGAAGCAACGCCTTCTAATACTTTCAGCCTATTTAATAAATACACCAACAATATTATATTTTTCTGTAATATTCGTCAATGGTTATGTCATTTGATATAGCTAAAAATTTTAATGTTATTGTCATAGGAAAAATTAAATGTGTCAGCTGAAATAGTTCTAACGTCTGCAATGAAAGTTGAAAACAGTTTCAGCAAAATTGGTGTAGGCCTTACTTGGGATTTGAACCCTCGCCGGTCTAAATGATAGGCGGGTGTTCTACCCAGTTTATGACTACACAGTTTATGAAATCTACATAGATATTTATGTTTGGATAATGATAACTAAACTGCATAAATAAATTCTTACCACAACGACAGAGAACACAATCTTGTATTTCAAATTGGGTGTGTTCTGTAGTTCCTCCAACGCTGATAAAGCTGGCAACACTTCTTCTGCGGCGTAGCTCCATACTGCTGAGTATTGCGACACTAATTTACTTCTGAAATATAAATATATTGATGTTAGTATCATGAACTCTATATACTTGGAACGATGAGCGAAAACATCGCTGTATTGTAATGATTATTGTGATAGTAAACATAACATAACATAAACATAAACGATCACGCCGTTTATCCCCGAAGGGGTTGGCAGAGGTACCAATACTTCTGAACTCACATGGCAAGCGCCATCTAGTTTCCAGAGAAGGTACCCACGTTTTGCTTAGACAGTGTACTCACGTGATAGGGGGCAGGCCTATCGCCGTTTTGTACGAATACACTGTCACATGACTAAGTACAGCTCAGCCTTGTGGGTTTCCTCACGATGTTTTCCCTCACCGTTAACAAACATGATAAATTAACCACACATATGACTTTATAAAAGACAAATTGGTGTAGGCCCGACCCAGGATTGGAACTCACGCCCTTCTGTTTTCGGGCGGGTATTCTACCCACTGGACTATCATGTCGCTTTTCTGATATTATGTTCCTATAAAACCTATAAGCATGATGGTGGAAACTCTGAACACCAGTGATATTATCTTTGCCACCTCTTCGGGTCGAATGGCTTATGGATGAGTTTATTTACTTTGGCTAGTCAATAAAAAAACATACATAATTTTTACAAGCCTTCCGCGCTTTTAAGATGTTGAGGAGAAAAAGGCATTGCGGTTGGCAGACTTTGTCGATCGCAGCTTTGTATATATTATTACCTCACTGTAAACTGTTTGATCATATTATTACTTTTGTAAATTTGTGTTTGATGTGCAAAATAAAGAGTTTTTCTATTCTATTCTATTAATTTTCAGGACTTTCTTTACTTGATATAAATTTTATTTATACTTTATTTTTACTTTTGTATACATTCTCTACTAACAATAGCACCCTCAGCTTAATGTATGTACTAACAAAATAATGGATTTTCATTGTCCGAAATAAATGAGTTTTATTTTATAAATATGTCCTCCACTGTCATTTCACACCGGCATTAACATCTATAACTATATAATAACAGATATAAAATTTTAAAAAGGCTGGATAGGGCTTCAGGTTTAGAATTTTCTTCAGCTTCTTTTGGGTAGTCAGAAGTTGGGTATTGCTAATCTTAGCAAAAGCTTCGAAGCTAATTAGAAACCATTTAATAAAGAACTACCTAATCACAGAACCAAAGCTACAGCACTATCAAAAAGCCTCACCTATCATTACACTGCGGCGAATCATCCGAGTCCGAATGATACCCATCACTAGCCGAGTCAGTGTTGGGTACACTATCCGAGTGCGGAGTGAGTCCGGGACTCGGATCCGCCATCATGCCGAGGACCGCGTCAACTCCGCGAGAGTAGCTCATTAGGACGCCGGCTACGGGTCTGGAAAAAAGATTTGGTTTTGTTAAAAATATGATTATGTCTGTAGCAGTGTGCTATCGGTACACTAGGACAGTACACACACAAAGTAAAAAATGATGACAATGATAGTATTCTAACATGCTACAGAACACCAGTCAATATAGTTGCAATCATGATCAAGACTCGCCATATAGCCTGTACTAGTACATTGCGCCATCGAAGTTTCTTCGCTACACATAATTTAAAAAAGGAACATTTGAAAATGAATAGCCAGAGCTTTTGAATTAGAACTTCTTCAGCCGAAAAGATTGAAAAATAAAGTTTGTTGTCAGCCACATCGAGCAAAAGTTACTTTAACAGCTCCAGTAATGTCCCTTAGTTGCCTCTTACAAACTCCCACGGGAAAAAATAGAGTAGTGCTATTCTAAGATGATACTTTCAGCAATATTGATTTTGTAAAATATACATACATACATAAACGTTCACGCCGTTTTATCCCTGAAGGGGTTGGCAGAGGTTCCAATACTCCTGAACTCACATGGCAAGCGCCATCTAGTTTCCAGAGAAGGTACCCACGTTTTGCTTAGACAGTGTACTCACGTGATAGGGGGCAGGCCTATCGCCGTTTTGTACGAATACACTGTCACATGACTAAGTACAACTCAGCCATGTGGGTTTCCTCACGATGTGTACGAATAGAGAAGATGGATGAAAGTGAATTGGTGAACTGAACTGTATGTATGGAGTCAACAGAGTTCTGTTTCGTTATATATTCATTATCATATTTTACAAAGCGACATGATAGTCGGGACGGGCCTACACCAATTTGTATTTTCTAAAAGACATATGTGGAAAACATCGTGAGGAAACCCACATGGCTGAGTTGTACTTAGTCATGTGACAGTGTATTCGTACAAAACGGCGATAGGCCTGCCCCCTATCACGTGAGTACACTGTCCATGCAAAACGTGGGTACTCTGAACACCAGTTGACAAAGTCACGTGATGTTCAGAAGTATTAGTACCTCTGCCAACCCCTTCGGGGATATTCGGCGTGAACGTTTATGTTTATATGTTTATGTTTATAACATGATACATTATTTTACCAAAAACAAAAAACATTGCAAATTTCATTCGTGTTATCATATCAGATACGCCTAGAAGCATACATTCTCACGAATATAGCGTGTCTAAACTCGCACCAAATCGATATGCGTAATCGATT
This sequence comes from Bedellia somnulentella, assembly GCA_963576735.1. NCBI lineage: Eukaryota > Metazoa > Arthropoda > Insecta > Lepidoptera > Bedelliidae > Bedellia > Bedellia somnulentella. The sequence continues at coordinate 1,629,442 of OY755192.1, read as the reverse complement.
TTATTGAGCAATTTCACAGATTTGTTATATTTCGAAAACAAATTTAATCGTAGTTTAAAAAATAATTTTAGCTGTTGACCAAGTATTTGCTCTTGTGCCATATTTCATAATTATGGTTTGTTAATTCACATTACTATAAAACTATAATTTGTATCAAGATTACATAGCTCCTATTAGGTAGGCAGAGTATTGACCGCTACTTTGCGTGATGCTGGCAAGCCTCTCGAGCATCATTTATACATACATACATACATACATATACTCACGGCTATATTTCCCTAGAAGGGGTAGCCAGAGTTAAGGAATTATAAATTCTTCAGCGACTTTTGGAAGTTGAGTGGAGAAAAGATGGTAAAAATAAAAGTTTTTGGTAATGGGTCTCCAACCGCAACGCCCAAAAATCCAATAAAAAGCCCAATACCCTTAGTCGCCTCTTAAGACACCCGTGGGTAGAAAGGGATAGCGACATTCTAAGCCGGCACTACACGGTATTATATACCAATTATATTACTAATTATCATGTATGCATTATTTGTTTTTTACATGAAAACCTCATGTGGGGATTATTACTAATCAATTGAGCAAACATTTTGTGGTCACCCGATACCATAGCTCAGTTGGTAGAGCGACGGGGGCGTATACCCGTGATCGTAGATTCGAGTACAAAAATGTTGTGTGCTTAATTGATTAGAAAAACACTACCCCATTTCTACCCGTGGGTGATCGTAAGAGGCGACTAAGGGTATAGGGGCTTTTCAAGTGTTTTTTGGGCGATGTGGTTGGAGACCCGTCACCAAAAACATTTTTATTACCATCTTTTCCCCACTCAACTTCCAAAAGTGGCTGAGGAATTTCTCATTCCAAAGCTCTGGCTACCCCGTCTAGGGAATTATAGCCGTGAGTATATATATGTATGTATGTATGTTAATTGATTAGTCGTAAATTATCGTTTTGCACACATTCAAATACTTTTTATAACAAGAAATTTTCTCCAATTAAATCCATAATTCTAACTACAAATGAATCCATAATTCTTCACCTCTAACTAACTCTAATGGTAAATCAGTCGCGTTAATATGTGAGTATTAATCATCAAAATCAAGTAAAAACACGAACAACTTTCATTACAATACAAGTGACAGCGAGTGAGAAACGGCGGGAAAGATTATGTCATGCTTTATCAAGATAAACAACAGATGAGAGAGATGGCTTTGTTGACTCGGAAAATTCTCGAGAAAATGTGTTGTAAGGAAAATGGTTGAGCTTCAAAATTGATTGTTTAACAAGCACTAGCTTCCGTCCATGTCTACTATCTTTAAAACGTTTGTTTCTTGTACGGAATGATATTTTGCGGTTCTACGTAGGTTTAGGTTTCACATTACATATACTCACGCCGTTAGTTCTGGGGTAGACAGAGACTATGGATGCCCTATTTGCACGATCCTGGCAAACCTCTGTAGCTTCGTTCACATCCATCATTCTTAAAATACATACTCTTTTATTCTTTATACTTCGAACACCTGCCAGTCACCTGGGCCTTTTCAGACACCGATTGACTAGTCATTAGGCTATTCATTGCTCCATTTACCGCATTACCCTTTTCGCTCTTCTTACGATATCTTAATCACACTTTCGATCCCCAGTAAACAAACTACTCATGTATCTTTTCGATTTACTTTAATATAAATGTCCAGTAAATCGTCTGAAGAGATATTTCTATTAAACATTGCTGTTTGCGATAGGTGGAGCCATTTAAGAGTTACGATTATTCTTCACTACCGTGTCTTACTTCGGACACGGCTGCAATATTTAGCATATTCTTTCATCTCCATGATCTCGTCCTTATATCTGTCTATGTCTATAACATCCATATTTATCTTTCACGAAAATGTAATATGTTATAACCACTGAGAAAATGTTTTGAAATACACAAAGAAGGAAATAAAATTCTTGAATTAAGACCCGCTTCTTTTTCAAAGTTACAAATGAAAGTGAACAATCAAATTGTCACTTATGTTTAATAACGCGGAATAATACATCTAATTGCAACTTTCCTGTAATCCCATAATCTTATGAGGAAGTCCATTGTTTTCCACCGTTTTAAAGTTCATTCGTGACTGCATCTGTATTAATTATCTTATTATTCATTTAACTTTGATATCCGTCGCATTTCACTTGCCGGAAAACTGGTGGATTCTTTTAATGAGAGAAACATTTGTTTTTTTAATGATTGTATTGTATATGGAATCAGAGATACATAATGTGTAGTGTCAGCATAAAATAGCACACACATATACACTCACGGACATAAATCTCAAACAGGGGTAGCCAGAGCTTAAGAGCTAGACACTTCTCAGCAACAATTGGAAGTTGATAGGGAACAAGATGGTAGAAATAAAATAAAAAGTCAAAAAGTTTTTTTTTTTAATATAAGTTGAAAACAAATTTTTTTTGAACGCCATTTTTTTTAAATTTATTAATAGTCCGTTGCTTCGGAAGGTGTTCGTAAAGAGAAGAAGCAACAAAGAAACTCTTTACATTCACATTTTTGCATTTTTTGGATGTAAAGTTTGTAATGCCATTTTAAGCCAACAGTAAAGAAAAAATACGCTTACAATATATTTTATAATTTTCAAGTAAACCTTCACACTTCACAAACGCTTCAAATATTCTAACTTCTAAGTATAATGTTACTATGGATTAGAATGACCTAAAATTCATGAATAAAATAAATATTAAGCGACGTAAAATAACAGTAAAGTATATGACACACCTTCGATGAAAGTGAAAGAAGTCGGTGTAGACAATACATTATGGAGTTTGGCTCAAACTACCTCCAAAGTGATAGTGAAATTTAGAAATGATGAGACATATTTATTTGTTTTGTTGTGTTTAGAAATCAATGGTTTTGCATATGTTCACGGCTTCGTTTACAAACAGGAATACTTGTCTTAAAAAATGGTTGACTACATAGTTGGATTAAATTAAAGCTTAAAACTTTTGAGGCTTAAATTTACAACACTAACGCCCGATTTCTGAACTGAGTATTCCAGCTGAGAACCACTTAAGTATCGTTCTGTCGCATTGAAATCTTAACAACTGAATGAGACAAAACGATACTTAAGTCGTTCTCAGCTTGAATACTCAATTTAGAAATCGGGCGTAAGTAGCACGAGAAAAGACCCGTGGTACCTCAGGACTGAAGAGCGATAAAATATTAACAAGCATAGGTTTGATTGGAAACCTGAGTTGAGTGTACTATTCTTGATTTTACCTTTCTAGAATAAATACATACCTACATATACTCACAGGCTATAAATCCCTTAACGGGGTAGCCAGAGCTTTGGAATGAGAAATTCCTCAGTCACTTTTGGAAGTTGATTGGGGTAAAGATGGTAATAATAAATTATTTTGGTGACGAGTCTCCAACCACATCGCCCAAAAATCACTTAAAAAGCCCCTATACCCTTAGTCGCCTCTTACGATCACCCTCGGGTAGAAATGGGGTAGTGTTATTCTAAGCCGACACTACACTACACGGCAAATATGTATTATTTATGATTTAAAATTATAAACGGTGAGCTAAAGCATCCCGAGAAAACCCTTTCGTGCGATTTAAACCTGTGGCTTAAACAACTAAGTTGCGTATTCAATTACCGTTTAAGTTTATAAATTCCATATCAGTATAGGTAGCATGAGGCGTGTTAGAGCGTAGATGTCACGTGAGAAGTGAGGTACTGACAGATGTTGTATGAACAATCTGTCAGTTTCTCATTTCTCACGCGACATACACGCTCTCACACGCCTCATGCTACGGGGGCTGTTCTGAGATTAAAACAAACATAAAGCAAGCAGCGATTTAGAAACTAAACTACTATTTGTGCGAAGCTAGGGCAATCCACTAGGATAAAATAAAATATTTTTTTACGAATTGACTTTGACTATATAATGATATTGCTGTGTAGTGTCGGCTTAAAATAGCACTACCCCATTTCTTCCGGTGGGTGTACGTAAGAGGCGACTATCGGTATTGGGCTTTTAAGGTATTTTTGGGCGATGCGGTTGGAGACCCATCACCAACAACCTTCATTCCACTATCTTTTCCCCACGCAACTTCCAAAAGTGGCTGAGGAATTTCTAATTCCTTAGCTCTGGCTACCCCTTCTAGGGATGTATAGCCGTGAGTATATGTATGTATATATAATGAAAAAGAAAACTTTTTATGGAACATCACAATCAAACTTATTACGTACATTTATTTTAAATAGAAGTACAAATTGGCAGTACAATTTTATTGAAAATGTATTTAAATGAAGCTAATTTGTGTTAAGGTGTGATATTATTCAACTTAGCATATGTGTGGGAAATACTTTCACCGAAAACTGGTATAAAACCCAATAAATTTGGGTTTTTGTTGCGTCACGTTTTATTACCTTTATTGTGGCGCATCGGCCATACACATGGTTCAGTGGTTAGGAGACTGAGTCCGAAGCTATCAGGTTTGATACTTGGTAAGGGTATAATAGATAGTTTCAAGTTAACTGTGTTGTGTCGGCTTGGAATATCACGTCTAAATTTCTTATTAGACTAAAGGTATTGGGGCTTTTAAAGGGATTTTTTAAAGGGATTTATAGCCGAGAGTATGTGTATGTATGTAGTTTGATAGCCTTTGATTTTATTTAAAGGCGCTGGGAAATAGTTTGAGTTAGTATTGTTAGTAGGATCGTACAAAGTGGCGATCAATAGTCTCTGCCTACCTCAATGGGAAATAATGGCATAAGTATATGAATGTATGTATGTATTCCATTATAATGCAATTGGTATTATTAGAAAATATATCATTAATCATAAATAAAAGATGTTATTAAAGGAAAGAAAAATTTCGACACTGGCGGGGTTCGAACCCGCGACCTTCGGGTATACGCCCCCGTCGCTCTGCCAACTGAGCTACAGTGTCAGTTGGCATCCAGCGCGAAATTTCTCTATCCTTTGTTTCTTTTTTACACGTTCAAGTAGTGTTTGCGTTTCCACATCTTTTATTTATGAGTAATAATCCCCACATGAGGAATTCATGTCAAAAAACATTAAATTATATATCATTAAGTTTAAATTTGATGTTATAACGTGACTTAAATGAAAAAGATACCCTTGTTTCCAATTATATCGAAAACAAATCCGAAAATTATACAAATTGAATGGTTGAAACGGGCCCTAAAACACCAGCAATTTTATCCTCACAATATCTTAAACAAAACTTGAACCTATACCATTTTTGTCTTAGCAAACAACTTAGATAAGCATATGACCCTAAACCTAAAACAACATTACATATTATGACTTCTAAAAACTCGTGTAAACTGTCTGTTATCGCCACGTTTGCCGTAAGCACATAATTTTATCGCCAACAAGCTATTGTATTTAAACAACTTTCACATAATTGTATGAACAACGGAGAAATCTATTTAGTTAGGAGATTTACGATGATTTCGTCGATGGTTATGTTAAAATATTTGTCGGTGGTTTTTACGCCCTATGTGTTCGTCATCTGTTTCTGTTCTCTAATATCTAATATAAGTTGAAAATTGTAGGGTACACACACATACATACATATACTCACGGCTGTTAATCCCTAGAAGGGGTAGCCAGAGCTAAGGAATTAGAAATTCCTCAGCCACTTTTGGAAATGTTAGTGGGGAAAAGATGGTAAAAATAAAGGTTGTTGGTGATGGGTCTCCAACCGCATGGCCCAAAAATCCCTTAAAAGCCCCAATATTGTTAGTCGCCTCTTACGTACACCCACCGGAACAAATGGGGTAGTGCTATTCTAAGCCGACACTACACAGCAAACACACACAAAAACAAGGTACACACACATTTCTCTATTTATGTACTTTATATCATATGTCGTTATATCATATAATTGCCGTGTAGTGCCGGCTTAGAATGTCGCTACCCCTTTCTACCCACGGTTGTCGTATTTTTGTTGGTCTTCAGCAAATTCTAGGCGATGGTTCCGTAGAAAATTCAATGGCAATGGTCTGTTTGCTTGTCTGTATTACAATTTATAACGATATATTTCCGAAACAATAAAATTGTTAAATTAGTAGAAGCGACATTTAGAAGCGACATTTCTTTTACCGCTTCACGATTTAAAAGGTTAAATGTAGCCAAAAATCTCTTATATTCTAAAGTAAACAATACAACTGTAAGGTTTCTATACAAAAAACAAAATACAAACAGATAACGTCTATAAATTTCAAAAAGAGCGAAAAGTTTTCAGCCACTTATAAAATGTTGCGCTTGTAAAAGATTGTAGAATAAAAAGTGATTGGTGATGGATGGGTCTCCAGCTAGTCCATTATCCCAGCAAAGCATACATCAAAACATTTTGATATCCCTTTCCGCCCCTTTCTATGTTGTAAAATTATATAGCAACTAGCTGACCCGGCAGACTTCATACTGTCAAAAAATTGTTGACGTTCACTTGAAGGATGTCATCGAATTGTCATACTTAGCAGACCCCCTGAGGTCTCTGTCATGCGATGAGCACAAACTATATAGAGATGCGATGAGGAAAAATATGTTTTTAATATCATTCTCACAACTTTTACATTTTTTTTATACCTAAGAACCTTCTCCAAATTTTAAGTAACACTTTACAAAAAGAATAAGTCGAATCGGTTAAGCCGTTTTCGAGTTTTGCGCTTAGCAACATATTAAGAGATCCATTTTTATTATATAGATAGCAAGCCATTTTATGGCACATAAATAAAACCAGTACAACCAAACCATATCTATTCCAAATCTCTTACATCACTGTATCTTCGCCAACCATATATTTAAGCTCGTTCAACCGTATCTTCCCACACTGCAATTATACATATTAAATCTTATTGGGTACTTATAATTATTGTATCTAGATGATACTCTGTAACTTCCTGTGTATGGTAGCGCTATTATTTTTTATGTATCAGGTCGTGTTATGTCATATTGATTGCATGATTGGATAGGTCATAGATAGCAGAATAACTACGATTACGTTCGTATGAAAATATATACATATTACATACATATACTCACGGCTACAACCGTGATAGCCCAGTGGGTAGAACACTCGGTTATCGTGCAAACGACTAGTGTTCAAATCCTGGGTAGGGCCTACACCAATTTGTCTTTTCTAAAGACATATGTGTGGTTAATTTATCATGGTTGTTAACGGTGAGGGAAAACATCGTGAGGAAACCCACATGGCTGAGTTGTACTTAGTCATGTGACAGTGTATTCGTACAAAAACGGCGATAGGCCTGCCCTCTATCACGTGAGTACACTGTCCATGCAAAACGTGGGTACTCTGAACACCAGGTGACAAAGTCTCGTGATGTTCAGAAGTATTAGTACCTCTGCCAACCCCTTCGGGGATATTCGGCGTGAACGTTTATGTTATATGTTATGTTATGTATGTATGTAGTATTAATGTGTAGTGTAAATTTGGGCATAATTCTACCGAAATTAACGCGTATTTAATAATAGTTATATCTCTCTTAAGTTCTTAAGAATTTATTGAGCCCAAAACTGTGTATTTATCTCTCGTTAGGGTAATAGCTATCTATATGTTACAATGTTTAATAAAAATCTTTTTATTTTTTTCAAGAAAACTGCGAATACAGATTATTTTAACACACTTACGCCCGATTTCTGAATTGAGTATTTAAGCTGAGAACGTGTCGTTTTGTCTCATTCAGTTGTTAAGATTTCAATGTGACAGAACGATAATTAAGTTGTTCTCAGCTGGAATACTCAATTCAAAAATCGGGCGTTATAGTTTACATACAGAAGGAGTGCTCGTAACTTTTTTAATTTAATTGTAGAATGCTGCAAAACTGCATTACACGGATACCATGTATGACTTGACGCAAATACATACGAATACTTTTATTTATTGTCAGAGTCTGTGGTCTAATTTGTATAAGATTAATACTATTTGTCTATAAGTTACTGGAATTATCAGCGAAATAATTTTCGAATTTCAATCACTGGGCAACCGATTTCTAGTAATTATTATAATTATGTATGTGTGTCCTATTAAAGACGAGAGAAATAGAAATCCCTTAGTCGGTTATGAAAATTTAATGGAAAAAAGATGGTTAATTAAAGGACGGTTGGTAATGGTATCCAGCCACATAGCCCAAATCATCAAATAGCCCGAAAATTCTATGTCGTACGCTTGCAGGAATAAATGGATTAGTACTTATTTAAGCCTACACTATACAGCAGATCTTACTGTCGTTTTATTATTAACATACATACATACATATACTCACGGCTATAAATCCCTTAACGGGGTAGCCAGAGCTTTGGAATTAGAAATTCCTCAGCCACTTTTGGAAGTTGCGTGGGGAAAAGATGGTAAAACAAAGGTTGTTGGTGATGGGTCTCCAACCGCATCGCCCAAAAATCCCTTAAAAGCCCCAATACCGTTAGTCGCCTCTTACGTACACCCACCAAAAGTAATGGGGTAGTGCTATTCTAAGCCGACACTACACAGCAAAAAATTATTATTAAAAATGCATAAATTGAGAAGAAAATAATCTAAGTCGATTCAACATAGAGTAAACAAACAAGTTTCATCATTCATACGATTATGCGTAAGTACATAACAATAATTACCAATGAAGAAGCTAGCAGGAAGTTATGTGTTTACGCGATTATGTTATTCTTTGATACGGAATTCCATTTCCCCTTTCGATGTTATCTTTCCATATTTTATCCTTCGGTTAATGGATTTGTGTTTTTATGCGATTTGGTAATCTGAGAGAACCTTGTCGGTTACGTGTTTAGAGGTTAATCTTCAAGTCAGGATTTCTGGGTAGAATTTTAGTATTGACTTGGACACTGAACTTAAACCTTGGCTGTGTAGTGTCGGTTTAGAATAACACTAGCCCATTTCTTCCCGTGAGTGTTCGTAAGAGGCGGCTAAGAGATTTTAAAGTGATTTTTGGGTGATACGGCTGTAGACCAATCATTAAAAACCTTAGTTTTATAATCTTATCCTCACGCAACTTCCAAAAGTGCTCAGTCCTTTATTATTCTTAGTCTCTGGCTACCCCTTCTAGGGATTTACAAGCGTGACTATATGTATGTTTTATGTATTTAGAACAGCACTGCTCTATTACTTCACCAGTACGACTTGTCGATTAGCAGCCTTAGTATCCGAAAATAACGTACCTTCTTTTCTTACTACTTATGCAGTGATAACACGCTTGTCTTTTACCTACAAATCTCGTGTTTAAAACGTCTTTCTCTTTCACATTTGCTATATTCAAGCTTGGAACTTATGACTTACAAAACATTTAACCCATAATTAATTAAAATACAATCAAGAAACACTTACCTTGTATCACTCAAATCAATATTAGCATCGGTCCTCTTAATCTGGCCGACGCATGCCAAAACAGCTTTGTCGCTCTCGACCCTAGCTGCTAGAGAGTTCACCAAAACTGGCAATTGTCTTAAGGCTGGTTTGTCAACTATTGTGAGAAGAGACTTGTTATCAATCAGTCTTCTCTCTACGTCAGATAGAGAAAGAGAGAGAAGGCGTTGGTGTGATGATGCTGCTGGGTCCTGGGTTATCGTTACTGGGGACTGGAGAGAAAAGAGTGTTAATATGAGTGTATAGTGTTTGATGCAGTATGGTTCCAAAACAGAAAGATTAAACATCGAATTTTGCTAAGTATGCCTGTGTATCTTTTGGTGTTATATAAAATGTGTAGTTTGTTAAATAAATTAAATAATGATATACATAGATTAACGTTATGGTTATGCATTTTCTGCAATCTTGTCTTTACATAGGGTTTTCAGTGTTTAACACACGTCAATAGAAGACCATTTGTCCATAAGAACCATTGTTCCCCTTGTAGTATATACGGCATACAAAGTGTGTATGTTTATGAGAATGATGAACCAGTATATTTTCAGTGTTTTTTTATTTTACTAATTATTCCTTCGGTTCACGACTCTTTCAAAATAGTTGGAATCGTAATATCTCTGGTTATCATATCATTTCCTTCCCTATCAACTTACTAAAGAAAATCAAAGTACCAGGCGAACATGCGACCATAGTACACTCACCATTTCCTCTAACCGGTGTATCGCCTGCTTGTACACCTCGACGTGCCGATGCAGCTCGTTCTTCATCGCGGCGTGAAGAGATATGAGAGCACCGGACGAATCTGCTGTTAACCCATGTGTTCCTAGTCCTGGATGTTTCAATACATGTTTTAATACACTTAAAGCCGATACTAATATTTATTAAACATAACTGACAAATGGATGATATTATAAGAATAACTTTGATAATTAATTGGGAAGACCACCGATACCCATGCAATTCGTACAAAACAGCAGCGATAGAACTCTCCTCTATCACTTGAGTGAATTTTCCCAGCTAAACGTGGGTATAATAAAGGAAAGTACAGAAGTATTAGTAGTGCCTCTTCTTCTGAAAATTGAAGGTGAGAACGTTGAGTTTGAGTAGAGTGATGAGTTGATGACTGATAAAATGATAGAAATGATTAGGTGGGTAGGTAATTTTCTTGCAATTTTGAACATACATACTCATGGCTAATTAACATCATATCGGTTAAAAATGGCCTGGAATAAAACCGTGTAGTGTTGGCTTAGAATAACACCACCCCATTTCTAGCCGTGGGTGATCGTAAGAGGCGACTAAGGGTATAGGGGGCTTTTAAAGTGATTTTTGGGCGATGTGGTTGGAGACCCGTCACCAAAAACATTTATTAAAACCATCTTTTCCCAATCAACTTCCAAAAGTGGCTGAGGAATTTTTCATTCCAAAGCTCTGGCTACCCCGTTAAGGGATTTATAGCCGTGAGTATATGTATGTATGTTGAATTACTCTACCCATAGACCGTGAAAAACTTAGTATGAGGAATAACAATTTAGTATGAGGATGTAATTTTAAGATAACATAAGCGACCTTCTACGCTTAATTCGATTTTTATTTAATCTACAAATCTGCGTAAAACATCCCATATTGCCTTTATTGTCGGTTTGAATTAGTTTTACTACAATAACTATAAAATAAAAAATTCAAAATTATAAATGCCTATTTGGCGATTAAATGCTCATGATAATCGAGAGGAAACCCACATGTCGGACACACTCGGATGTCGTTTGAGTCGACTTTCGGTATCTCTTGTGTAAGGTACAAAGCACTGGGCTGTTTAATTGGTGTTGGGCAACACGTATTTACTACTACCAACCACTTTAACTTCTTCATCTTCTAAACCTTCAAAAAAATATATCCTGTTGTTTGTTTGGCTTCCCCTTTTATCTTTAATAAAAAGGCTTGTATATATTTATTAATTTAAAGAAAAGAAAAGAAAATGTTTATTCGCTGCTGCAAATTAAATTATTGCTACATAAAAAAACATAAATTAAAAACTATTCACAGCAACGAATAGGATTCTGACTCAGTATATTGTTATGAGTTTACACTGTACCTTGTACAGCAGCATCTAATTGTCGTCGACTATGATCCAAAGAAGGTTTGGTGCTGGGTCGATAGCTAGCCAGGACGCCAGCCAGCCTGGAGGTGCGAGCTCTTAGCCCGCCTCCTTGGTCCGTACCAAGAAGACCGACTAACCTCCATGCTACCGCCTCGCATTGGATTTCTGGTCGCGGCGTCACTTCTAAAGAAATTAGTCTGTAACAAAAGGAAATTTGTTGTTTTATATTCGGTTTGCGTATCACGATTACTAATATTACATTATCGGTTAACATATTATTTGTATATGTATGTATGTACCTGCCCCCTATCACGTGAGTACACTGTCTAAGCAAAACGTGGGTACTTTCTCTGGACACTAGATGGCGCTGCCATGTGAGTTCAGAAGTATTGGTACCTCTGCCAACCCCTTGGGGGATAAACGGCGTGAACGTTTATGCTATGTTATGTTTATATGTATGTATGTATGTCGCTCAAGAATCAAACATTTACCCTGTATATCCCCGAAGGGATGGCAGAGTTACTATTACATTTGATTCGTGATTAATAGGTGCAGTAAGAATGTAAAAAGATACCAAAATCCATTCAAACCCAGAGGGTATCTACCGGCTAATAATCCCAAAAAAAATAGCTATAACTATAGGATGACCATTTCCTTAGCCATTTATTGAATCTCCCGTCGCATTGCCAACAATCACCTATAAAGTCTAAATTTTCTATGTCTTATACGACCCGCAAGACGAAATAGTTCAGTGCTGTTTTAAGCTGATACTACATACAAAACAAATACACACAAAACCCACGACGCTTTCATGAAAATAACAACCCAAGCGTTTTCGTACTTCTCTCTACATACATATACTCACGGCTATATTTCCCTAGAAGAGGTATCCAGAGCTAAGGAATTATAAATTCCTCAGCCACTTTTGGAAGTTGAGTGGGGAAAACATAACATTAACGTTTACGCTGTTTATCCCCGAAGGGGTTGGCAGAGGTACCAATACTTCTGAACTCACAAGGCAGCGCCATCTAGTGTCCAGAGAAGGTACCCACGTTTTGCTTAGACAGTGTACTCACGTGATAGGGGGCAGGTCTATCGCCATTTTGTACGAATACACTGTCACATGACTAAGTACAACTCAGCAATGTGGGTTTCCTCACGATGTTTTCCCTCACCGTTAAGAACCATGATAAATTAACCACACATATGACTTTAGAAAAGACAAATTGGTGTAGGCCCGACCCAGGATTGGAACTCACGCCCTTTTGTTTTGGGGCGGGTGTTCTAGCCACTCTGGACTATCGTGTCGAAAAAATGGTAAAAATAAAGGTTTTTGGTGATGGGTCTCCAACCGCATCGCCCAAAAATCCCTTAAAAAGCCCCAATACCGTTAGTCGCCTCTTACGTACACCCACCGGAAGAAATGGGGTAGTGCTATTCTAAGCCGACACTACACAGCTACATAACAAATACACACAAAACCCACGACGCTTTCATGAAAATAACAACCCAAGCGTTTCCGTACTTCTCTCTACAGTTCCTCGTAAATTTCACAATGAAATTCACGCTCTAAAGTAATTCTTTCTCACATCATATCTAGGTGAGTATAACCGCGCTTAATTGAATCAACCAAACATCCAGGGCATTTAGACAAACTCCATTCAACATACAATAGTGTAAAACTATTCAATAATACTTCATGGGACAGTTAACTAACAGTATACATACAGTTTGGTTCCCATAGCCAGTTCTCAGAGTAAAGGCTTGCACTGGTATGTTACTTGGTAATTAGTCGTAAAGCTACCTTCCTGTATTCAGATATTAGATTGAATAAGGCGTTACTTTGCGGAAATCCATAGCAATACTAATATTAATATTAGTATTCCTGTATTCATACAATTATTTCTAAAAGGAAGTGAGAGAAATATTTAAATTTTGGAATGAATAAATATTTAGGGTTTTCGGATGATGAGAGGGAAACATTATGGTCAAATAACAAAGTGAGATTTACACGACGAGGTACAAAGAATACGGTTGCAAGAGCGTATTGAACGTGTTATGTATTAAGCTAAATTGGACTTTGCTTATTACACTACCCGTGCCATCTAAACCTCTCAAAGGATTGTTTATAATAGGTATCTAGAGTAGTGCCGTGTAGTGCCGGCTTAGAATGTCACTACCCCTTTCTACCCACGGGTGTCGTAAGAGGCGACTAAGGGTATTGGGGCTTTTTATTGGATTTTTGGGCGATGCGGTTGGAGACCCATCACCAAAGACCTTTATTTTTACCATCTTTTCCCCACTTAACTTCCAAAAGTGGCTGAAGAATTTATAATTCCTTAGCTCTGGCTACCCCTTCTAGGGAAATATAGCCGTGAGTATATGTATGTATGTAGGTATCTAGAGTAATAGGTTGGTAGAGGACGACCACGGAAAACACACTTGGACCAAATTGAGAGTGTGCTCAAAAAGGCAGGCGTCCGAAGAATGATGAATAAAAGAGCATGTATGAAAAGATTGATGGATGTAAACGAAGCTAGAGAGAACCAGAGAACTGCATTGCCGACATAATTTCATAAGCTTTGCACCCTTAAATGTATATACCGAACGACACTTTGTAAACGGTTCGTTTTAAAACTACCTTTCTATGAATCGAAATAAATATAAGCCATTCTTCCAAACGTGTGCCACAGAGAAGCATGTACGAAAAGATTGTTTATGAAACTCCACCGATTCCGGGATCGTACAAAGTGGCAATCGACAGTTACTCCAACGGGAAATAATGGCTTGAGTATATGTACGTCACATAACCTTACATTACAAACTTTTCTTTTCTTTCTGCCTACCTAAATGATATGAGTAAACTAAAGACAAGAGTATGCATATCCGAAATCAAAAAAACCACTAATTTTACATATCTTGTTATCTCATTTCTTCCGGTGGGTGTACGTAAGAGGCGACTAACGGTATTGGGGCTTTAAGGGATTTTTGGGCGATGCGGTGGGAGACCCATCACCAAAAACCTTTATTTTACCATCTTTTCTCCAATCAACTTTTCAAACGTGGCTGAGGAATTTCGAATTCCTTCTCTCTGGCTACCCCTTCTAGAGATTTAAAGCCGTGAGTATATGTATGTATGTATGTTGTTATCTCTTTTAGTAATTACATATTTCCAGACACTTCTATCTACAAACCCATCTAACAATACTCACAACATTATTAATTAACACAATCTCCTCAATCAGGTGATCGTCACAAAAAGCGGTGCATCGCAAACAAACACGGCACGTTATAACTGTTATAATGTAATGTAATGGTTTGTAGGTGTAAGCACAGTTAATACACTGGGACTTAAAGATCATATGTAAAATGCCAGGATCATACAAAGTGATGATAACCAGTTTCTGCCTACCCCATTGGGAACTAATGACATGAGTATTCAATATTCATATCTGAAATCAATACAATACATCTACCTATATAGTGTGATCTCTTTTATAGTACCAACTTTTCTATCAACAAACTCAAACGCTAACGTTAACGCCTTATATCCCCGAAGGGGTTAGCAAAGGTACTTTTACCTCTGAACATTACTTGACATCGTCACCTCGGCATGTCGCCGTTTTGTACGAATACACTGTCACATGACTAACTATAACCTAGCTATGTGGCTTTCCTCACGATGTTTCCCTCACCGTTAACAACCATGATAAAATAACTACACATATGACTTTAGAAAAAAACAAATTGGTGTAAGCCCGACTCGGGATTTGAACCCACGTGTCGTCTGCACAAAAAGCGGTGTTCTAACCCACTGAGCTATCAACGGTTTATCAACTAACCTACGCACATAACAATATTAATTAAAACAATCAGATGTTCGTCACAAAAAGCGGAGCATCAAAACAAACACGCTATGTAATAACTGTTATAGTTATTATGTACGTTTGTAGGTGTAGGCACAATTAACAATAATATTGGAACATAAATATCTATGAATATAAGTAAAGTTTGCTAAGCTCGCAAAAAGTGATGATAGACAGTTTCTGCCTACCCCAATGGTAAGAAATGAAATGAAATGAAATGGCACGTCCAGTGAGAATCATATTGCATAGATGAAACTGCTTGGAGTCACGAGGGCTCTATCCAAGATATTTCCAGACATACACCAACATGCTAATATGACTACCAAAAGATGTGTGTTGATGAGTTTCTTAACTTAAGAGTTATTTTAAAATTATATATCTTCCGTTTAGAGTTAGATTAAACTTATACGTAAGTTTTTTGTGACATTCCAAAATCAGAGAACTTTTTTTTTTAGAAATAAGCACTTGTTGTCGCTACCTTTTATCCGAAATCAAAAGAATATGTTTATATTTCGTTCTATCTTCTAGTGCCATCTATTTTCAGACACTTCTATCTAAAGCCGTGTAATGTCAGCTTAGAATAGCACTACCCCGTTCCTACCGATGGGTGTACGTAAGAGGCGACTGACGGTATTGGGCCTTTTAAGGGATTTTTGGGCGATGCGGCTGGAGACCCATCACCAACAACCTTCTCTTTACTATCCTTTCCCCACTCAATTTTTCAAATGTAGCTGAGGAATTTCTAATTCCTCAGCTCTGGCTACCCCTTCTAGGGATTTATAGCCGTGAGTATATGTATGTATGTTCTATCTAAAAACCTACCTTCCAACACCAACAACATTATTAATTAAAACAATCAGATGATCGTCACAAAAAGCGGTGCAACAAAACAAACACGCTATGTAATAACTGTTATAATGTAGGTTTGTAGGTGTAGGCACAGTTAACAATACACTGGGACCGTAGCGGTCACCCATGCGTAAACATTCAGATGTCGCGTACAATGACAAGAAGAATTTAGGTTTGAGCTTGTCTTAATCTCAAAGCTCAAGATTTAGAAACATATACATAAACTTACGACGATAAATCGAAAAAAACAGCCACTTTTCGATTTTAAGTAGAGAAAAAAATACTTAATAAAATTGGCATGTAGTGCCGGCCTAGAATGTCGCTACCCCTTTCTACCCATGGGTGTCGTAAGAGGCGACTAAGGGTATTGGGGCTTTTTATTGGATTTTTGGGCGATGCGGTTGGAGACCCATCACCAAAAACCTTTATTTTTACCATCTTTTCCCCACTCAACTTCTCTCAACACTCAAAGTGGCTGAGGAATTTATAAAGTATATAAATATAAAAATTTATAAATAAATAAATTTATAACTCTTACTTGTAAAATGTATGAGTTTAGCTGTTCCGGTTAAACATCATTAATCTCGAAAAAAATATTCCAAATTAAATCATCACAAAAGTTGTAATACTACTCGTAGTAAATAATGACCCCGTATTGTAATGACCCATGTCATGTATTTGGTACTCCGGCCTAGCACGAGCGCAATTTTATTGTCACGATATATCTGTTAGAATGAGATGGCAGTATACGATACTAAGTAAGTGCGTATGAGATGGCTGTTTTATCCCACGCGATATCTAGTTAACAGGACGCTCGCACTAACTTTGCCGGAATCAAAACCTCTTCCATACTTATCTCAGGCAAACAACGTAAATAAGTCCATTTGGCAAGAAGCTCATTTCCGCGCATGCGCATGCCAACTGCCAGGTGAAAGTGATTCGACTAGTTGAACCAGCCTCTCAGCTGTCAGTATGCCAGATAAACGATTTGACGAAAAAAATATGTCACGCAATGATTTTACTTTGGTATTTAGCTATATTTGGTAGAACAATTGTGATTGTTGGTCCGTTTGTTTGTGATCTTATAAGTTTAAACTGTAGAAATTTAGCTAATGCATACTTTGATATATAACATAACATAACATAAACGTTCACGCCGTTTTATCCCCGAAGGGGTTGGCAGAGGTACCAATACTCCTGAACACACATGGCAAGCGCCATCTAGTTTCCAGAGAAGGTACCCACGTTTTGCTTAGACAGTGTACTCACGTGATAGGGGGCAGGCCTATCGCCGTTTTTGTACGAATACACTGTCACATGACTAAGTACAACTCAGCCATGTGGGTTTCCTCACGATGTTTTCCCTCACCGTTAGCAACCATGATAAATTAACCACACATATGACTTTAGAAAAGACAAATTGGTGTAGGCCCGTCCCAGGATTGGAACTCACGCCCTTCTGTTTTTCGGGCGGGTGTTCTTACCCACTGGACTATCATGTCGCTACTTTGATATAATAATGAATATTTCGTTTCCGAAGCAAAAACTGATTTACAAAGAAGTGAAATTAAATATGTTCATAAAAGTTCCTATAACCCTTACCAAAGTAACAAATAAAAAAAACTCTCGGAGGTAACATTCTTATCAAATAGAGAAGGCGTCCGAAGTGTGAAGAATAATACAGCATGTTTGAAAAGATGAATGAAAGTAGTTGAAGGTTGAAAAGTACAAAGCGGCAATTGATGATCTCTGCTGACCCCAATAGGAAGTAATAGTGGGAGTATAAGTATGTATGTATAGTTTGATAGGTTTCACGCTGTTTATTCCGGCATTTCGATGAAATCAACGTTAAAGTTTAAGCATAATAAATATTCAGAAACTTCTACAACTTGAACTTTTACATTTTGAAAAGTATAACTTCTGACTTCTGCCTATATAACTTACATTTTTTTACACGCAGGTCTTAATAATACATACATATACTCACGGCAATATTTCCCTAGTAGGGGTAACCAGAGCTAAGGAATTATAAATTCCTCTGCCACTTTTGGAAGTTGAGTGGGGAAAAGATGGTAAAAATAAAGATTTTTGGTGATGGGTCTCCAACTGCATCGCCCAAAATCCAATAAAAAGCCCCAATACCCTTAGTCGCCTCTTACGACACCCGTGGGTAGAAAATAGCGACATTCTAAGCCGGCACTACACGACAAACAAGGTATAATAAATAATAATATATAAGGGATTTCAGATATTGAGAATTACTTTGCCTCCAACTGTCGCGTGGGTCTGAAATTGTTTCATTATGAATCCCTGTTTACCCCTACACACCTTGATGCTTCTAAATCTCTAACGGTAGAAAAGAGAACTCTCTCAACGCATACCACATGTAAAGTAATACGGCAAGCATGAATAATCAAGATGAAGATCGGACTGCATATTAATTTATTATAATAGAAATTCAATGGAGTGTTAAAATCATAATTGGAATCGCAATTAAAATCTTAGATTTAATATCATGTGGTATGTAGATCAGGAGATTGTTTATGGTAGAGGCTTGAATAGAATAGATAATATACATACATACATACATATACTTACGGGTATAAATCCCAAGAATATATATTATATTTTTATATTTTTCAGACTTTTCCACAATTGCCGTAAATGTATCAGCCTCTATACAGCCTTGCCGCCAACGATTTCTTTTTTAAATATTGAAAACAAACAAGGGCACACCTTTTTATGCCATACATGCAAACAAAAAAATATTTGACGAATGAGTATGTATTGGTATTATATAATCGATGCATGTAATGTTATTTTAATATTACTTAACTGACCATTGCCTTACGTCCTAGTATGACCGTCGTGAAGAGAAGTGGGGTTATTTTCTTAGAAACAGCAAATAGAAAATGAAGAATGACCTCAAAAATTCAGGTATCCGTAGTCTAAAGAATAAAAGAGCATGTCTCAAATATTTAATGAAATTAATTTAGCTAAAAGTTAGATTTGCCTAGATTGTACTAAATGCAAATATATCCTCGTATAATGCGTTTAGTGAACAACTTTTGTATCACTTAGATTCTTTTAAAAATTATGCTTTAAATAATTCATTATAAAAAAGGTACAAATGAGTAAAAAAATCGAGCATTCTCAAGAGGTTATTCATGCTCGCACCTACAGAGTTCACAAAACATTTCTATTATAACTTGAGCTTTCAATACTTATTTTGACAATACAAAGAATAGCTCAACTTAGATTGGAGACTAACTTGCCTTATACAAAACTGCGTATCTAATTTTAAATTCGATAAATTTCTTTCCATCTTATTAAATAGCATTCACGAATACGAGTACTTTCATTACTACCTACCTTTCTAAACTTAACTTTGATTGATAAATGTAATGTTATGTAAGCTTATACTCGTATCTGAGTTTAGTTCTTAATAAAAATCTAGACTAGAACCAGAAGTAACATGATACCATTCATATTTTTAGAAAAGATATGAAATAAAAAAAAATAAAAAACTCTTTATTGCACATCACAAAAAAACAACAATTACAAAACAAGATCGGTACAAAAGCCAAAGTACAACTGGCGGTCTTGTCACTAAGAGCGATCTCTTCCAGACAACCCATGAATGGAAAGATTTGCAGGATTAAAAACATGTTCGTTAGATGTCCAATAAATTAAACTGATTTGCTTAAAAATTTAAATTATTCGTCAAAATCTATTTTAAATATTACTAAATATACCTGCAAGTATACAATAATTATATCATACATAAGGAAAGAAAGTTAAATTAAGCATGGTTAGGTTAGTGATAGGCTCGTCACCCAACGATCACTTAAAATGCCCCAATTCCTTAGTCATCTTGTATGATTCCCACGGGAAGAAATATTTAAGTGCTTTTCTAGGGCAACACTATACATCTAAAACTTAATTTAGAAATATCTTTGAGTTTTTCAGCTAATCATTATCCCATATTTTGTGTCTTATTTTTGTTCAACATCCAAAATAAACTCTAAGTATTTATAATTATTGCACAACTTATTTTCGTATATATATCCATGAATTTTTTGTACACTTTAACCTTCATAGCTCTATTTGCTCTAAATTCCAAATGCCTAATTAATGCGGAAGTTAGCTAGCAAGTCATTTAAATGGCTAATTATGATTCTAATGATCTTCCATTACGTTCCAAAACACATACTCAGCAATTCTAACCATATACTTGTTTTTTTTTTTTTGATAAGGTGAACCGAAACTACTTGGTTGCGAAAAGCCGATAGATTAAGCCAGCAAAGGACTGCAGGGCAAGCACGAGCCGTGTTTAAACTAGTTATCGCGTGGGATAAAGCAGCCATCTCTTACGCACTTACTTAGTATCGTATACTGCCATCTCATTCTAACCGTTATCGTGTCGATAAAAAAGCGCTCGTGCTTGCCCTTCTGATCATTGCAGTGATCTTTGGGGAGGCGTATGTCCAGCAGAAGACGTCTATTGGCTGATGATTACGATGATTTCAGTTCCAAAAGAGTACTCGAACCGCATTGCCCAAAATTAACTTATAAAGTGCTGCTGCTGTGTAATGTCGGCTTAGAATAGCACTACCCCATTCCTTCCGGTGAGTGTACGTAAGAGGCGACTAACGGTATTGGGGCTATAAGGGATTTTTGGGCGATGCGGTTGGACACCCATCACCAACAACCTTTATTTTACCATCATTTCCCCACTCAACTTTCCAAATGTGTCTGAGGATTTTCTAATACCTTGGTTCTGGCTACCCCTTCTAGGGATTTATAGCCGTGAGTATATGTATGTATATATCTTATAAAGCCACAATACCTTTACCCACCCTACGAACATCCACAGTAAAAATGCCGATGCTAGACGCCTGCTATCTAATTTGAGTTATCTTGATAAGTTATGTGAGCTTATGGCAGCATTCTATGTTATTCGAGAGTTAGTGTTAGTTAGTTAGTTATTTGGTGGAAATATTTTTTATATTGGATTGAATCAGGCGTTACTTTGCGGAAATCCATAGCAATTCTAATATTAATAAATTTCTTCGCTTAATTCCGCTAAATACCACTCGGTGGTCAGCTGCCGAACTGTCTACTGCTCGACAATGACTCGTGTTGAGTCGAAACGCGTCGCATGTTTGTGGTTGCCTGTGGTTTTCGCTTGTGGGTGTGTGTGTGGTGCATTGTCTGCTTTTCGATTTCTTGTAAGTGGGAGGGCGGGAGGTGCACAGTGCATGTTGCATAAAGACTGCAGGTATTTAGCGGAATAAAGCGAAGAAATTTATTAATATTAGTATTGAATTATTTTTTTTCTACAAATCTTTAGTTAACCTAAAATTGGTGGTACAAACCAGTTATAGATAGCCACCTTATTCGCTCCTGAAAAAGGTCGCGTTGATTTTACTTTTATTGACATTCACGAATGCCTTTTAATTCTCCATAACTCCAAAACCCGCTTTTAGTTAAAAATATATCCTAAAAATCACTTGATATGTCTAACAGCCTTTCTAAATGATTTAACATCGATCGATCAACTATCTCAAGAAGACATATGATATAATCAAACGATTACTTTCAGTTTTAATTACGTAATTTAGCTAATTATGATATTAATATTTTTTGTAGACACTTACTCAAAAGGTAACATGACTCTATTCTATAGTCTTATACGTAAGTTTTGGCGGTCTACTAATAAAGCCGGCTTTTACAAACATTACCATCTTCTTTTGATTTGGCTCTACTATATATATTTTCTACTATTCTACACATGTGCCTGACATACATACATATACTCACGGCTATAATTCCCTAGAAGGGGTAGCCAGAGCCAAGGATTTATAAATTCCTCAGCCACTTTTGGGAGTTGAGTGTGGGAAAGGCGGTAAAATAAAGGTTTTTGGTGATGGGTCTCCAACCGCATCGCCCAAAAATCCAATAAAAAGCCCCAATACCCTTAGTCGCCTATTACGACACCCGTGAGTAGAAAAGGGTAGCGACATTCTAAGCCGGCACTACACGGCAAATCTTACATTCTTAAGAAATAGAGGAAGTAATCTAGAAAAAGACAACCGTGATAGCTCAGTGGGTAGAACACCGCTTATCGTGCAGACGAGGAGGGTTCAAATCCCGGGTCGGGCCTGCACCAATTTATCTTTTCTAAATTAATTTAATAAATTGGTGGTTCATTTCACATCATTATGGCTGTTAAGGGTAAGGGAAAACATCGTGAGGACAACCACCAACAACCCAGTAAACGGCGATAGGCCTCCCCCTATCACGTGAGTACACTGTACAAGCAAAACGTGGGTACTTTAAACACCAGGTGACAATATCACGTGATGTTCAGTAGTTTAAATACCTCTGCCAACACCTTCGTGGATATGTAGATTTTCATTTCTCTCTATCTTTCCCTAAATGTCATCTTTAAACCACATCAAACCAAATAAACAAAGTATTTCACTATTAAGAAATATAATTTTCGTAAGCGTCGTGGATTTTAGAGTTTTCGGTTACTTCGATGTTTACACATCGATACATATACTCACTATAAATCCCAGAAAAAGCTGCCGAGCTAGAATCTTCATAGCCACATTTGGAAGTTAATAGGGGGAGGATGATTTAAATCTTTTTGAAAACCATGTGGGAATTATTACTAATAAATAAAGAATAAATAAAGGAAAGGAAAATTTCGACCAAACCATCATGAAAACCTCATGTGGGAATTATTACTAATAAATAAAGAATAAATAAGGGAAAGAGAAATTTCGACACAGACGGGAATCGAACCCGCGACCTCGGGTATACGCCCCCGTCGCTCTGCCAATTGAGCTACCGTGTCACGGTCGGAAATTTCTTGTGTCGTAATTTTTCTTTCCTTTATTTATTCTTTATTTATTAGGGGGAGGATGGTTGAAATACAGTATCGTAGGTAATAGGTCTCCAACCGCATCGCCAAAAAACCCACTTAAAAGCCGCGTACCCTTAGTCGCCTCTTATGACACCCGTGGGCAGAAAAGGGTAGGACACTCAAAGCCGGCACTACACGGCATAGAAAGCCTGCCAAATCGCTATTCAGAAATAAGGTAAACGCATGGTGTCATTAATGTATGTATATCTGATAAACGACTGCGTGCATTTCTTCGAGGTCCAAGAAAGCGTATAACAGGTTCCTGTCCCGAGCGAGACCGGTTGCACTTTCATACCACTGGCGAATGTACCGGTTTTTTGTTTGTACTAAATTTTGCGTCCCATATGTGGGTTATGTTTTGATTGGGGTTAAATGATTTCGCTGATAACAGTGAGTTAAAGTTATATGTGGACAGAAGTAGAGTGATTTGTAAGAAAAAGATAAAGGGGTATTGCCGTGTAGTGTCGGCTTAGAATAACACTACCCCATTTCTACCCGTGGGTGATCGTAAGAGGCGACTAAGGGTATAGGGGATTCTCAAGTCATTTTTGGGCGATGTGGTGGGAGACCCGTCACCAAAAACATTTATTGTTACCATCTATCCGATCAACTTCCAAAAGTGGCTGAGGGCTTTCTCATTCCAAAGCTCTGGCTACCCCGTTAAGAGATTTATAGCCGTGAGTATATGTATGTATGTATGTATAAAGAATGAGACCGTATGTCATTTTATTGTCAGGTGCTAACTGAAAATCAGTGTTGTGAGGTTACACTCACAACAATACGCTGAGTTAGCAACCCTTTCGTTGCAAGACTTTTTAATTTTTATCTGGATTTACTGTAATTGTTGTTTGTTTTTGTGTATGTTTTAAATTTACATAAACGTAACATAAACGTTCACGCCGTTTATCCCCGAAGGGGTTGGCAGAGGTACCAATACTCCTGAACTAACATGGCAAGCGCCATCTAGTTTTCCAGAGAAGGTACCCACGTTTTGCTTAGACAGTGTACTCACGTGATAGGGGGCAGGCCTATCGCCGTTTTGTACGAATACACTGTCACATGACTAAGTACAACTCAGCCATGTGGGTTTCCTCACGATGTTTTCCCTCACCGTTAGCAACCATGATAAATTAACCACACATATGACATTACTCGTAGAAAAGACAAATTGGTGTAGGCCCGTCCCAGGATTGAAACTCACGCCCTTCTGTTTTTCGGGCGGGTGTTCTACCCACTGGACTATCATGTCGCTTGTCTTTTTGTATGCAACGAATAAATATTTTCTATTTTTTTTTCCTTTTTAAAGGGGTCAGCAGATTTATGTGCGATGAGATTAGCGATGTGGTATGATTATATGTGGTGAAAATGTCTTCTTTTCCGTATATCTTATTGATAGATGATATTGTGTTTTTTTTGACAAAAACTTTTTGTTACATTTAGATTCGTACAACGAGTAAATAAAAACTTAGTACCAGCTCGCATCTTTCACACTAAAACAAATCACAAAAATTCAAGGATAATTGTGTATGGAAACCATATCAAGTTTAATATTTGAGAACATGGAACAGGGAAAGGTATACTAATGAAGGAGGAGTAAAAGTGGCGATCGATAGTACCCTACCCATACACCCTACCCCATGAATGTTTGTAAATTATGAATTGTTTACCATACCCTGTCTTTCTCCCATGTTTCTGTTTTTGCATACATGAATGTACTGAAGGCTGTGCTGCATTCCAAAAACACTTGCCAAACATACATTACAAATTTCGTGACAACTTTTTATAGAAGTGGGCAAAACTTACAAGATAAACAGTCCTAATTTGTTTGAGTAAGCATACATACATAAATACATACTCACGGCTATGAATCCCTAGAAAGGGTACCCAGAGCTAAGAAATTAGAAATTCCCCAGAAACTTTTGGAACTTAAGTGGGTAAGAATAAAGGTTGTTTATGATGGTTTTCCAACCGCATCGCCCAAAAATCCCTTAAAAGCCCCGATACCCTTAGTCGCCTCTTACTTACCCACGGGAAGAAACGGAGTAGTTCTATTCTAAGCCAACACTACACAGCAATTTTTTTGAGTAAGCTATTTTTGGTTAATCTTTCTCATTTTGTACTGCCAAAAGTTTCTAAGGCATTGTTTGGTATGAAGCTCTGTCTACTAGTTTTCCGTATTATAGTCTTAAATATACAAATGAAGAATCCTCAAACCCAGTCAAGGCCGCGTGAATCCACGTTAATTTCTAGATCATATCTGCCAACCTCGTGGGCAGTCGACCATGAGGAATGTACATTAAGTAAGCATTTGATACTATTATACGATTTATGTGAGAGGAAATTATTTAGATTACTAACACATCACTGCTTAAGGAATTGTTTTGTTTGCATAATAATAAATCTTAGCTGCTACATACTTACATTTACTCACGTCTATAAATCCCTAAAAGAGGTAGTAAGGTCCTTAAAGACTTTTGGAAGTTAAGTGGGGAAAAGGTTGTACAATAAAAGTTTTTGGTGATAGGTCTCCAACTGCATCGCCCCAAAAATCACTTAAAAGCTCCGATGCCAATACTCTTAGTCGTCTCTTACGATCACCCATGGGAAGAAATGGGGAAGTGCTATTCTAAGCTGACACTACACAGCAAAGTTACCTGTTTTAATTCCAGACGTATATAATAAACATCAAATTCTTGAGATATACAGCTGTGGGTTATGGGTAAATACATATCTTTTAATCCATGTCAAATAAATAAAATTTTAATTGTATTTACCATGTCATTTCGTAATATTATTGTTAGACTAGACAAATACTTCAAATATTTTTTTCTAAAATAATATATATAAAACAAACTTGTCTACTATAACCTGGATACAATGTCTAGGCAAAACTAGTCACGTAGATCAGATTCTTCAGCACAAGAACAATAAAAACTTTCTTCAATTCCTCATACATAAAATTGTAGTTATGGCTTAAAATTTACATAAGCATCTTGCAGTTCTCATCTTTTAGGCATTTCCTTAGTGACCTAAGAAATGGCTTTAAGGATAACAGTCACATATACTTTGAATATAGTCACGGATAAGATGCTAGGACGGGGTAGCCAGTATCTTAATCAGTAATTACTTAGTCACGTTCGGAATTTACAACCACATTTCCCAGCTATCACATAAAATGTCTTAGGTTTCTAAGGCAGCCACGAGAAGAGAGCGAGCCTAGAGAGAAGTATTCTGCGCCAAAATACATACATATACTCACAGCCACAAATCCCAAAAAGGGGTAGCCAGAGCTTTAGAGCTAGAAACTCCTCAGCTACATTTGGAAGTTGATCGAGGACAATATATGATGGGTCGCCTCTTACGGCACCCGTGGGTAGAAACGGGTAATGACATGACATTAACATTGGTGAAGATTTATAATTGGCACACGAAAATGTATATAGTACTTTATAAGTTATGTTTTGCTGTTAATCTTCCAAAGAAAATAAAATAATAATAAAAAGAACTGTCTAATAAATATATAAAAACACTAACCTCTGAAGTAGAGTTTCAATAAGATGCGCCGAATGAGGCAGAGCTTCCACGAACAAATCTATCGGTAGATCTGTAGCGACACTCTGCAGTACTCCAGGCCCAAGCCTAGACAAGATGGCGGCCGCTTCCCTGAACTGACGACCTTCAGCCAACAATAAAACTCTTCGGAGAGCAAGCCGTGGAGAGGTGTATGTGTTCTTCTCTCTGTCTCGCTCTCGCCGTATTCTCTCTCTACTTTCGTTCATTGTTTGCATTGCGTATGATTCGGTGTTATTTCATCGCTTGGTTGTCTGTAACAATTCATTCAGTAAGTAAAAATAAGGTAGTAGTATTAATCATACACTTTTCATATCGCCGAAGAGAAAGCGGAGGTAATTCGGAATAACACTTGAAATTTTTAAGTATTCACTTTTTGTCTTGACAGTGTAATCACCTATATATATAATAGGAGACAGGTCCTGTCACGTGACTAAGTACAATTCTGCCCTGTGAATACCCTTACCACCGTTATAAACCTTTGCACATTACTATTATCGTATTTATACTATTTTACTAATAGAAGACATTAAAATAACATAACATAACATAACATAAACGTTCACGCCGTTTATCCCCGAAGGGGTTGGCAGAGGCACCAATACTTCTGAACTCACATGGCAGCGCCATCTAGTGTCCAGAGAAGGTACCCATGTTTTGCTTAGATAGTGTACTCACAACACTCAAGTACAACTCAGCCATGTGGGTTTCCTCACGATGTTTTCCCTCACCGTTAGCAACCATGATAAATTAACCACACATATGACTTTAGAAAAGACAAATTGCTGGAGGCCCGACCCAGGATTGGAACTCACGCCCTTATGTTTTTGGGCGGGTGTTCTACCCACTGGACTATCATGTCGCTAACATTAAAATCTTGAATAAATAACGAAATATTGGTTGTCTTTAGTATATGTAATACATATGTATTATGTATGCAAAACACTTATTAGAAACCCTTACATAAGATTAGAAACCGCGCTGTACTAGAGGCTCTCTGTACCATTAGGCTACCAAGGTTTTCTGATGTGCAAAATGGATTCAATCTCAAGTATTAAAAATAAATCGGACACAATCCTTCTAGCATTATGGTTCTACAAATCTATAAAAAGTAAATTCTTGAAGCAGGTGTCCATTCGAGGCTATCACAATAGTAATTTCGATTTGTCCGTCTAACTGTATCCATCATTATGCCAGCCGACAAATAGCTATCATGCCTCCAAGAATCCATCACAGAGCATTAGAATAAAACCTTTTTTCAACCAAACTCTTTTTGTCATTACTCTTTGGTTAATGGCTGCGCTGTGTAGGATTTTGAAATACGATTTTCTAAATTCGAATTTAATTGACGTTCTTGTTTTGTATGAAAGCTGTAGTTTTATTTTTCAATTTATGTGATTATATTAGCCGCACTTATAACATAGTATGTTATAAGTTTATAACTTACAGAAGTATAATTTTACACTACAGCAAACTTTTATGCGGAATTATTATAGTATTTGTGGCTAGAGATTCAAAAATATTAGTTCGTATCTCAAGTCACATCATATCTAAATTGCCAAAAAAGGAACACAAAATTGCTCTGCAGAAGTTAACAAGTCAAAAGACAAAATGAAATCAAAGTATTCCTTGAAAAGAGGTCATACAAAGTGGCGATCTATAGTCTCTGCCTACCACAATGGGAATTAAGGCGTGAGTCTATGTATCTTTTCCTTGAAATTTTGTTATTAAACTTCTAAGTATAACATTATTTTAATATAGTGTTTTTAGACAGTTTCAATTTAGTTGAAACAATCAAATATTTGATACCCACAATTAAACTTTGTTTCTCAGTCAAGAATGTGGTCATAGAACATTAGAACCGTGGCAAAGACCAACCATGGACCACTGAGCAGTCACACCTTGGTGGCTTTGTACTTCTTTTAATCATTTCTCTTTACTTTGTGTCTACTAAAGAAATTCAAGTTTAATAATACATACATACATACATACATATACTCACGGCTATAAATCCCAAGAAAGGGGTAGCCAGTAAAGATGCGCTAACCATGTCCACGAAATGACCGAACATGGAACGATTCTTTGCCAGTTCGGAAACATGTCCTTTAATATACTCCGCGGAGTATACCTATCGGAGTATACTTCATCAACCTCTCCGATCCGAACCAATCAATTCCTTCATATTTAACATTAACTAGGCTTAGGACTTACAACCCAAATTATGTACAATACAAATGATATGTTAAGAATTATAAATTGATTTGATAACATATAAATATTTTTTAAACAAAAACTTTTGAATATTAATAACAATAGATTACGCACATTGAAATCGAAACACTATGCGAAATTTTTAGTTTATGATGTGAATGAAAAACCTATTTTCTCGTTTAAAATTCGTAATCCAAGTCCATGCAAAATGGCATGGAAATCAAATATCAAAAGAATAAGATAGTTGTAAGTATTGGACTAATATTCATATAAAACTTTGAACATTGCCATCTTAAGGGAGATAAAATGTATTTAACATAAAACACTAGAATATGTCTATGATGATAAAATCTTAACCAAATAGTGTGGAAGCGAGATAGATTGGTCGCGGCGACCGGTGCGGCGGCGGCGGCGCGGCGGCGAATTTCGCTAAATATAGTCCGCGGAGTATACTTATCGGAGTATACTCCATCAATCTCAAGTTTGAATCAATCTAAAGTGTGTCTTATACCTAAGTCATTAAGGTCTAAAATGAAAAAGTATGGAAGCGAGATGGAATCAAAAAGTGCAAACAGCCATCTCCGCTCGGTGTTTCGTTCCGCGTTGCGTTTGTTCGTCGACGTCTCCGGACATGGTGGAGTATATTTACTTCAGCCATTCGGACCGGAGCTAGATCGTTCCGACTGAAGACATGTATCCGTGAACTATTACTGTCCGGAACGATACAACTCTAGTAGCCAGAACTGAGAAATTAGAAATTCCACAGCCACTTTTGGAAGTTGAGTGGGGAAAAGATGGTAGAATAAAGGTTGTTGGTGATGGGTCTCCAACCGCATCGCCCAAAAATCCCTTAAAAAGCCCCAAGTCCGTTAGTCGCCTCTTACGTACACCCACCGGAAGAAATGGGGTAGTGTTACTCTAAGCCGACACTACAGCAGGTTTAATAATGTGTCAAAGCATGATGATTCTTACATGGGTATCTATGGTGTTCATACATTATTATGTCACACACGTTTATGCTTAAAACCTCTTTGGAATCTGGTCTCTATACGCTACTTTTTTTCAAATAATTTTAAATTTAATAACAATGATGGGACTAAAAACATAAATTTTATCTAGCATACATACATACATATTCTCACGCCGTTAGTTCCCATTGGGGTAGGCAGAGACTATCGATCGCCACCTTTATCCAGCATAACCACTTTTTTCGTTGTCGGTGCGAAGATAACTAAGCACAATGTTGTGAACATAATGTAGGCACGGAGGCTTAGAGGTGGCTAAGAGAGTGACTTTAGGACCCAGATGTTAGTCACCAAATTTCTAATTCCAAAGCTCTGGCTACCCCATCTAGGGATTTATAGCCGTGAGTATATGTATGTATGTATGTATGTATGTTAGTCACCTATTCACCAGAATTCGAATGCCTGTGTGTTAGGAGAATCACTAGTAACATAAATGAATACATGCATAAACTTACGGCTATAAATCCCTAGAAGAGATAGCCAGAGCTTCAGGAGAAGAAATTCCTCAGCCGCTTTTGGAACTTCAGTGGGAAAAGGGTTGTAAAATAAAGGTTGTTGGTGATGGGTCCAACCGCATCACGCGAAAATTATTTTAAATCCCCAATACCCTTAGTCACGAACACTTACGGGAATAAATGAGTGCAATACACAGTTTTTTTACATAGTTTATTTAAATAACATAACTAAATACAAGTGAGTAATTTTATTTTCCAATTTTTACTTTACAAGCGCATTCACACATCCGTCGCGTACCAAAGTGTGAAAGTAAATTCATATATACCGCTGTTTACCGCGAACTAGTATTATAACGGGTGTGAGTATATGTTATACGATCGCAAATGCATGTTAAGATGACTAGCTATTTCGTTTAAGTTTATTCAGCTGTTGTATTTGAGAGGCACATTCAGTGTAAGCATCAATATGCATATTCTCACGGCTATAAATCCCATAACGGGGATGCCAGAAACGAGGTAGCCACTTATGAAAGTTAAGGGGATAAATGATTGCAATATAAATGATGGTGGCCGTAAACCCCTTAGTCTCCTCTTTCAACACCTGTGGAAAGAAAAGAGTTAAAAATACTCAGCATACACCACTATTATTATATACAGCATATACCAGCTATTTAATACACAACGCAACGATATGATTTAAAATACTTACATATACTCACGGCCATAAATCCCAAAAAGGTAGCCAGAGCTGTAGAGCTAGAAACTCCTCAGCCACATTTGGAAGATGATAGGGGACAAGATGGTAGTAATAAAGTAACGTCGGTGATGGGTCCAACCACATCGCCCAAAAACCACTTAAAAAAGCCCCCACACCCTTAGTCGCCTCTTACGACACCCGTGGCATTCTAAGCCGGCACTACACGGCACACGAAACAGCAAACAGTGTAAAGAATATAGATCCTAAAATTATGTTTTAAGAACAATGTACATATTTAATTTCAAATAATTTAATCAATGTAATTAATTTGCCGTGTAGTGTCGGCTTAGAATAGCACTACCCCGTTTCTACCGATGGGTGTACTTAAGAGGCGACTAACGGTATTGGGGCTTTTAAGGGATTTTTGGGCGATGCGGCTGGAGACCCATCACCAACAACCGTTACTTTACCATCCTTTCCCCACTCAATTTTCCAAATGTGGCTGAGGAATTTCTAATTCCTTAGTTCTGGCTATCCCTTCCAGGGATTTATAGCCGTGAGTATATGTATGTATGTATGTAATTTAATCAACTCCAAGTAATTAATATTTAAGATAAATCACGTATGAGCGGTCACAATGTATTTGACCACGGAACTCTTCAGTAAACCTGAGCTACTAAGCGTCTCAAACTGTTTAACAAACCTTTGAAATAAAGCTTCGTAGTCGGGTTATTATTATTTTATTTTATTTTATTTTCTTTGGAAGATTAACAGACCAATACAAACAATAAAATACTAATTATGAATACACAATGCCATTTACAAATCTTCACCTATAGCAAAATAACATAATACTTACAGAACTAAAAACTAAAAAGATTTAGGTAACAATGAAATAATTATAATGTTGAGGTTAGTGTAGAAATTATTGGCCGAAATGTAAATTAGTTAATAATTTTCTTACTCTTGTAGTGCTTGTATCGAAAATATCTAAATCTACTATTGATTCATTAAATTTAGTACATGCACGTAATAGAAATGAGTTACGCCTATAATTGGTATTAGCTTTTGGGACACTTAAGACGGGTCGTTTCCTTAAGGCCTTTTGGTTGGTGCGTAAGTAAATTTTGCTAAGCAACTCGGGACAATCCACTACTCCTCTAACAATATCAAACAAGTAACACATGTCACTTATACGGCGCCTGGCTTCAAGGGGCAAGAAATGATATCGAATGCATCTCTGATGGTAACCGGCTGTATATTGTCGCGTTTTGTAATCAACATATCGAAGGAACCTCCTTTGGATACCCTCGATACGCCGAATATAGATGTTATAGTTCGGGTTCCACACTTGCGACGCGTATTCTAAATGGCTTCTAACAAACGAGCAGTAAATAATCTTAATAGCTTTGATATTATCAAAACTAGCGCAAGTTCTCATCAAGAATCCCAGAGCTTTTGATGACTTTGATACTATACTGTCCACGTGTTTATCAAACAACAGCTTAGAGTCAAATAGTACTCCCAGGTCCCTAATCACATCTACTTTCTGAACATTTTGTCCTTTTAAAATATAACTTTTGTTCAAAACTCTTGATTTGCGTGAGTAACTTACATAGAAACATTTCGATACATTTAGATCTAGCTTATTCTCTTCGCAATATAGAGTAAATCGGTCCAGATCGTTTTGAAGTAATTCTATGTCAAGATGGTCATTAATGGTTTTTAAAACTTTCATATCGTCTGCAAATAATAATATCTTAGAGCTGTGGAAACAGTAATTAATTTCATTGATAAATATTATAAATAGAAGAGGCCCTAATAAGGATCCTTGAGGTACTCCTGATGGTATTATAGTCCAGTTAGATGAGAAACCTGAGAGAACTACTGCCTGACTACGATTTTCAATGTATGACGAGAACCATCTTAGCAAATCACCATGAATGCCAGCAACGGATAGCTTGGCAAGGAGTAGGCTGTGGTCAATTCGATCAAAGCACTTGCTGTAGTCGGTGTATATGACATCAACCTGACTACCTTCATCCATACCTTTCGATATAAGATCATGGGCGAGAATTAAATTAGATGTTGTAGACCTTTTTTTCAAGAAGCCGTGTTGCTCAAGGCTGAATGAAGACTTTAAAGCTGCATAAAGTTGGTTATATACCAATCTTTCTAAAATTTTAAAATAAAATAACATTAACCCATTGCTTCCCGCGGGTTTTATAAGAGGTGACTTAGGGTATCAGAATTTATAAGTGACTAGTGGGTAACCCTGGCGCGACTACGTCGCGTCCTATAAAATAATTTTATTTTGAAATTTTCCGACCAATCACAGCGCAGCTCTTTTGAATTTCTAAAGATTTTTTTCTGATTGGTCGGTTTGAAAAAATTCCGACCAATCACAGCGCATCTCTGTCTATGGGCCAAAATCGAAACTTTGAAATTCTTTAACAATTAACTTAATCCAGTTACATCACACACGGCCGCGAACTGTACAAAACGATACCTAAACCAAATTTCTAGCTTAACTCATCGCGTCACAGGCTTCCGGGCGAGAAAGAGGCTTACAGAAATAATATATAAAGATAGTTGGGCTTTGCGTTTGGACACACATCACAAACAACACATTTTTACAATCATTTCCCACTCAACATCCAAAAGTGGCTGAGTAATTTCAAATTTTAAAGCTCTCGCTACCCCTCTTTTGTCATTTATAGCCGTGAGAGTATTTATGTGTTGCAATTTAAAATAAGTATAGAAAGGAAAGTAAGCTAATAGAAAATACTACACCAGTTAAACTGCATGCAGTGAAAATGTGGCTATAGCCATATTGAGTGTGTTCACACTGTATAATTATATAAATAATACTAGTTCACCGCGCCGGCTTCGCACGTGTTTTAAAGTATGAAAATTTGGTCTCAGTTATTCTTTAACATAACATAACATAAACGTTCACGCCGAATATCCCCGAAGGGGTTGGCAGAGGTACTAATATTTCTGAACATCACGTGACTTTGTCACCTGGTGTTCAGAGTACCCACGTTTTGCATGGACAGTGATTCTTTACTACATCAGTTATCTGTTGTAAAAGTTATTTGTATTTTGTAAAGAAAGTTATATTGTTATGCATGTAGATAAATTCTGGTATTTCATACATACACACACATACTCACAGTCAAAAATCCCAAAAGAGGGTAGCCAGAGATTCAGAGCTAGAAACTCCTCAGCCTCATTTGGAAGTTGATAGGGGACAAGATGGTAGAAATAAAGAGTCGTTGGAGATGGCTTTCCAACTGCATCGCCCAAATCCTTAAAAAGCCCCATACCCTTAGTCGCCTCTTCAGACACCCGTGGGTAGAAAGGGGTAGTGACATTCTAATACGGGACTACACGGCCCTTCAATATTGCTATAAGACACTTCAATACGATAATATATATCTTTTTGCATATTGGGGGTCCGAAGTGTGAAGAATAAAAGAGCATGTATGAGACGAATAATGAATGTAAGGGAAGCAAGAGAGGTTTGTCAAGATCGTACTAAGTGGCGATCGATAGTCTCTGCCTACCCCAATGGGAATAATGGGCGTGAGTATAAGTAAGTCAGAAAGTTGCATATTTGATGGGTCGGCGTGTGGACTCAACTCGAAATAAGAACTTACGTCCCCGCATTAGAAGCGTTGGAGACTCTTCACCAACCAATATTTATATCACTGTGTTATTCCTGAAAAATTTCTAATTCTAACGGTCTAAGTGTTTAAATTAGGGTATTGGGGCAAATTAAGTGATTGTTAGGCGATATTTATTAATATGCCCCAATATTATGGGTCTTCACCCATTACTAACAACATTTATTTACAATCCTTTCCCCACTAACTTCCAAAAACGGAAGCTTTGGCTACCCTTTACTGGGATTTATAGCCGTGAGTATATGTATGAATGTATGTATGTAAGTTCTTTAAAAAAACTCAAATACCTCAGTCTTATCATTCCTCTCCCATATAAAGGCATAGTCTTGCTATTATCCAGCACTGCAATATCAGTAATCACCATTTTCATCAAGCTCTTTAATTGTAACCACAACACGTAAAATCATTTCACACGATTCTCAATTGAAAGCAAAATTACATAATTCAAAAGAATATTAATAAAGTTATGTGAAACTGAATACAATGCTAATGCCCTTTTGAATTTCTCCCAAGTAGCTTGGATTGCTTAATTACTTGGAAAATAACTTCACATATATTATCTGGTCGGGCGGTGTCAGCTAAGAACGACACTACTATATTTATTTCATCCATCTAGCAAATTCTTAGCATCTTAAACAACAGATTTTCACTTCATTACAAATTAACTGGACAAAAACTGTCAGCAAAGATATCAAAGACGATTGGGTTGAACACATACATGGATATATCCACGGCTTTATCGCCGTGTAGTGTCGGCTTAGAATAGCACTACCCCGTTTCTACCGATGGGTGTACGTAAGAGGCGACTAACGGTATTGGGGCTTTTAAGGGATTTTTGGGCGATGCGGTTGGAGACCCGTCACCAACAACCTTTATTTTTACCATCTTTTCCCGACTCACAATTCAAAAAGTGGCTGAGGAATGTCTAATTCCTTAGCTCTGGCTACCCCTTCTAGGGATTTACAGACGTGAGTATATGTATGTATGTTTATCTCCGAAAAGGGGTTGCCAAAGCTCGAGAATTTTAAATTCTTCAGCTACTTTTCGAGTTGGTGAAGATGGCTCCAACGGCAATACCTAAAAACTACCAGTAAGCCCAGAAGCCCTAAGTTGCCTCCTACAATACCCGCAGGAAGAAATTGGTTAGTGCTATTCTAAACCTACACTACACAACAAAAAGCCACAATATTAATAAACATATAAACGAGCTTACCAAAACTAATCACAATCCTTCAAAAGCTCCTTATTTGTAAGTTCAAAATCACAACACAGCACAAAAGTCACAATATTTTCAAACTCACAATATTTTCCGATGTTCGGTTATTGTCGGTTATCTCCGCGAGTATTTGGTACGTGCGAGCGTCTCGGCTTCGGAGCGAGCAATGAATACTTGAATTAAGAATTCAATTTGAATGGAGCGAGTGAGCTTGCAGCGAAAGCTTCCGGATGGTACTCGTATTATGCTGAAGTATCACTCACTTTTTATGTAGTTTTTTGTACGAGTATTTTATTTGTTAAAGTAAGATATTTGATAATGATTTTGTTCTGCCGTGTAGTGCCTGCTTAGAATTTCACTTCTTTTTTTTACCCACAGGTGTCGTAAGAGGCGACTAAGGGTTTGGGGCTTTTTTAAGCTGTTTCTGGGCAATGCTGTTGGAGACCCATCACCAACGAAACTCTTTTTCTACCATCTTGTTCCCTATTAACTTCCAAATGTGGCTGAGGAGTTTTTAGCTCTGTAGCTCTGGCGACCTCCTTTTGGTATTTATAGCCGTGAGAATATGTATGTAATTTTGTTATTCTTAACGGACATATATACCATGCGTCTTATGACGAGGAATTCATAGGTCTGGTTTATTTATCAAGATTGTTAAAGGTAGAACATCTCGGGGAAAGTTACATGACTGAGTTATAAACAGGGTTGTCGTACAAAATGGTACACAAGAATGCACTGTCGAGGCAAAGTGCGTACCTTGAGTAACTGGGACGTGGTGAAAATCACGTGATCCACCTACAAGTTCAGTAGCTTATAGGTGGATCTAGCAATAAATACTTGGTTGCAGTTAACAAATTCTCTGTTATTTTTTTAAATAATGAGTCAATTAGATGATAAAGTAAAATAAACATAACATAATTTTTTATCAAATTTCACAAAAACCCAAATAAATAAATTTACATTTTGTACCTCAAAAACTTTGGTCTGAATGTAGAAGTGCTTAAATTTTCATATACCCTATAAGATTCAAACTATAATAAAACCTGATACGTTTGACAAAGGTAAAAAATACTCTTATCTAAGCTATCCTTCTTGAAGCTGAGATTTTGCTGCTTTATTGAGCAGATGAAGAGGAAAAAAATGATGACTAAAACATACATATCTATCACATAGCCTAAAGGATATAATAATAACCAATAAAAAATAACAACAAAACTTTTTCGTATACCATGTTAGCGAAATATTTTTTAACCGACACTGTCTCACACAATTGAAACAGTCAATATTTTACTAATAAATAAAGAATAAATAAAGGAAAGAAAAATTTCGACACAGGCGGGGATCGAACCCGCGACCTCGGGTAAACGCCCCGACGCTCTGCCAACTGAGCTACTGTGTCAATTGGCTGCCAGTGCGAAATTCTTCTATCCTTTATTTCTTTTTTTTTACACGTTTTAGTAGTAAATAAAAGATGTTATTAAAGGAAAGAAAAATTTCGACACTGGCGGGGTTCGAACCCGCGACCTTCGGGTATACGCCCCCGTCGCTCTGCCAACTGAGCTACAGTGTCAGTTGGCATCCAGCGCGAAATTTCACTATCCTTTGTTTCTTTTTTACACGTTCAAGTAGTGTTTGCGTTTCCTACCTCCGAATTTTAACTAATTCGGACGGCCACTTGTCTACCTTTTCAGATAGAATGCAAATGTTGGAAACGCCTAACTATCACATAATTTAATGTTTTTTGACATGAATTCCTCATGTGGGGATTATTACTCATAAATAAAAGATGTTATTAAAGGAAAGAAAAATTTCGACACTGGCGGGGTTCGAACCCGCGACCTTCGGGTATACGCCCCCGTCGCTCTGCCAACTGAGCTACAGTGTCAGTTGGCATCCAGCGCGAAATTTCTCTATCCTTTGTTTCTTTTTTACACGTTCAAGTAGTGTTTGCGTTTCCTACCTCCGAATTTTAACTAATTCGAAAGGCCACTTGTCTACCTTTTCAGATAGAATGCAAATGTTGAAAACGCCTAACTATCACATAATTTAAATCTTTTTGTTCATGAAAACCTCATGTGGGTATTATTACTAATAAATAAAGAATAAATAAAGGAAAGAAAAATGAGGTTTTCATGAACAAAAAGATTTAAATTAAGTCAATATTTTCATCTATGAAATTTTGTAGTACTTTATATTACTTTGTTTTTTAATATTTTAAATTTGCTTTTGGATATCTTAATAAAAATAAAATAAAATGAAATTACTTCTGCATAACCCCATCCACAACAGGTGTTCGTCCGCTCTCACCGGCCGCTCTGCACGCGAGATCGATTTATTTAGTAATTAATCACAACTAGTAACTATTCGCTATTTGTAATAGAGAAATAATCGCCAACTGTTTTAACTATTTGTTGAACTATTACAGGTCAATTGGTTTTCAATAGTAGTGCATGTGGGTTAATTTGTGTTGTGACTTTTATTTACTGCTGTGTAGTGTCGGCTTAGAATAGCACTACCCCATTTCTTCCGGTGGGTGTACGTAAGAGGCGACTAACGGTATTGGGGCTTTTAAGGGATTTTCGGGCGATGCGGTTGGAGACCCATCACCAACAACCTTTATTTTACCATCTTTTTCCCACGCAACTTCCAAAAGTGGCTGAGGTTTTTTTTTTTTAATTCCTTAGCTCTGGCTACCCCTTCTAGGGATTTATAGCCGTGAGTATATGTATGTATGACTTTTATTTGTATATCGTTGTTATATTTTTCTAGTAGATACTTTTCATCGCTATTAAGATGGACCAGAGCAACTATTCACTGTTTTTTTTCCATATAAAACCTATTTAGGACAAACTCGACGAACCCATCATACCAAAATTTTAAAATGGTCGGATTAAGTAATACATACATAGTAATACATACATACATACCAAACACACGGCTATAAATCCCTTAACGGGGTAGACAGAGCTTTGGAATGAGAAATTCCTTAGCCACTTTTGGAAAAATATGGTAATAATAATAAATGTTTTTGGTGACGGGTCTCCAACCGCATCACCCAAAAACCACTTAAAAAGCCCCTATACCCTTAGTCGCCTCTTACGATCACCCACGGGTAGAAAGGGGTAGTGTTATTCTAAGCCGACACTACAAGGCAAGTAAGTGTAGCAAGTTATACATGTAATATATTTAAAGGCGTTTTTAAGGCTTTAGGGTAGAAAAAGGGG
Organism: Bedellia somnulentella; assembly: GCA_963576735.1. Lineage (NCBI taxonomy): Eukaryota > Metazoa > Arthropoda > Insecta > Lepidoptera > Bedelliidae > Bedellia > Bedellia somnulentella. Next base: position 1,590,178 of record OY755192.1, on the reverse strand, counting down.
AGGTAGGATAACATAAATACATATACTCTGGGATTTCAATACCTAAAAGGGGTAGCCAGAACTTCAGATTAAAGAAATTGCACATCCACTTTTGGATGTCGACTGGGTAAAAGATTGGTGATGGGTCTCCATCTACATCGATCGCCAACAACTACTTAACAAGCCAGACTGAAGTAATTTAATCACCATTTTTAGATCGCCAAAGTCCAAAATGAAAAGAGAAACAAAATATTTTGAATGCACTCAAAACGACATCAGTTTATCAAAAGGGCAAGCACGAGCGCTATTTTATCGACACGATAACGGTTAGAATGAGATGGCAGTATACGATACTCGTATACTAGTAAGTGCGTAAGAGATGGCTGCTTTATCCCACGCGATAACTAGTTTTAACACCGCTCGTACTAGCCGGGCTGGATATAATACCATCGAAAGTTTCTACCCACTACTAAAGGACCCGATCGCGTGAGAACAATTTACTAAGTACACTCTCTAAATAGAAGCCAAAAAGTGGAACATATATAACTACCACACTAACTGAAGTACGCCTCGCAGGCATCATTTAAAATCAGGCCTTCTTAAAATAACCAAATGTTTTTTGTCAGCTATTAGAAATGTGTTGAACCCACAAGTCAGTAATAAGCAATGAGTTCATAGCACGCTTTTAAATGAGATCTCAACTTAGATATTTGAAATGAAGAATCATTTAAATGATTATAAATATACTAACTAGCTTTCTCGTAACCAGAGAATTTGATTCAGAGGCTTTGAGAGAAGCCGGAGTAGAGGTGACATACATACATTCATATACTCACGGCTATGAATCCCTAGAAGGGATAGCCAGAGCTAAGGAATTAGCAATTCCTCAGCCACTTTCGGAAAGATGTGTGGGGAAAAGATGGTGTAAAGGTTGTTGGTGATGGTTTTCCAACCGCATCGCCCAAAAAAATCCCTTAAAAGCCCCAATACCGTTAGTCGCATCTTACGTACACCCACCGGAGGAAATGGGGTAGTGCTATTCTAAGCCGGCACTACACAGCCAATTTCATAGCACTTATACAGACTAAAATCCTAAGAAGGAGTACTCAGGGCTTACCTAAAGGCTAATTGGTTCTGAGTTATATTTACGTTAACAAACTTCATTTCTTCCCATGGGTGTACGTAAGAGGCGATTAAGGGTATCAGGTTTTTTTTAGTGATTTTATATTTACATTACCAAAAACATTTATTTTACAATCTTTTCTCTAGCTACCCCTTTTAAAGAGTTATACCCGTGAGTAAATGCATGAATGTTTATTAGTATAGATATAGCTGTACATTTACTTGCCCTCAGAAAGAACCCAGAGCTATTGGGTCAACTTAAACAGACTGAAAGAACCAAGGCTGTTGGCAAATCAAAACACATCATAAATTACGTCTTAAACTTACTTTATTTACCAATGACTTTCAAAATCTGAGGTTAATTGATGTCTGAAAAGAGTTTTGCGAATGCGACGTATTCACCGCATGCCACTAAGTTATATAAGAGCTTTGTAAATGCCTTATTAGTTATATAACTCTTATAGCATATTCAACATTAAAGCACATTACATCGTCTCGACGCACATGTCGCTGCAGTAGTTTGAGGAAGGCTCTGTGGTTCTCAAAGTTTTAACCGCTCGTACGCCGCGCGCAAAAAAAGTCTATGACTATTGCCTCTGCTTCCTTATTTGATTGTCTCTCTCTTGCCGCAGTAATTTATACCTTAAAACGCTTTTTTACTGTGAAAACCAAGAAAAAAAGCTTGCAGGTAGTGTAGACGTAGATCTATGTCGCGGCACACGAAGGAGATTTTATTCTTGACGCAGATCTACGCTCCGACGTTCGAGTGGTTAAATGTAACTAAGCTATTTTGTGGTTAGTTACTTAATTCATTAACTTAGTAATATTGCGGTTCAAAACTATTCATTCCTTCATAAACACATAGCTATAAAAAAACTAGCAGTTATGAATCAGAAATTCATCAGCCACTTTTGGAAGTTGAGTGGGTAATGCGTCTCCAACTGCATCGCCCAGCAATCACATAAAAGCCCTAATACCCTAAGTCGCCTTTTAAAATATACGCGAGAAAAAATGGGTTAGTGCACTTTCAAGGCGCCACTACACAGCTTATTTTTTTTTTATTTTTTTTAAGTAATAATAATATAATAAATTTATACCACATTTATTTTCCTTTGTTTGAACTTAACTCAATGTAAGAATGTTTTCACTACTGGTACGATATATATTTTCAATAAAAAGCGAAATTCGTATAATTTCAACCACGGTTCTTAAAATAATGCAGCTTTTTGAAATTAATGCACTTTGGATATATTTTTATCGCGTATTTTTTTAACAAATATTCAGCAACAGTGAATTGTTAACTTTTAAAAATAATTAATATTGCCATGACAATTACAATTTTATCTACAAACCTCACCTAATTACTCGTTAAAAATTCTCCATGCTATTCCAATGTCAAAGTTCAATTCATTTAAACCAATGTCAGCGACCCCGGTACGTGATTGACGTAAAGTTTGAGATACACTGTCAATCTATGAAGCATGCCGTCCATTGACGTGTAGCGGTGACAGCTTTAAGATGGATTTACCACTTTTTATTCCCACAGAATTATTTTTTACTTTTATTTTAGTTATTAGCTTACCAATTTTGGGGGTTTAACAAGTTATAAGTTTTCTTTTGAGTGTGTTTTAATTTAGAGCGTATTATTTTATACATACATACATATTCTCACGCCGTTAGTTCCCATTGATTGGGGTAGGCAGAGACTATCGATCGCCACTTTGTACGATCCTGGCAAACCTCTCTAGCTTCATTCACATCCATCAATCTTTTCATACATGCTCTTTTATTCTTCGTACTTATATTATTTTATAGTGGTTGTATTTTGTGTATTGACGTGATAATAAATAAATAAAATGGATTAAGATTATTTTTAATTGGCGTATGAATTTTTGTGACTTTTGTTGTGACACTTGTTTCGGTAACCTTTTGTCACTTCTGCGATTTTAATTAAAAAATATCATTTTGAATTGGATTTCATCACATATGATTTGTCATTATTTAGGTTACGTCTAGAAAGTTTCGTTCGCTTAGCTTTAAAACGGCGTTCGCGTAATACTGGACAGTCATCGTTGTTTGGTACAAATAGACCGTACATACATACATATGCCTAAAAATTGGAGACAATTATAGCACATTTTCAAAAAACCACCCCTATGGCGTCCCTCAGGGTAGTATCTTAGGACCCAGCCTATTTTTGATTTATATTAATGAGCTATGTAATCTCCAACTTAATAACGGCACCATAGTTTCATATGCAGATGACACAGCCTTACTTTTTTCTGCAAAAACAATAGACGAAGCTTATAAATTCGCTCAATCTGGCTTTAGTATTGTGAATGACTGGCTTTTTAATAATTTTCTGTCCTTGAACACTGATAAAACTATGTATATGATTTTCGCAAGGAACACTTCTACACCATTACTCGCTAACACCCCGCTTTATGCACATCACCGCACTTGCACTGATAGCGCACCATGCCTATGCTCAACTATCTCCAAAGCAATGAACATAAAATATCTTGGAATTACTCTCGACGTTACTTTAACTTTTAAGGTCCATATTAATGCACTGTGTAATAGAATTAGAAAACTTATAGTAATATTTAAAAAGTTGAGACACATATGTGACTACGCTTTAACAAAGCAAATCTATCAAGCGCTTGGTCAATCCTTACTGACTTATTGCATAAAATCTTGGGGAGGTGCTGGCATAACCACTATGTTAAAACTGGAACGAGCTCAAAGAGCGCTACTTAAAGTAGCTACTGCGCGCCCTTTCTATTTCCCTACTACCGAACTATATAAACAATGCAAAGTGCTAACTGTGCGTCAGCTCTTTATTCTATTCACTGTTCTAAAACAGCATGCTAGCTTATACTTCAACACTGATACACTAAACAGGAGGCGAAAGGATATAGTATGTTTGAATACCTATAGTGCAAAATTTTCCATTACAAATAGATTCTTCATATTTTTAGGACCATACTTATATAATAAAATTAATAGATTACTAGTATTATATAACTTAAACAACTTTGAATGCAAGAAAAAACTTCAATCGTGGCTATTAAATCTTACATACACGGAATCAGAGGAATTGCTTAATATAATAAGTTAATATAAGATGTTTTTATTTATATATTTTTTATCATAATAATACAATTAGTTAGATACAATTAATTCTGATAATAATTTATACACTACCTTGCAATACCATTATATGAAAACTGATAGTTTAAGCCTTTTTTGTTTATTGTTGCCTGAAATACAGGTAAATTACCTAGCTCAGGAACAGGAAAATGTTATATTTTGTACTCTAAATAACTTACTAGGTTAAGACGAATATTATGTACTTTTGAAAACTGAATAAATTTTTATTATTATTATTTTTTTTTATTATTATATACTCACGGTTATAAATCCCTTAATGGGGTAACCAGAGCTTTGGAATGAGAAATTCCTCAGCCACTTTTGGAAGTTGATTGGGGAAAAGATGGTAATAATCAATGTTTTTGGTGACGGGTCTCCAACCACATCGCCAAAAAATCAGTTAAAAAGCCCATATACCCTTAGTCACCTCTTACGATCACCCAACCATGTTTAGTCAGCTTAGCAAAGCAATAACTCATTTCTGCCGCGGGTTACCTAAGAGGTAACTTAGTACTTTAGAGTTTTATAAGAATTTTTTGCCCACTGTGGATGGCAACCCATCACCAAACGTTTTTTATTTTACTAGAAATAAATAAATAATATATACGGACATATTGTAAAATTCAAATAAGCCTCCAGAAAGGTAGAATGACCTGATACTAACTCATACACACATAAACTATCTTGAACTAATGGCTAATTTCTGGCTAATGTATTTGTAATTCTGAAGCTCAGAAGGGCAAGCACGACCGCTATTTTATTGTCACGATAACAGTTAGAATGAGATGGCAGTAGACGATACTATGTAAGTGCGCAAGAGATGGCTGCTTTATCCCACGCGATAACTAGGTTAAACACCGCTCGTACTAGCCGGGCTGGTTTGGTTACCCTATTTTAGATTACGGCTATAGTAGTAAGTATGTAAGTTTTCATATATTAATTGGGGTATTGGGGCTTTTTATTGGATTTTTGGGCGATGCGGTTGGAGACCCATCAACAAAAACCTTTATTTTACCGCCTTTTCCCTACTCAACTTCCAAAAGTGGCTGAGGAATTTATAATTCCTTGGCTCTGGCTTGGCTACCCCTTCTAGGGAATTATAGCCGTGAGTATATGTATGTATGTATTCATATATTAATAACCCATCATTGAATTTCTATGTAATTACATTCAATTTTGATAATGACTAATATTAAAGTTGAAAAGTCTTTTTGAGATGTTTAAAATAAGGTGAAAGTAAAAAACTACTAGTGTATTCGCATACAATAATTTAAATTTAATAGCTGCTCTAAGTTATTGTTTTATACGTCGTTAAAAAAACGAAAGAATCTCTTAACATACGGCAGAGCAATTTATCTATTATGAAATTAAAATGGCTGTTTGTGTGCCGAGTAGAGACGGCTTAGAATATAACATACGTTCATATACTCACAGCTATTAATCCCAAGAAGGGGTAGCCAGAGCTTCTATGTAAGATGTTCATCAGTCACTTTTGAAAGTTTATTAGGGTAAAGATTGTCAAGTAAATAATTATTAGTGATGCCAGCCACATATTAAAGCCCTGAAACCAAAATCAATCAATTAAAGCCCTGAAACTCTAAGTCGCCTCAAGTTACACTCTCGAAAAGAAATTGGTTAAAACTATTCTGAGCCCACAATAAATAGCTTATATAATTATTCTGCTGTGTAGTGTCGGCTTAGAATAGCACTACCCCACTCTTCCGGTGGGTGTACGTATTGGGGCCGACTAACGGTATTGGGGCTTTTAAGGGATTTATGGGCGATGCGGTTGGAGACCCATCACCAACAACCTTTATTTTGCCATATTTTCCCCACTCACATTTCCAAAAGTGGCTGGGGAATTTTTAATACCTTAGCTCTGGCTACCCCGTCTAGGGATTTATAGCCGTGAGTATATGTATGTATGTATAATTATTCTATCTTTTCTAGTAGTGGGCTTATGATTATTTTGTAAGAGATATAGAATACAATTAGATACCTATAATCAATTACCTTAATTAGATCACCTTTCCTCTTCTCTATCGTAAAATTAGCTGAGAAAGGGTTCATTTAGTAGCTCTGCCACTATTTTGCTCGGATTTTGAATTAAGCGGATATTCGTAAGTGAATTAAAAGTGGAGAAAGAGACAACGAGAGCAAGAGTGGATGGTAGTTTTATGTGACGGAAGTTAACAGAAAATGTTGACGATTATAATGAAGGGAGTCTGAAGTGAGAAGAGAGAGAGCACCTAAGAAGGTTGATGAATGCACGGGACCTGGAAGAAGTATGGCAGGAATTTTAAATGTCGTAATCTATGGCCTATGTTTAAAATAAAATAGAAATTCAATTTTAACATATCACAAGAATGGTGATCTTATGACTAAAAGTGATTTCTTCTATTATCACCTAGACTACCTTTGCATGGTAGGTTCAATAAATTGAAGGTCACCGAAACTAAGAGAGGTCTGCTGATACCTTTATTTTATATTCTTGTTTGTCATCGTGAAAAGCCAATAATATGTTAACATTTTATAGCTGTGTAGTATCGGCTTAGAATAGCACTACCCCATTTCTTCCGGTGGGTGTACGTAAGAGGCGACTAACGGTATTGGGGCATTTAAGGCATTTTTGGGCGATGCGGTTGGAGACCCATCACCAACAACCTTTGTACTACCATCTTTTCCCCACTCAACTTCCAAAAGTGGCTGAGGAATTTATTATTTCTCAGCTCTGGCTACCCCTTTTAGGGATTTATAGCCGTGAATATATGTATGTATATATGTATGTATTTTATAGCTCATTTACAGACGCCCACACTACTTATAAAATTTGTCTTTTAACAAACAATATTACGCTGTTATGTTAATAGTGAAAGTTTTATTTTGATAGTCTAACAAATCACACATACTTGTTTGGTTCAAATTCCTTAGTGTTACACGTGACATCCGTCATGTGAGAAGATGTAGTATTGATTCAGAAGGGCAAGCACGAGAACTATTTTATCGACACGATAACGGTTAGATTGAGATGGCAGTATACGATACTAAGTAAGTGCGTAAGAGATGGCTGTTTTATCCCACGCGATAACTAGTTTAAACACGGCTCGTGCTTGCCCTTCTGATTGGGTATTTCTTTTGCCGCTATAACAAAAACACGACGACGAACGCCCGATTTCTGAATTGAGTATTCAAGCTGAGAACGACTTAAGTATTGTTTTGTCTCATTCAGTTATTAAGATTTCAATTTGACAGAACGATACTTAAGTTGTTCTCAGCTAAAATACTCAATTCAGAAATCGGGCGTAAGTCGAATATGCGTAATTAAATAATCAAGCTAACGGTCAGGGAAAACATCATAAGGAAACCCACATGGCTGAGTTTTGCTTAGTCTTGTGCCAATGAATTCTTACAAAGGCGCGATTGGCAAGGCCTAAGCTTGAGTACCTCTGCCACCCCTACGCATATTTACGGCGAAAACGATGAGTTGAAAATTAAGTACTGCAAGAATCATAATATAAAACTGTCAAAAAAGTGTCGTCTCAGCAAAGGTTCCTGTATAGCAAGCACGAGCGCTATTTTATCGACACGATAATGGTTAGAATGAGATGGCAGTATACGATACTAAGTAAGTGCGTAAGAGATGGCTGCTTTATCCCACGCGATAACTAGTTTGAACACGGCTCGTGCTTGCCCTTCTCACAGAACATTCCGAGACACAGTGGTTGACAGACGAAGCCACTGGACTATCCACTATTATTATATTTATATACTATTCTATGAATTAATTATTTTCATACCTCGATATTTCAGATATAAAAAGCTCGCTGCTAATGTAAAAAGTATTCTAATCATCTACGTACCGTTTTTAAACTTTATCATGTGGCGGATTTCATATAACACCGCAATCTTTTAATCCCGCATAATTATATGTATATTTACGTTTTTATGTTATTTTCTGTACAAACAATGTCTGAAAGAGATCAATTTTAGTGACAAAACCGCCCATTGTACTTCTTTGTAAAAATAGTTTTTCTTTTCTAATTCTTAATCTAATTTCCGGGTCATCGAAAGTTACAAATAATATCCATTAAAGAATTTAATTAATAAACACAATGATCAGCAAAAAAAAGATTAACAATCACAAAAAGGTGCAGCCAGGGCTTCATAATTTGAAATTCATCATCTTCTTTCATGAATTTGCCTAAGCAAAAGACTCCAAATTGTAGGATCCTTGATGATGGGTTTGCAGCCGCATCGCTCAGCAATCACTTGGAAAACTTGAAAGCCCGTCTTACGCCTCTTATGACACTCGCTGTAAGAAATGGTTTAGTGTTATTCTAAGCCAACACTAAACCGCTATTACAATATCAGCGATAACAATTTAATCTCAAAAGTTAACAGGAAGTAGACTAGAAGGTTAAATATCAAATATTAAGATTTTTACAAAATAAATAACATACATACATATATATACTCACGGCTATAATCCCTAGAAGGGGTAGCCAGAGCTAAAGAATTAGAAATGCCTTAGCCACTTTTCGAAATGTGAGTGGGGAAAAGATGGTAAAAATAAAGGTTGTTGGTGATGGGTCTCCAACCGCATCGCCCAAAAATCCCTTAAAAGCCCCAATACCGTTAGTCGCCTCTTACGTACACCTACTGGTAGAAATGGGGTAGTGCTATTCTAAGCCGACACTACGCAGCAGACACTACACAAAATAAATAAGTTTTTTGAAATATCATTTTGATCATACTGTGTCCACCATTTATAAGTCGATGTTCAAAACTGAATTGAGTCTAATAGTCTAGTTGGCAATGAACTGGTTTGATGACCTGCGGATTGAGATTCGTGAACTCTCTTAAAGACATATAAAACTTGAATATATGAGTAGTTTTACTTTCTTCGTTCCAATTTTATTGATTAAATGGATATGAATTTAATTATGAAAGCTGTTAAGCAAAAGTTTTCGCGAAGCTAAATACTTCAATTAATGGAATTCATAAGATAATTACAAAAATATGACTTTATACAAAGTAAGGTAATGCTGTGTAGTGTCGGCTTAGAATAGCACTATGCCAATTCTTGCGGCGGGTGTACGTAAGAGGCGACTAACGGTATTGGGGCTTAAAAGGGATTTTAGGGCGATGCGGTTGGAGACCCATCACCAACAACCTTTATTTTACCATCTTTTCCCCACTTAACTTTCCAAAAGTGGCTGAGGAATTTCTGATTCCTTAGCTCTGGCTACCCCATCTAGGGATTTATAGCCGTGAGTATATGTTTGTATGTATGTACAAAGTAAGGTAAAATCCCCGGGGGGTTAACTCACAAATTTAATTTGTATGATTTAACCCAGCTGGGAAGGATATTGCAGGCCTGAATCACCTGATATCCGAAAATTAAGATGATTCCGTGCTTCGGAGGGCAAGTTAAGCCGTCGGTCCCAGCTACTATTACGGTAGTAGTCGTTAGTCTGCCAACCCGCAATTTGACCAACCAAATCACCCTTCATAGGGTAAGCTCGAGCCCCTTGGTGGGGATGTATATGAGCTGTAAGAAGGTAAAATTAATATGAGGAATCCCACATGATATGCCACTATCCTCTTGTAAATACACTGTCCAGGAAAAAATTAGTACTGATGGCAAAGTCTTTCATCGTCAAAGTCATTTTGCCTATAAATGTTAATGTTGCTGTGTAGTGTCGGCATAGAATAACACTACCCCATTTCTTCCGGTGGGTGTACGTAAGAGGCGACTAACGGATTTGGAGCTTTTAAGGGATTTTTGGGCGATGTGGTTGGAGACCCATCATCGAAAACCTTTATTTTACCATCTTTTCCCCAATAAAATTTCCAAACGTGGCTGAGGAATTTCCAATTCCTTAGCTCTGGCTACCCCTTCTAGGGATTTATAGCCGTGAGCATATGTATGTATGTATGTATGTTAATGTCTCTGAGTAGGCAGGGCCGATTTATTTAAACATGCTTGCAATAATAAAACTCAAACGTTCAGGCTGTTAAGCCTGAAAGGAAGGCAGAAAAACTATTATTTCTGAATATCACGTGATATAAAAATTCACTTGGAGTTTAGCCGAGGCGACGAAGGTTGTTCGGGCTATATGGCTGGAGACCCATCACTAACAATCCTTAAATTTATAATATATACAAAAATCTTTGATTTCTAAGCCTTCTACGTTCTTAAGTTGACTAAACTTTCACAATAACATAACATAACATAAACGTTCACGCCGAATATTCCCGAAGGGGTTGGCAGAGGTACTAATACTTCTGAACATCACGTGACTTAGTCACCCGGTGTTCAGAGTTCCCCCGTTTGCATGGACAGTGTACTCACGTGATAGGGGGCAGGCCTATCGCCGTTTTTGTACGAATACACTGTCACATGACTAAGTACAAGTCAGCCATGTGGGTTTCCTCACGATGTTTTCCCTCACCGTTAACAACCATGATAAATATTAACCACACATATGTCTTTAGAAAAGACAATTTGGTGTAGGCCCGACCCGGGATTTGAACACTAGTCGCTTACACGTTAAACTTTCATGGGAATATGGAAGTAATTACTAAGCACACATTTTCATTAACAATGTTAAATACCTGTATCAAATCAGTAATTGTCATATCAAATTGTAATGATCCACACTTCATACACTAAAGACGTGTGAATCTATCTTAGGAGTAGGTCAACGATAGAATTTATTAGTCAGTGTTTAACTACTTAATAGTGAAAGTTAATATATTGTTATTGAGAAATATGTAGGCTTATTCTGTTGAATAGGAATAGAAAATACTAAAATATATAAAAGCAGGATTATATCCATGTTTTCGTAGTTTTACTGACCTTACCCTTAATGATAAAAAATGGCAATCTTGACCGATAGCCACCAAAATCATCTTTTACTATCCTTTTTAAATAAATAAACTTTTAAAACGATATATTATATCTCTTTAAAACAAAGATGTACACAGAATTAGGCTACCATATTTCTTGATTGTTGATGACTTACTGTAAACACCACATTTCTTGAAAACTTATATCTTTAGAGATCCCTAGGTAAACGCACAAATGAAAAAAAACTCTTTTATACGGAATTATCTTATATATGATTTATCAAACGTGTTTTTAACACGCTTATATTAGCGTCACTTGTATGTATGTATATATCGTAGGATGATTTGATGTTTAAGTTTTTTGCAAAAAACCTAGGGATTTTGTATAAACCCGGATCATAATTAGACAACGGTTATAATAGTTTTTAATCTTACTAGATTTTTTGCAAAAAAAACTAGTCTGTTTAGTACGATTGCGGAACGAAATGTCAGTTTTTATGAATACTGAACACTGATTGGTCGATTGCAGTGCCCAATAAACACGTCATTTCTGATTAATAATAATAATAATAATAAATCCAATTTGACCGTAATCCAATTTGACCGTCACAGAACAAAACCTGGCGGATCGAGTTCGGTACATACAGCGCTCAGAACTTTTTAGCACTACCGAACTCGAACAATTGCGACGCGAGGCTGTTCCCCCGCTAGACGAAGAGCCACCTTTGCAGGTTCTCCCTCCAGTCCCTGAACGGGAAGTACGGAGGGAGCCAATTGTTAACCTGCCGGATGTGGGTGGTGCGGAAAGCGATTGGGGAACAGTCTCCCTGGATTTGGATTTGGTGAGGAGCGCACTCGAAGAGACGATCCTGGAATATCGCCAAGTGCCTCTCGAAAGGAGGCCAAGGCTGCCCCGAGTTCCTCTCAGCATCAAGGTTCGGGATGTCGTTGAGGCCGTCAATAACATGCTGCCCTCATTTTTAGAGAGCAGCATGGACCTTTGGGATACGGATTCAATTCTCTTTGGCGCCGCAATGACAGTTTGTCAATTTGTCGGCGTCAGGATGCCGCCAACAAGAGTTGGTGGCTCCCGTCAGGCTGGCAGTACTAGTCCCAGGATTAGAACTAGACCAGCCTGGATGAGGCGGATTGAAAGCCGTATCACAAGGGCCAGGGTCCTCATCGGCAAACTGACCAGCTTCAGATCAGGCAACAATAGGCCGAGGGTGGTGCGCTTCGTCAGGGAGGCATTCCCTGGTGAGAATGTCTTTGACAACTCACCGGAGTTTGCCTGTAGACTGGTGGAGCGCATCGATGATCTGAAGCAGAAGATCGCTGCTTGGGGTAAGCGAATTAGGCGATATTCTGAAAGGGTAAAGAGGTACCAACAGAATCGTCTCTTCATGAGTGACCAGAAGAAGTTCTACAGAACTTTGGGACGTCCCGACGTGGTTACGACAGGTCAGCGACCGGAAAAAGCAGATGTGGTTGCCTTTTGGCGTGGGCTTTGGTCGCTGCCTGTTGATCACGAAGAGGGCCGATGGTTCGAGGCGGTCGAGGGAGCGTGCGAGCCCATAGCGCCCATGAACCCCGTCAATATATCCGAGGAGGATGTGGTGGCTGCGATCCGTAAGGCTCCGAACTGGAAAAGTCCGGGGCCGGACGGATTGCACCATTACTGGTTGAAGGGGTTCACGCGCTGTCACGCTACTCTCGCCCGTCAGTTCCAAAGTGCCCTCGAGAGTGGGACGCTCCCGAACTTCTTAACTACTGGGGTCACTCATTTAGCTCCAAAGAGCGATGCTACCGCGGATCCATCACAATACCGCCCCATTACTTGTCTTTGTACAATTTACAAGACCTTGACATCCGTTCTGAGCTCCAAGATTACTCAACACATTGTTGATAACAATGTGATATCTGGAGCTCAGAACGGATGTAGGGGCGGTAGTCGCGGTAGCAAGGAGCTGCTCCTCATCGACGCAGTCGTAGGCCAACTGGTCAAACGCAACCGTCGGAACTTCTCCGCTGGCTGGATAGACTACAGGAAGGCGTTCGATTCGGTACCTCATACATGGCTCATGAGGGTCCTTGAGCTGTACAAAATTGATAGTACAGTTCGACACTTCCTCGGGCAGTGTATGGGGTGCTGGAGAACGATCCTGAGTTTAGACGGTCAGCGGATGACGGACGCGGATGACCAAATTGATATAAGGCGAGGGATTTTCCAGGGCGATTGCCTGAGTCCAGTTTGGTTTTGCTTGGCCCTGAATCCTCTAAGCACACTCTTGGAGAATTCGGGGACAGGCTTTCAGTTTCGGAGAGGCGGACCACGCTTGCCTCATCTCCTTTACATGGATGACCTGAAGCTTTACGCCCCCACGGCTGACAGATTGGCGGAGCTACTGACGATCACTAACGATTTCAGTGGTTCCGTCAAGATGGAGCTCGGGGTCGATAAGTGTGCGGTCATCCATGTTGAGAGGGGGCATGTCGTGCACTCTGATGGTGTCGATGTCGGCACCAATCATTTGAGGGCACTCTCCGAGGCTGAAACATACCGGTATCTGGGCATGTCACAAACCATCGGTGTGAAGGTGGCAGACGTGAAACAGGGTGTTTGCGAGGAGTTTTATGAACGCCTGAAAAGTGTGCTTAATAGCTACTTGTCAGGCGTTAATAAGATCCGAGCCATTAACTCCTGGGTCATGCCTGTACTGATGTACACATTTGGCGTGCTCAGATGGACTCAGACCGAACTCGACGCTCTGGACAGACGAGTCCGCACGATGATGACCTCTCATCGAATGCATCATCCGAGGTCGTCGGTTATGAGATTGTATATCCCGCGGAAGTGTGGTGGTCGAGGCCTCTTGAGTGCCAAAACCATGCACAACCGCGAGGTATGCAACCTCAGAAACTATTTTTTGACGATGACGGATGATAGTATTCGGGGAGAGGTGGTCACTAGTGATAAAGGACTGACTCCCTTATCGTTGGCCTCACAGGATTGGCGAACCCCGGAGGTACTTAGCACCTCTGATCGGGAGTCCGTATGGAAAGAGAAGGAGCTGCATGGGAGGTTTTACAAGGTACTTCACGAACCTTTCGTGGACCGTAAAGCCTCCCTGCATTGGCTGCGTTTCGGGGACCTCTTTGGGGAAACCGAAGGTTTTGTCTGTGCAATACAAGACCAGGTTATCAAGACGCGGAACTATCGGAGATACATCCTAAAGGACGGTACCACAGACATCTGTCGAGCATGTGGCCGTCCCGGAGAGTCACTTAGGCATGTTGTTTCCGGTTGTTCGGCTCTTGCTAACACTGAGTACTTGCACAGACACAACCAAGCAGCCAAAATCCTGCATCAGGAGCTCGCTCTGAAATACGGACTCTTGCAACAGAGGCTGCCGTATTACAAGTATCTGCCGGAGCCAATCCTAGAAAACGACCGTGCCAAAATCTATTGGGACCGATCCGTTATCACGGACAGGACTATTCTAGCGAATAAGCCTGATATCGTGGTATGGGATCGGTCGCAGTCGAGGGTATTTCTAGTCGATGTCACTATCCCTCATGACGAGGGTCTCGTGAAAGTCGAAACCGAGAAGCGTCGGAAGTATCTCGATCTGGCCCACGAGATCACCGACATGTGGGGTGTGACTTCGACAGAAATAATCCCAATTGTTTTGTCCGTGAACGGGTTAATTCCAACCAGCCTCGCGACCAACTTGAGGCGGTTGGATTTCTGTGGCGTGTCGGTTCCAGCACAGATGCAGAAAGCGGTGCTGCTCGATACGGCTCGGATCGTCCGTCGGTTCTTGAACCTGACTCCCTGACCCCGACCGACTGTGCTCTTGTCGGGGAGTACCGCCTCTCCCATTTAAAATTCTAATTTTCTGTTTCGGCCTTGGGAGAGGCGAGAAGCTAAAAGTGATCCCGAAATAATAATAATAATAATAATAAAAATTTTATTCAGTTTTCAAAAGTACATAATATTCTTCTTAACCTAGTTAATTATTTTAAGTACAAAATATAACATTTTCCTGTTCCTGAGCTAGGTAATTTACCTGTATTTCAGGCAACAATAATTAAGACGTACTTACTTGATTATTCCTACCTACATTTAATGTGATTGTTATTTTAATTTTAGTGACAAAATGTTCCTAAGAATAAAAATAGTATTGTCATTCCCCTTCATAACTTTAGCTATAATACCTCAATACTACAATTTAAGACGTTAATCATTACTCAGTTATATGGCGAGTATATGTATGTATCTATGAGATATATAAATAATACCCAAGACTAAAAAAAACACATAAAGGTTGCCCTCAGCGGGAATCAAACCTGTGAAATTCCGAACGATAATCTACTCACTTACCAACTAAACACATTGCCTCATTATCTACGGAACCACCGAGCATTCTAACATTTCTTTCACTACTATTTTTTACTATACATTCGACTTTCCCTTTTGTTTCGCAGTCTCAATATTAGCTCAATTATGGGTTTTTATCACCATGATATGGGTGATATAGTTATGATAACTATGGGTGATACTTTAATGATATGGGGGAAATGTGGTTTGATTGAATAACTCATTTGGATCAAATAGAAAATGTGCTCAAGTAGCCAGGTGTCTGAAGTACACACATACATACTTACATATACTCACGGCTATAAATCCATTGAAGGGGTAGCCAGAGCTAGGGAATCAAAAATACCTCAGCCACTTTTGGAAGTTGCGTGGGGAAAAGCTGGTGAAATAAATTCCAAGGCCCAAAAAATCCTTAAAAGCCCCAATATCGTTAGTCGCCTCTTACGAACACCCACCAGAAGGAATGGGGTAAGGCTATTCTAAGCCGATACTACACAGCTGCATCTGAAGTATGATGAATAAAACAGCATGTATGAAAATATGAGATAGGTTGGCCAGGATCGTAAAAAGTGGCGATCGAAAGGTTCTGCCTACACCAATGGGAACTAAATGCGTGTGTAT
The DNA here is from genome assembly GCA_963576735.1 of Bedellia somnulentella. Lineage (NCBI taxonomy): Eukaryota > Metazoa > Arthropoda > Insecta > Lepidoptera > Bedelliidae > Bedellia > Bedellia somnulentella. The sequence goes on along the minus strand of OY755192.1, from coordinate 1,574,070 downwards.
ATGTATATGTATGTGGTTTGATGATTTACCGCAATGATTATTACGTTGCGGTTCTTTAATAACTTACTTAAAGTCCGAGGCATTGATATGTGTTGTTATAACTTGTTTTCTTATTATACTTCATTTGCTTATGATAATTCGTTAATATCAAAAATTCTAATGTGATGTTCATTATGATTGTTATAGTCCGTTTTTGTTTAATTAATCTACATTGGTATCATAGAAAGGCGAAGTTTGTTTGTAAGAAATGATATAACATGAAATAAACGCACTGCGATAAAAGGGGTACCTAGAGCTTTAGAATTAGATAATCTTCAGCCACTTTTGAAAGTAGATAATGAATTTACTCACATACATACATATACTCACGGCTATAAATCCCTAGAAGGGGTAACTATTATTATTCACAGTAAAATTACATAACATACATAAACGTCAACGCCGTTTATCCCGAAGGGGTTGGCAGAGATACCAATACTTCTTAACAACAAGTTACAGCGCCACCTTCTGTCCAAAGTAGGTACCCACGTTTTGCTCAGACAGTGTACTCAAGTAATTGGGGGTAGGCCTATCGCCACACACACATACACAGTAAAACTACATACATACATACATATACTCACGGCTATAAATCCCTTAACGGGGTAGCCAGAGCTTTGGAATGAGAAATTCCTCAGCCACTTTTGGAAGTTGATGGAGAAAAGATGGTAATAATAAATGTTTTTGGTGACGGGTCTCCAACCACATCGCCCAAAAATCACTTAAAAAGCCCCTATACCCTTAGTCGCCTCTTACGATCACCCACGGGTAGAAATGGGTAATGGTAATGGATAGTACAGTAAAACTACTTCTGAAATATACATTAAATATACAAAATAGTACCGGTTACAAAATAGGGTTAGCCAGAGCTTCAGATTGAGAAGTTTTTCAGCCACTTTTGGAAGTTGAGTAGGGAAAAAATTGTAAAACAAAGGTTTTTGGTGATGGGTCTCTAACCGCATTGCCCAAAAATCCCTTAAGATGCCCCAATATGCGTAGTCGCTTCTTACGATCACCGATGGGAAGAAATGTGGTCCATGGGCAGTGCTATCCTAAGCCGACACTACACAGCTTTTATTTATAATTCCTTGTAATTAATTCGGCACTAGAAGCTAAAATCAATCAATAAACTCTGATTAATTCTGACGCCCTGCGCCCTGATTACGTATCTTTAGCGACCACGATTGTGACGCAAGTTGCATAATTGTCGCTGTCAAAAGTATCAAAACGCATACAAATTTATGACATTGACAGCGATAATCGTGCAACTTGCGACACAATCGTCAGTCGCAAAAGATACGTAATCAGAGGGCTGGCCATTCCATTTATGAGACTTATAGTCCTAATAATATGTTTATATGTACATAAGTATGTAGTAACAGAGGCTAACAGAAGTTAATCTTGTCAATTGCTAAACATATGTAAGGATAATACAAAATAAATGCAATGAAAAACGAAACTTTTTCAAAACCGTTTATTCAAACATCTATGAGTTTTTAAGATGATACAATGTATTAACATTTAATATTTGACTAATCTAAATTCAACATAATAATTCAAAATTTAAAATTATACAAAATGAGCCCAGTTCTCTTGAACTAGAGTTAAATATAGTATTTATTTTGTACGAGTAGCTTCAATAAAATCATTAGTTTCACATTTTTTTTCATTCACAGATTAATTAAATTATAAAAACTGTTATTAAAAACAATTCATGCGATACATTTCTTAAGTTTAAATTATGATAAAAGTGCAAAATTCCCAATACAATATTTCATTAAGTAATTACTTTTTCTATGATTTGAAGAACGCTGCAAAACACAACCCTCTTTAGTTTTTCAAACATTCGGGTATAATATTCTACAATAAACAATTATTATTCTATTTTTTAATATTATTCTATATACTGTAGTTTATGCCCACTTATAATATATTTAGTTATCAAGTTTTATATTATATTTCGATTATACTTAAATATCTACGGTTTTACTTTGAACACCAGGTGACAATTATATCACGTGACAATCGGAAGTGTAAACTACAAATATATTTTCACTTAATATTACTATACTGTCTACTATTTTGGTACCATTGCCAAGGGTATTCATGGATAAACGGTGTGAACGTTTATGTTATATTACACATTTCAAGTTATAATAGCAATCATATGGCTACTTGATGAAAATTTAAATTTAAACCATTATAATTATTCTCAATAAAACTATTCTATATTAATTTGTCCATTCTCACCGCACTGCCACGATTATTTTAGAAATCTGACACTTAATTTATGCTAAGAGTAAAAGTGAGGTAGATAAAATAAAAACAATGTTTTTTGTTAAATTTACAAAACTATATAAATTTTTAAAATACGCCTAAGTTTATTAAAATATTTGGAAGACAAATCTTGACGTAATTTTGCCATTATTTGATTATATTTGTGTCTGTAATTTAAAAATACCTAGACTTAAAAAAAAACTGACAGCAAAAATTTGTGTTAGAGGTCCTAAGATCAAAATCCAATTAAATTGAATTTACATATTATATTTATTTATTTGTGGTATTACGAAATCATTTATAAAGTCACAACAAGAAAATTAATACATGTGTTAAAATATGAATTAATGAAAATCCTTAATTTATGTTACTATACGATCTCGCAATTATATTTACATGCGAATTGTATCCTTAATTATTATGAGATTGTAGGCATCTTCAGAGTCAGCGGATCAATCAATCAACGCAAAACAAAATCTAAAAATAATAATATTTTTTCCCTTTTTTTTATTTTACTCTAAAAGATTATTTTTTAATTAATTGTCTGTTTTTTAGGGTTTCGTACCCAAAGGTATCCCAATACTAAGGACTTGTACTAGTTACTTATAGTACTAGTACTATAAAGGATCCCATTACTAAGTCATCGCTGTCTGTCTGTCTGTCTCCGGGCTGTATCTCATTAACCGTGATAGCTAGAACGCTGAACTTTTCACAAATTATGTAATTTCGTTTCCGCTATAACAAGAAATACTAAAAAATAAAATTATAGGGAGTCTCGATGCAATAAACGTGTCCATTCGTATTTTTTGCTCAATATTAAAAACGGTAACAAGTAGACGGTTTAAATTTTCCCAGAATATGTACTTGTATATTATATTTCAAAATAAATAATTAAATAACATTAAATAAAAATATTAAAATGGGGCACCCATACAAATACAGTAATTTTTAAGCAGGTTTTTTTAAACACAATATGGAAAATACAAATTACAATAAATATTAGTATTAATAGCAAAAATTCAATGCAATAAAGAATGCAAATTAAGTGGTTAACAAGTATTACTAGCTACCTTACTATGTTTGGTAATCACTAGGATACCTAATTGGTCTCTTCTTAAACTCCTTTTTTTCAAATTTACATTTAAACCTAATTGCTTTACGTAGCCTAGCAAAATTTTCTGCATTATATCTCATATTAATACTAAACAATTCTGTAAATTTTCTCATTTTACTACTAGAATTAAAAAAAGCTGACAGCAAAAATTTGTGTTAGAGGTCCTAAGATCAAAATCCAATTAAATTGAATTTACATATTATATTTATTTATTTGTGGTATTACGAAATCATTTATAAAGTCACAACAAGAAAATTAATACATGTGTTAAAATATGAATTAATGAAAATCCTTAATTTATGTTACTATACGATCTCGCAATTATATTTACATGCGAATTGTATCCTTAATTATTATGAGATTGTAGGCATCTTCAGAGTCAGCGGATCAGTATTTGTACTTAATTTTAATAGACCTTATTCCCATTTAAAATATACACCTTAAAACGAGTAATATCGCCTTTACCCTCAATGTATTCCTTGTCCTTTTAAATACTTTATAGAATTCAAATATGTACAAATCGTTAAATCTAAGAGTCATATTGCTACGATATGTCATATGACAAATATTTATTGAAAAAGTTAATTAAGTTTTGAAGTACTATTTATGTTTTTAATCATATTGTGAACGTAAAGATTAAACATTTTTTTTTTCTCCAGAAGTTTTTTTTATCAATTGTCTGTTTTTTTAACACAATATGGATAATACAAAATCGAGTCTTAAATAATAATGCAATTTAAATCTCTAATAGATATTACTAACTTAATTAGGTTTGGTAATCATGAGGATACCTGATGTCTTTTCAATCGATTTCCTTTTTATATTTACATTTTATCTTAATTTACTTAACGTAACGTAGTATAGTTTTCTGCACATAATATTCTGTCTGATATATTAAATTGACACAAAAGAAAACTGGTGGTTTAAAATTGAAATTATACAATATTATTACTTAAGAAAATCAATTTTTTTAAAATTAAAATTAAGGGTCTTCAAATTCAATTTTATCAACACAGATTTCTGAGATACAAAACAGTTTTTAAAAACTACATCATTTTGCAATACTATAATCGATTATATGCAAATAAAATTGTGTGAAAATATTGTCTACTAATGTGTATTATAATAACTAACAAAATATCTTACATACTAAATTTTATCGATGTTATTATGCCATTCAATTTTATGCTCATTTAACTGTGTGCGCCCCTGCTACTATCACGGTAGAAGTACTTAGTCTGTCAGCGCGCATTAGGCCAATGTGTACTCTGCAAATTGATCATGTACATGGTACAGGGTAGTTGGTATGGGTGAATGGCAGACAGACAGACACCTCATTCGTTGTTATTAAATTAGGACGAATACTTTTGCAGATTTTCCAACCGATTTATGGGTATTTCTCCAGCCTTGTACTTTGCATATGAGCCGTGATAGATAAGGCCGTTGCTATTATTAGACAAATATAATATAATATGTAAATAAAATTTCCATCTAATTTAATTTACATATTATATTTATTACTCTATGATATTACGAAGTAGTTCATAAAGTCAAGCAAAGAAAATTAATGCAAGTATTGAATATGAATAAATAAAGCATTGAACTTTCTCATAACTATTTCGCATAACTATTGTACTTTGTTGATTGGTGTGCTTTATTTTATAGTAAATTTTATTATAACATTTATTCAACATAAATTATGTTGATAAGGCATGGCATCCTTTATATTTTATAATCACTTGTTATTTCACACATAAAATTACTTACAAATAATATTTTACGATCTCGCAACTATATTTACATGCGAAATATTTATTGATGTCCTTAATTAATTATCTCAGGAGCATTTCATTGTCAATTCTTGTATTTGTTTTTACAATTAATTTAACATACTTCATTCTCGTTAAAAATATAGATCCACATCATTTCTCGCCATTGCCATCAATGTCATATGTTATAAATTTACACTTATACAAATATAAGTCTTAAGAATGAATTTAACTAGGTTGGGCAATCACGAGGATACCTGAATGGTCACTTTAAACGCATTTTTTTTTATATTTACATTTCAACTTAATTTACTTATCGTAACCTAGCAGAGTTTCGTCTTGAAGAAACATATTCTATTTATGAATGAGTGAGATTACGATGTCGTTTTTTTATATTTACATTTCAACTTAATTTTCTTATAGCAGAGTTTCGTCTTGAAGAAACATATTCTATTTATGAATGAGTGAGATCACAATGTCGTTTTTTTATATTTACATTTCAACTTAATTTACTTATAGCAGAGTTTTGTCTTGAAGAAACATATTATATTTATGAATGAGTGAGATTACGATGTCGTTTTTTTATATTTATATTTCAACTTAATTTACTTATAATAGAGTTTCGTCTTGAGGAAACATATTCTATTTATGAGTGAGTGAGATCACGATGTCGTTTTTTTTATATTTACATTTCAACTTAATTTACTTATAGCAGAGTTTTGTCTTGAAGAAACATATATTTATGAATGAATGGGATTACGATGTCGTTTTTTTATGTTTACATTTCAACTTAATTTACTTATAGCAGTGTTTTGTCTTGAAGATACATATTCTATTTATGAATGAGTGAGATAACGATGTTGTTTTTTTTATATTAACATTTCAACTTAATTTGATTATAGCAGAGTTTTGTCTTGAAGAAACATATTCTATTTATGAATGAGTGAGATTACGATGTCGTTCATGAAGTAAAGTCAAGTAAATTAATAAATTTATTAGAATAAGAATAAATAAATCCATGAAATTCCCCATATTGCCATTCCTTTGTACTTTGTTTGTCTGTGTGTTTTATTGTAAAGTCCAACAAGTTTTAAAGTGTATTCATCCAACATTAATTTAGCTAACATGTTACTTTGATATTTTGTAATCACTTTTTTGTAATTTCTTGAATAAAAACCTTAATAAATAATATTTTACGATCTCGTTTTTATATTTACATGCGAAATGTTTGCTGGATTTCTTAATAACTATTAAATCGTGATCATCTTGGCAGCCCGTGGATTAATATTTACACTTAATTTTAAATAAATACTTAATTCCTATTTAAAATATACATAAAAAAGTTAATTAAGCAACATTAAGCAATGAAGTATTATTCAAATCGGGGCGTGAACGTAGAGTTAAAATCTAATATATTTTTTCCCGAATAATGCACCGGTTTTTCAAGCGAACTTTGATTTAGATTTCCTTGCCGTCTAATATTTTTTTTAATATATAAGTTGAACCTTTTGAATCGATTTCACTATTACAGGTTCAAATACAATATTAAAATATATAAACCTATGCAACATATTTTTATGAGACGCAAAACAAAATCTAAAAATAATAATATTTTTCCCTTTTTTTATTTTACTCTAAAAGATTATTTTTTAATGGTCTGTTTTTTAGGGTTTCGTACCCAAAGGTAAAACGGGATCCCATTACTAAGTCATCGCTGTCTGTCTGTCTGTCTCCGGGCTGTATCTCATTAACCGTGATAGCTAGAACGCTGAACTTTTCACAAATTATGTAATTTCGTTTCCGCTATAACAAAAAAATACTAAAAAATAAAATTAAAGGGAGTCTCGATGCAATAAACGTGTCCATTCGTATTTTTTGCTCAATATTAAAAACGGTAACAAGTAGACGGTTTAAATTTTCCCAGAATATGTACTTGTATATTATATTTCAAAATAAATAATTAAATAACATTAAATAAAAATATTAAAATACATCCATACAAATACAGTAATTTTTAAGCAGGTTTTTTTAAACACAATATGGAAAATACAAATTACAATAAATATTAGTATTAATAGCAAAAATTCGATGCAATAAAGAATGCAAATTAAGTGGTTAACAAGTATTACTAGCTACCTTACTATGTTTGGTAATCACTAGGATACCTAATTGGTCTCTTCTTAAACTCCTTTTTTTCAAATTTACATTTAAACCTAATTGCTTTACGTAGCCTAGCAAAATTTTCTGCATTATATCGCATATTAATACTAAACAATTCTGTAAATTTTCTCATTTTACACAAAATAAAACTATTCTATTCTATACTATACTAGTACGATAATAAAATAATTTTAAATTAAAATATTTTTTATTTCTGTAACTAAATAAAATTACTTCCTTGACATGCAATAATGCACTTGATTTTTGATCGAAATTAGATTTAGATTTCCTGGCTGTCTAATCAATATTTTTGGTAATATATTAGTTTTAACCTTTTGCATCATTTTCACTATTACAGGTAAATAATCTTCAAATAAAATTTTAAAATATATAAACCTAATAAACATAGTTTGACGAAACACAAAACAATGTTTAAGCACTACACCAAATGAGGTACTATTATTAATGACATAAAAATACATTTTAGGCTCGATTACCTCAGTGGGTAGACACAGGGTGTTTGGTAGAGGCTTGCTCATGGGTGACTACCAAATAGGAAGTATCATCTGCTACTCATTAACAAAGTTAAAACTAATTTGGACAAATACTTTTGAATTTTGAAGTATTCACCTATTTATTGGTATTTTAACACCCATGTACCGTGTATATGGGCTGTGATATATGAAGCCCTTGTTCCAGAGAATAGACAAATAGTGAGGTGGTAGGCAAATAGGCAGTGATATTACGATGTCGTTCATCTCTCAGGTCAAAATCTAAAGTTTTAAATTAAATTAGAATATGAATAAATAAATCATAGAACTTTCCCATTTCACATAACGGTTGTTCTTTGTTTGTTTGTGTGCTTTATGGGTAAGTTAATAATGACATTAAAATTAAGTTAATTTGGTTACCGTGGTATTTTACAAGCACGTGTAATTTCTTAAATAAAAGCCTAATAAAATTTATATTACGATCTCGCTATTATATTTACATTCGAAATGTTTAGTGGCATCCTTAATCTATACTTATAATAAATCTGTAGAGAGGTCAATTCTGTACATGAAATATATTTTCAAAATAACAATCAGGTGGTGATTAGGGATCGATACTGATGCCAAAAATGCAATCAGTAAAATTTTTGTCTGTCTGTCTGTCTTTCTGTCTGTCTGTCTGTCTGTCTGTCTGTCTGTCTGTCTGTCTGTCGGTTTGTATGTTCCTTATGGAAACAAAAACTACTCGACGGATTTTAACGAAACTTGGTACAATTATTCTTCATACACCTGCGCAGGTTTTTGTATACTTTCCAGCAGAGTAGTAAAGGGAAATTTTGGAAAATTTTGGGAAAACGGGAGAAGTTACTACATTTTTTATGCTTCCGTCGCGTGTGCAGCCTCAATGGTTAAACTTACATAGAAATCATTTGTGACGGAAATATTCTTCATAAAATTATCTAAAAAAAAATCCTCAGCAGTTTATGTCTATCTTTTACGGTTGACTCACAATAACACGTGTAATTCCTGATAGCTTAGCAGTTCGGATCATTCTGATTATATTTGTTTACTCTTACGGTTGTAAACCTCTCACTTATCCCAAATTTAAAAAAGGTAACATTATTACCTATTCAATAAAAAAATATCATAGAAATCGGTAGAGAAACACCGAAATTATACATAAAATAAGCCATCGCACCCGTGATCAAAACCAAATCTTTACTAATTTACATATAACATACTAGATGGCGCCAGTAGCTGCATCCTACATCACGTAATGATTTATTTTTTAGAATGTTATAAATACTTCATAGCGTTTTATACCAAAATTTGCTATTAAACGGAAATACTGAACCGTTCATCAAAGCGCATTCAAAATCACCAAACTACACTGTTTAGGGAGTGCTATAAATTTAATAAATTGAAAAGTTTGTAATGTGAGGTTATGTGATCGTGTAAGGAATGACGTGATTCGTGAAAGATGTGGTGTAAAAGATGATATTGTAAGAAAGATAGAGAAAGGAATGTTGAGATGGTTTGGGCATATAGAGAGGATGGATGACAGTAAATTGGTAAAAGAGATCTATAGAGCCAATGTGGAAGGTAATGTTAGTAGAGGACGACCTCGGAGGACACATTTGGATCAAATAGAAAATGTACTCAAAAAGGCAGGTGTCCGTAGTACGAAGAATAAAAGAGCATGTATGAAAAGACTGATGGATGTGAATGAAGCTAGAGAGGTTTGCCAGGATCGTACAAAGTGGCGATCGATAGTCTCTGCCTACCCCAATGGGAACTAACGGCGTGAGAATATGTATGTATGTATGTATGTAAAACATTGCACTGAATTTCACAATGCTTGAGCAGTGACTGAAGAAAGAAACCTCAGATATTTAAAAAAACAACGCTACCCGTGCGAAGCTGGGACGATCCACTAGTTAATCATATAAGTCTTCGCCAATTTGCGGATTAGTTTTTACACTTAATCTTACCATTCTTAATGTCTATTCAAAATATAAACTCACTTTATTTTACCTTTTTCTTCAATGGTTTTTTTTACTTTTTTAATATTTTATGGAATACAATATGACAAACATTCTCCGAAAAAGATAATTTAGCATTGAAGCACTATTTATGTTTTTAATCGGGGCGTGAACGTAGAGTTTAAGTATAATAAATTTTGACAACAAAAGAAATATTTTTTAGAAAATGTCTGATTTTATAAACACAATATGGATAACAAAAATATTAGTCTTAAATAAGAATGAATTTTAAATCGCTAAAAAATATTACTAACTACTTAACTAGGTTTGGTAATCACGAGGATACCTGAATGGTCTCTTTCTGCCTAGGTATTTTTTTTTATATTTACATTTCAACTTAATTTACTTATAGCCGAGTTTTGTCTTGAAGATACATATTCTATTTATGAATGAGTGAGATAACGATGTTGTTTTTTTTATATTAACATTTTAACTTAATTTAATTATAGCATATAGAAAATTAACAGATGTTTTAAAGATTTTAGGATGTCAGCAAAATAAAAAAAATGTTTGTTACTTGATGGGTGGATTCATCATTAAATGCCTCTTGTACGCTGACGAACAAGTGCTACTTGCATCATCGGCAGAAGATGAGATGGTAAATTTTGCATGTGAGTCTTTTGTAAGAAAGCGATTGAGGGTGAATGTAGATAAAACCAAAACAATGGTTTTGGAGAGACAAGAAGATATGACAGAATGCGTGATTGCGATTGATGGTAAGAACGTGGAACAGGTAAAGGAGTTTGTATATCTGGGAAGTTTGTTTGATGGAAAATGTGATGAAGACATTGAAAGAAGTGTAAAAAGGGTAATGCGGTTATTGGAGCAATGAATAGCCCTAATGACCAGTCAATCGGTGTTACTTATAGAAAATCCATGGCATTTAGAGACAATATTTCTGAGTAGGCTTCAGTTATAAATTGAACTTATTTTGAGTAACTTGATGAATAGCGACATGATAGTTCAGTGGGTAAGAACACCCGCCCGAAAAACAGAAGGGCGTGAGTTCCAATCCTGGGACGGGCCTACACCAATTTGTCTTTTCTAAAGTCATATGTGTGGTTAATTTATCATGGTTGCTAACGGTGAGGGAAAACATCGTGAGGAAACCCACATGGCTGAGTTGTACTTAGTCATGTGACAGTGTATTCGTACAAAACGGCGATAGGCCTGCCCCCTATCACGTGAGTACACTGTCTAAGCAAAACGTGGGTACCTTCTCTGGAAACTAGATGGCGCTTGCCATGTGAGTTCAGGAGTATTGGTACCTCTGCCAACCCCTTCGGGGATAAACGGAGTGAACGTTTATATGTTGATGAATTTATTGATTTAAAAAATGACACCTACCTGGAGGTAATTTAAAAAAAGGGGTAAAAAGGAAATATGTGGAATTTTGAAGCATTGTTCCCCAAAAATATAAAAGCGTGCAAAGACGTGCCCAATTAATACTAGAAGCCTCATTAGAGGCCACTTAGAGGCAAAGACTATTGATCGCCACTTCACACTATTCTGACAGATCTGTTTTGCATGTACATATTTTTTTTTATACTTTAACATTATTTTTCTTATACTAATCAAACATTCTCACACAATTGGATATTTGTCTAGTATACTATTTGATCCCAGAAAAACCCCAATACCAATATAATAAATATTCTTATCATTATCATTTTAGGTACCATATATCGTAACACATTATTCACGCCAAATATCGTGGAAAAGGAGGTAGAAATTATATTTCTTTGAGAGTTTTTAAAACTGCGATAAAATATTTTTATACTGACCGTTGACACATTAAAATTTTGAGAAAAGTTAATTGTATGAAACATTATCTATCTTAATGTTAAAAATAATAATAAAAAAATAGCTGATTAGGAGTCTGAAGTGGTCGCCATGGCCGAAATCGGTCGGATAGATCATCGTCATCATCATCATCATCTTACTGTTAATAAATACCATTAGTGGAAAAACTTTTCATCATAAACTTATTATTTACTCGTTAGTTTATACTTTTTATATGTACAACTTAGATTTTTAAATGTTTCCTTAATTATTGGTTCCATACGACATACCTACATAAAATTATATTTATTATTATCAAATGCATTACTGGCCAAACATTCCTAAAAACTGATTAAAATCACCATATTTTTGACATACTTTGTCACATAAAATTAAATATCTTATTTTATATGATGTAAGATTGTAAATCTAATATTTCCTAAATCTACAAATTTAACAATAATATAATTATAGTAATATTTTATTATAATCTTTATTTACAATTAAAACCTAATACGGTCATAGCTAGAGCACTACAAAATAATTGAATTTACATTTGAAGGAAGGTAGTATACACATAGGTGAACATTGATGCCATAATAGGTCGAACCTGTGGCATGGACATCAATATTACAAAAATTTACTTTTTCGTTAACTAATACGCAATAATTGAATACAGCAGCTTCTTTACTTACATTAGAATAGTGCTTTACTTACGCATATTTTAATATCAAAAGAATTAAATACTTTATAATACCCTCCAGAATAAAGTCAGGCTTCTTTAATACTTTTTTTTTATATATGCAAATTAAAACATAATATTCTTTATGATTGTAGTCTGCAAAACATCAAAAACCTATAGTTCACCCAAAAATATATTTCTTTTAATTTCAGACTATTTGACGTTTCTGCACTGGTTGGACTGAAAGAAATATGTTAAATTCATAATTTACTTTGCCATAATACGGGCCTAACGGATATTTACCGCAAACGCCTTGCGATGTTCATATCGTAAAACCTTTCTTGAAGGTTTGCGGTAAATGTCCGTTAGGCCCGTATTTTGGCAAAATTATTTTTGAATTTATGAAATTAATATATTTATTTTAAAACAAGAAAATGTTTGTTCATGAAAACTGACTTATGTTATGACTAATACATAGATCTAATACTAATAGAAACTTTAGTTACCCTTGATGTTATGAAATCACAAATATGTATTTTAATTTTGGTGTATCTTTTGACTTATTTCAAGACCATTGAATATTTGATAAAGCAATTGATTTTTCACACTTTGATTTTTATGTGGGTCAACATATTTACTATCTTAACTCGTTTTCGGATAAGTATGTGGTTCAGAAACTTTAAGCTACATACTCACGCCATTAATCCCAAAAAGGGGTAGCCAGAGCTTCAGAGCTAGAAATTCCTCAACCACATTTGGAAATTGATAGGGTAGAATATGAAATATGGAAATAATAGTATATAGAAATATAGTATGGAATAATAGTAGAATATGGTAGAAATAAAGTGTCTTCATGTTTCTACTTAGAAATATTTATATAAATTCCATGTGTATAATTATTAATAACTATTGAGAAATGATTAAATATTGTATATTTACAATCATTCTCATACTTATTACTCATACTTTACTTAATGTTTTGGTATATCCCCAACGTTTCTTTTATATGTACAATTTCTTATAATTTTACACCCGAATGTAAAAGAGGGTTGCGTTTTAAATTGAACGTTTTATGTTACGTTTCAATAAGTTCACATTTTATAACATCCAGGGGTTTTTTATTGCATTGATATGCATTGCATATGCATTGTGCCTACGCAGCCAATTACATGTTTGTAAGAATTATTAAATTTCACTTATAAAATAATTCTTAAAGAATGAAATATTTGCAACTCTTAAAAAATGTTAAGTAATATATATTTCAACTTCTTACTGTAAAACCTATCAAATGTAGTTCTCAATACGTGTGTTTAACTTCAAAAATCGGCTAAGCAATATCATTGATAACATACGAACTTAAAAAGATTTAAGTAAGTAAAAAAATGTGCGTACATAATAATATAAAAAAAACTAACATTCTAAGAGAACTCATAATTAGTTTTTATCCTCAACAGTTATACCTGGAAATTTCTACGTCTTACCCCATTTTATTAAATCAGGATTAATTTCAAAAAAACATCTATAACAAAATCTTTTAAGAAATATTACACTTAAAAAAATTAATATAAAAAAAAATCTCTTAGGGCCAGTTTTTTGATCCGGAGTTAAAAATATAACCATTTGTTACATTGACTATAGTTTAAATGACTAACCAGTAGTCAAATCGTAAATCCATTTTGGTTCGATATTTGTCCATTAGTTACTCTAACCACGGGTCAAAAAATGTATTTTGCTGATATCTAACTAATAGTTACGATATTTAACAAATTGTTGAGTTAACCACGGATCAAAAAACTGGCCCTTAGTGTTAAAGTCAATAAGTCTAATCATTGATTATGTCATTAAATGTTAATTTCATCGTACAACAGTTCAAAAATCATTCATTAAAATACCTACATGATTAAATATGTGGTAATGAAATACCAAAATCTAATATTAATAAATAATTATTCGAAAACTGTTACAACTAACTGCTTGCCGAGCCTGTTTTCAAATTTATCCATGGTTTTGATATCCAAGATCATCAGGGAGGACCAGATAAGACCGATCAGTAACAGGAATGATATCATGAGACCAGACCTGAAAATAATAGGTCCACATTATTATACAACATACATACATACATACATATACTCACGGCTATAAATTCCTAGAAGGGGTAGCCAGAGCTAAGGAATAAGAAATTCCTCAGCCACTTTTGGAAAGTTGAGTGGGGAAAAGATGGTGAGATTAAGGTTGTTGGTGATGGTTCTCCAACCGTATCGCCCAAAAATCCCTCAAAAGCCCCAATACCGTTAGTCACCTCTTACGTACACCCACCGGAAGAAATGGGGTAGTGCTATTCTAAGCCGACACTACACAGCAGTATTGCAGCATAAATGTACTCACGGCTATAAATCTCTAAAAGGGTAACAAGAGTTTCAGAATATGAAATACCTAAGCCATTTTTGAAGGTGGGGGGAAAAGATAGTAATAAAAATGGCAATGGGTCTCCAATCGCATCGCCCAAAAATCCTTTAAAATGTCCCAATAACCTTTTTCGCCTCTTACGATGAGAAGAAATTAGGTAGCCCTATTCCTAAGTCTTCACCTACACAACAGTTTAAAATACACAGTAAAAAAAGGACTTTCTAGGGGCTAATTTGATCTGTGTATTATGACCGAATTAAATTATTTATATTAGGCCAGTTAGAAATGTTTATATGTGCGTATGTACGCTAATACATACATGACATTCCGACAGCCAATCCATTGCACAGTTTGGTGGGATAAGTGTATATTTTAGAATGTATTTTTGCTGTGTAGTGTCGGCTTAGAATAGCACACTACCCCATTTCTTTCGGTGGGTGTAAGTAAGAGGCGACTAACGGTATTGGGGCTTTTAAGGGATTTTTGGGCGATGCGGTTGGAGACCCATCACCAACAACCTTTATTCCACCATCTTTTCTCCACGCAACTTCCAAAAGTGGCTGAGGAATTTCTCATTCCAAAGCTCTGGCTACCTCTTCAAGGGATTTATAGCCGTGAGTATATGTATGTATGTATGTATTTTAGAATGTAAGTGCGTAAGAAGTAAGGTATAGTTTTAATTGCTTTTAATGGGTGTGCCACCAGAAAGAGTCATGATTTCTTGTTTAATCTGATGTTATGGAATATTACCTGATAATAATATAATGAAATAGCTCACTGGTAAGCATCACCATGTTTTTCAATCTGAATCCTCCAAGTTTAGTCCATCTACCCCACCTTCGGTACCGGACCACCTTCACAGCTATTTGATGGAATCCCAAATTTCATATCAAATTCGGTAAAAAACAATTTCGTCCACGTATGCATTTTGTTATTTTTGAAATATTTTTTTAACCAGGCAATCAAATAGGATAACTTTGGGAATATATTTTACGGAACAGAAAATCAACTTTAGATATCCAAACCTTAATAGCGGAGTAATAGCGTAAAATGTAAAAAAATCATACCAATTGGCCTAGACCTCGTTTTAAAAACATACCCTTTTTAGGGTTCCGTAGCCAAATGGCAAAAACGGGACCCTTATAGATTCGTCATGTCTGTCTGTCCGTCCGTCCGTCCGTATGTCACAGCCAGTTTATTCCGAAACTATAAGAACTACATTATTGGAAATTGGTGCGTAGATGTATTCTGGAAACCGCATTAAGATTTTAAAATAAAATCTGAAAAAAAAACCAAAATTTTTAGGGTTCCCCATACATAGAACTGAAACTCAAAATTTTTTTTTTCATCAAACCTATACGTGTGGGGTATCTATCAAAAGGCATTTGAAAATGATGTTGAGGTTTCTTATATCATTTTTTTCAAAACTGAATAGTTTGCGCGAGAGACTTTTTCAAAGTGCTAAAATGTGTGTCCCCCCCCCCGTAACTTCTAAAATATGGGCATGATAATACTGAAAAAAATATATGATGTGTATTACTATACAAACTACTAACGAAAATTGGTTTGAATGAGATCTAGCCCGTAGTTCTATTTTTAAACGTCATAAATCAAAATACTTACCTAATTTGGCTCCCATGATTTTCACACAAACGGGATTTTCTATATATATGATAGTACGGAACCCTTAGTGCGCGATCCGACTCGCACTTGGCCGGTTTTTTGTATTTTAAACTAATAAAAGACATCAAACTAAACTACTTTGCCTGTGGAATGCTTATCTAAAATATTGTAATTTTCAAAATATTTTATACATTAAAAGTGTCGTACCTAGATCAGACTGAGAAAGTATAATGAGGTTCTTAGCCTCAGCTCAAAAAAAAACATCTTGTGATTTGACCATATGTTTTTATGTATTAATTATTTTGAAAATTACAAAATTTTTTGATAATTCCATAGGCGAAGTTGTTCAGTTTGATGTCTTTTATCAATAAAAATTTTTATAAAAAGGGTATGTTTTAAAAACGAGGTATAGGCCAATTGAGTACCTCCTTTTTAACATAGATAAAAGGGCCATAAATCCAAAAAGGGGTAGCCAGAGCTTCATAGCTAGAAACTCCTCAGCTCCATTTGTCAGTTGATATGGAAAAGATGGTAGAAATAAAGTATCGTTGGTGATGCATCTCCAACCTCATCGCCCGAAAAGCCGCATACCCTTCGTCGCCATTTACGACACCCATGGGTATAAAGGGGTAGTGATATTCTAAGCCGGCACTACACGGCAATTTTTTGGAACATACCATATGGGAACCGTGAAATATCCAACACAATCGAACGAGTCCTCAAATTTTTCGGTATTATCCATGAATGGTTGCATCTGAAAAATATAATATATACATAATAAAATATTTAGAAAATATTTTGGTATATACATACATTTATACACTTACGGCTATATATCCCTAGGAGGGGTAGCCAGACCTAAGGAATTAGAAATTCCTCAGCAAATTTTGGAAGTTAAGTGGCGAAAAGATGGTAAAATAAAGGTTGTGGGTGATGGGTCTCCGCATCGCCCAAATCAATTAAAAAACTCCAAAACCCTTAGTCACCTCTTACATACACCCACGGGAAGAAACGGCGTAGTGCTATCCTAAGCCGACACTTCACAGTTTTACGTTTAAGCAAACTATCATAAAATGTATAAAAACATAAATTTGTTATAAGTTTCAACATCCCTATTATAAGCACAGATAACATAACATATATTCACGCCATTAGTTCCCAGTTAGGGTAGGCAGAGACTATCGATCGCCACTTCGTACGATCCTGGCAAACCTCTCTAGCTTCGTTTACACCCTTCAATCATTAATTATTAGCATACATCAAATTTAAAACACTTTACAGACCTAATAGTCTTTACAAAACCATGAGTACACTGTCCAAGCAAAACGTGGGTACTTACTTTGGACACTAGGTGGCGCTGTCATGTGTTGTTCAGAAGTATTGGTATCTCTGCCAACCCCTTCCGGGATAAACGGCGTGAACGTTTATGTTATGTTATGTTAAAGTGATCAGTAAATATATGATCATGATTGGTACTTTACCTGCACATCCCTTAATTTCAAGCTCGCTTCCTCCGAAGAGTAGACAAGGGGTAGTCTGCACTGATAAGATTTTCCGAGCACAGCTGCCGGGGCGTCGGGAGGTGCGGGCGCTTGTAAGTAGAGACCTGTTGACTCTAGACCTCTGAAAATTTAAAATAAAATATGATATAAAATTAATAGAAAATTGAAAATAGGTTAAGGTCAAATTCGGTAAATGCAGAATGAAAGTAAATTGGTGAAAGGTGTACAAAGAGCCAATACATAATTGGTACTAAAAGTACCAATGTGGATTGCAACGTCAGTAGAGTTAGATCGAGCAAGACGAAGAAAAACACATCCCGAGGTAACCCACGTGACTATTTTGTACTCAGTCATGTGACAGTGTATTCGTACAAAACGGCGATAGGCCTGCCCCCTATCACGTGAGTACACTGTCCAAGCAAAACGTGGGTACTCTGAACACCAGGTCACAATGTCACGTGATGCTCAGAAGTATTAGTACCTCTGCCATCACCTTCAGGGATATTCGGGTTGAACGTTTATGGTTATGTTATGTATGTATAAAATTAATAGAAATACACACATACATACATACATATACTCACGGCTATAAATCCCTTGAAGAGGTAGCCAGAGCTTTGGAATGAGAAATTCCTCAGCCACTTTTGGAAGTTGCGTGGAGAAAAGATGGTGGAATAAAGGTTGTTGGTGATGGGTCTCCAACCGCATAGCCCAAAAATCCCTTAAAAGCCCCAATACCGTTAGTCGCCTCTTACGTACACCCACCGGAAGAAATGGGGTAGTGTTATTCTAAGCCGACACTACACAGCAATATCCCGAAGAAACCCACATGCCTACGTTGTTCTCGGTTATGTAACAGCGTATTCATACAGAAAGGCGCTAGCCGTGCGCCTACCTCGTGAGTACACTGTCCAAGCTAAACGCGGGTACTTTAAAAACCAGATACATGAATGACTCATCAAGTACAGAATTATTTGTACCTCTGCCATTCCTTAGAGGATATGCGGCGTAAACGTTTGAGTATTTATTTGAGAAAACTAAATAACAATAACATAACATAAACGTTCACGCCGAATATCCCCGAAGGGGTTGGCAGAGGTACTAATACTTCTGAACATCACGTGACATCGTCACCTAGTGTTCAGAGTACCCACGTGTTGCATGGACAGTGTACTCACGTGATAGGGGGCAGGCCTATCGCCGTTTTGTACAAATACACTATCACATGACTAAGTACAACTCAGCTATGTGGGTTTCCTCACAGGAAAACTAAATAACTTGTATATCGTATCGAGTATAAGAATACGATCAAAATAAGACCACGGCTAATCTCTGCCTTTTAAAATACAGGTTGTACTTAATTTGCAGGGTGCAAAATTGTATCATTATTATTATCATTGTTCTTACGTTTGCCGTGTAGTGCCGGCTAAGAATGTCGCTACCCCATTTCTACCCGTGGGTGATCGTAAGAGGCGACTAAG
This sequence comes from Bedellia somnulentella, assembly GCA_963576735.1. Lineage (NCBI taxonomy): Eukaryota > Metazoa > Arthropoda > Insecta > Lepidoptera > Bedelliidae > Bedellia > Bedellia somnulentella. The sequence continues at coordinate 1,554,699 of OY755192.1, read as the reverse complement.
GGTATGGGGCTTCTTAAGTGATTTTTGGGCGATGTGGTTGGAGACCCGTCACAAAAAACATTTATTATTACCATCTTTTCCCCAATCAACTTCTAAAAGTGGCTGAGGAATTTCTCATTCCAAAGCTCTGGCTACCCCGTTAAGGGATTTATAGCCGTGAGTATATGTATGTATGTATGTATGTTTACTCTTGAGAGTCTTGAAACTATTAATCGCGTAAAAGTTTCTTGGACGTCGTGTACTTTATTAATGCCAAAATTTTAGCATAGAAAGATGGATTCTGACAGTAGCATGAGGCTTGTGAAAGCGAGTATGTCATATGAGAAGTGAGAAACTGACAGATTTTACATGGATACTAGCGAGTATGTTACATGAGACATCATATCAGTTTCTCATTTCTCATGTGACATACTCGTTCTCACAAGCCTCATGCTACGGGCTGGTATCTTACCGTTTGACTTCCACCCCGACCGCCTGCCACCAACCTGACGCTTGCTTGAAACTGAACTCCAGAGTTATCTGAAATTATGTTTTAATTATTAATTACTAGCTGACTTTTGTCGTGTAGTGCCGGCTTAGAATGTCGCTACCCCTTTCTACTGATGGGTGTCGTAAGAGGCGACTCAGGGTATTGGGGCTTTTTATTGGATTTTTGGGCGATGTGGTTAGAGACCCATCACCAAAAACCTTTATTTTCACCATCTTTTCCCCACTCAACTTCCAAAAGTGGCTGAGAAATTTATAATTCCTTAGCTCTGGTTACCCCTTCTAGGGAAATATAGCCGTGAGTATATGTATGTATATGTACTAGCTGACCCGACAGACTTCGTAATGTGAATTTGCTTATGCCAAACTTTAGGCGTTTTCTCCGGTACTATGAGTTCAATCAGGCGAAGATTTATTTGGTATTTTTTTCCAGTATAAAAAGTATCCTATGTTTTAATTTGGGTCATTATCTAGCATTCTGCTTAATTTCATTCATATCCATTATGTAATTGAGAAGCCTTTTTAACACAAACACACAAACATCCAAACATCTAAACTTTCACATTTAAAATATTAATAGGATATATATTTACTTCTTATAACAATAATAGTAATAAATTTGTATATTCATAACAGCGATAAGTCTGTCCTCTATCACGTCAGTGTACTGTCCAAGCAAGTCATGGGTACTCTGAATACTGGATGACAATAATGTCACGTGATGATACGGCGGGAACGTTTGAGTTGAGATAAATATAATTGTTTATTTGTATTTTGCTGTGTAGTGTCGGCATAGAAAAACACTACCCCATTTCTTCCGGTCGGTGTAAGTAAGAGAAAACTAACGGATTTGGAGCTTTTAAGGGATTTTTGGGCGATGTGGTTGGAGACCCATCACCGAAAACCTTTATTTTACCATCTTTTCCCCACTAAAATTTCCAAACGTGGCTGAGGAATTTTCAATTCCTTAGCTCTGGCTACCCCATCTAGGGATTTATAGCCGTGAGTATATGTATGTATGTAAGTAAATTAAAAACTAAAGAAAATTTCTGTGTAGCGTAAAGTAAAGTATGGTTGGTGATGAGACCACAGCCTCATTGCCTAACGATCCATAAGAAGCCCAAATGCCTTATGTCGCCTTTAACAAAATTTGCGGAAAGAAACTGGTTACTGCTGTTCTAAATCGGCATTATAGATTTTATATATCCTATCTTATCTATTCTATACATGAAATATATTTTCAAAATAATTATCAGGGGGTGATTAGTGATCGATACTGATGCCAAAAATGCAATCAGTAAATTTTTTGTCTGTCTGTCTGTCTATCTGTCGCTTTGTATGTTCCTTATGGAAACAAAAACTACTCGACGGATTTTAACGAAACTTGGCACAATTATTTTTCATACTCCTGGGCAGGTTATAGTATACTTTTCAGCAGAGTTGTAAAGGGGAATTGGGGGATATTTTGGGAAAACGGTAGAAATTACTATATTTTTTAAGCTTCCATCGCGTGTGCAGCCTTAGTTGTTTAAGTTACATTGAAATCATGTATGACAGAAATATTTTTCCTAAAATTTTATAAAAAAGAACGTATGACAGCATTCGTCTATCTTTTATGGTTAGCTCACAATATCACGTGTAACTCCTGATAGCTTAGCAGTTCGGAGCATTCTGATTATATTTGTTTACTCTCACATTTATAATACTCTCACTCATGTCTTATTAAAAAGTTAACATCATTACCTATTCAATAAAAAAAGAATCATGGAAATCGGTAGAGAAACACTGTAATTAAATTACACATGAAATAAGTCATCGCGCCCGTGATCAAAACCAAATAATTACTAATTTAAATATTACATACTAGATGGCGCCAGTAGTTGCAGTTGTTATAAGTACTTCATATCGTTTTACTCAACTCAACTTCAACTCATTCTAAAAATTAGCTTATGTTCGGAGACACTAAACCGTTCATATGAGCGCTTTCATAGAAATCACAAAGCTACACTATTCAGGAGTGGTCTAAGTAGTAATCATTGCGCTTGAGCATTCAAAGCTTGAGCAGTGGTTCATGAAACCTCAGATATTAAAAAACAACGCTACCCGTGCGAAGCTGGGCCGATCCACTAGTAGGTCATAAATAGTAACTCATAAATAAAAAAAATCATACCTTATCCCTCGTATTTTCTCCATCAGCGAATCGAACGACCAAGTTGGTATAAAGACGAGTAGGCTTCACGGTTTGTTCTCCGATTGGGGTAGACAGGAGAGTTTTAGTGCCGTCTGGCCAAGTGAGCTCGGGGTAGCTGCTAGAGTAGAATAGAGCGCCTCTGCCTGGTGGACCTTTAAGAGTGTGGGACAATTATATTTTAATTGATTTTTTGTTACTCATTGTGTATTTTACAATGTCTAGCTCTTAAATGCTCTTGTATCATAATTCTTGATATTTCTAATTGCATTTTAGATTGATATATTTTATTTATTTATTTATTTACACACAAAATATAATCTTGACAGATGAGACACCTAATATGATTACATTTCACTTAACATTTCAATCGCAAATGTATACAATAACACGTAACAGATAATACAAATTACGTTAGCGACAACCGAAGGACTTAAAAAAAAACAAAATTGTTTTAACTAAGTTTAATGTAAAATAACTATAACTAATTACAACTAGTCTATTCGATGTTAGAAATAGGAATGTGAAACAGAATACAATATAAAATTACGAGGTTCCGTGGAAACGCAGTGTCAGCAGTGACCGCGTATTGCTATGCACCGAAGTCACGTAGGCAGCGTATGATATGATGTCACCTAGCGTCAGCGATATAGTATGGACAGTGGTACATAATTCACATAGAACAAAAAAGCTAAGAAAAGAAACACACAATAACAACAACACAATATAAGAATATGTATTCTGTTTCCGTATAAAAAGTTTTTATTTATACTTTTAATGAAATATAAATTTAATGTTGTTATTATATTGTAGGTTGTATTTAGTTTTCTATATGAATAATTAAATACTTGACTTTTCTCCTCTTTCTAGTTTTTGGAGAACTAATACCATACCATGATAAAAAACAGAAAGTTTCCTGCTTAACCTCATTTATTTGCTTAACCATTTCTGTTTGATCATAAAACCTTGTTTAGATGGTTTTTTCTACGTACCTGTAGCATTGTACAAAGCAAAACCGTCCCCAGTTTTGGCGGTCTTCTCCGGGACTTCGGTGGTGAGGGAGTCCAGGCCGCGACGACGACGACGCAGCCACTCGCGAGATGTGGATATAGAGTTACCTGTACGAAGAGATATATTTATTTATTTAATGAAAGAAATTTACACATATTTGCCGTGTAGTGTCGGCTTAGAATAACACTACCCCTTTCTACCCGTGGGTGATCGTAAGAGGCGACTAAGGGTATAGGGGCTTTTTAAGTGGTTTTTGGGCGATGCGGTTTGAGACCCGTCACCAAAAACATTTATTATTACCATCTTTTCCCCAATCAACTTCCAAAAGTGGCTAAGGAATTTCTCATTCCAAAGCTCTGGCTACCCCGTTAAGGGATTTATAGCCGTGAGTATATGTATGTATGTATGTAAATTTACACACACTCATCTAAAATAACGCCCAAACTACTATAAGAGATGTGAAAGGCCCTAGTGTACATTTTGCTTGGTTACCGCTGCCACTGCTACAACTACACTTAAAACAGATTGAATAATAAATTCAGTTTTTGTACTGTAACGATATTTTTAATCCGCAGCATAATATCATTTTTGATTTAAAAAGGGGACAAATCTTTTTTTAAAATAAAGTTATAGTGCGGATTGGTGCAATTAAAATTACATAAATGGTGAAGAAAGATTTTTAAGAATTGTTTTTATAGTAACGGCCAATAGAAGACGATTGTTCGTAGCACAGCTTCTCGACCAACATTTCCGTACAATATAATAGAATAAAAAACTATTTATTGTACATCACAGTTAAAACATTTTACATAGATAATGTTATTTAAAGAATACAATAGAAGTAAAATTGGCGGTTTATAAAGCGATCTCTTCCACACAACCTTTAAATGGTGAGATCAGTACGTTAATGAAAACAACAGGTAGACGTTTGAGACATTATCGAATGTCTTTTAACGCTCTATCTCTTGGAACAATCTCTTTAAAAGCGCGAACCCAACTTCGCCTTATATGATACCTATATACATATATAAACTTACGGCTTAGAATAGCACTACCCCATTTCTTCCGGTGGGCGTACGTAAGAGGCGACTAACGGTATTGGGGGCTTTTAAGGGATTTTTGGGCGGTTGGAGACCCATCACCAACAACCTTTATTTTACCATTTTCTCCCCACACAAGTTTCCAAAAGTGGCTGAGAAATTTCTTATTCCTTGGCTCTGGCTACCCCTTCTAGGGATTTATTGGCGTGAGTATATGTATGTATGTATGTGTGTGTGTATGTACGGCTATAAATTCCTAAAAAGGTAGCCAGAGTTTCAGAATACGAAATTCCTCAGCCACATTTGCAATTTGATAGGGGACAAGATGGTAGAAATCGCATCGCCCAAAAACCACATAAGAAAGATATAGATCAACACTATAGAGCCAACGTGGAAGGTAATGTGAGTAGAGGACGACCACGGAGGACACACCTGGACCAAATAGAGTGTGTGCTCAAAAAGGCCGGCGTCCGAAGTATGAAGAATAAAAGAGCATGTATGAGAAGAATGATGAATGTAACAGAAGCAAAAGTGATTTGCCTGGATCGTACAAAGTGGCGATCGATAGTCTCTGCCTACCCCAATGGGAACAATGGGCGTGAGTATAAGTAAGTAAGTAAGTAAGATCAACACTATTCTAAGCCGAAGCTTACAATTGATAAACTTATCTGAGTTCAGTACTTACCAAGAATCCCCAGCACTTTTCCTTCTCCATAGATATCTTCCAGCCGCGCAAACGTCTCAGTCATCTGAGCATCGCGCTCCGACCACGGCCCTTCGAGAATCAGCATCTGGTGACAATGAAATATAATAAATATAAGGGCACATTATACACAGATCAAGTTATTCCTTATCTTAGTTAAACTTTCATTATGAGATACTAACTCAACGATATATTTAATATTATATAATACTATTATATAATGCCGTGTAGTGTCGGCTTAGAATAGCACTACCCCGTTTGTACCGATGGGTGTACGTAAGACGCGACTAACGGTATTGGGGCTTTTAAGGGATTTTTGGGCGATGCGGCTGGAGACCCATCACCAACAATCTTTACTTTACATTCTTTTCCCCACTCAATTTCCAAAAGTGGCTGAGGAATTTCTAATTCCTTAGCTCTGGCTCCCCCTTTTAGGGATTTATAGCCGCAAGTATATGTTATATTATGTTATATAATACTCATATAAATATCATCCAAGATTAAGAAACACATAAATGCTCATCACATAAATGTTGCTCTCAGCGGGATCTAAACCGCAATCTCCGGGCCAAGAAGGTATAGTTATATAGTTTACTTTCACGCTATAGTTTTGAAAGGGGTGATAACTTTGATTAAAACAAAATAGCGGAAGATAGGTGACTCGCCTCAAGCGCGTGGACCCTTTAAATCAGGCTAACGTCGCCTAATTGCGCTCAGTCGCAATCGACAAGTGACAGGAACTATTTTGTTTTAATCAAAGGGTGATAATGGTACTTTTTGTTTCAAGTGTCATGTGGCTTTAAATACCACAAGTCACGTACAATGGTCCTAAAGGTGCCGCAAAATACAGTCGCAAACAAATACAGTCGCATGCACAATTTTAATCTCAACATGAAAAATGGTACTTACAAATTTACTTAAACATTAAAACAATAAAAAAAGACAAAAAACAAGTGATAAGAAAATTATAAATTTAACAAATGTGAAAAGGTCCTGCCTCAGCTTAGTGTTGTGTACACTGATTTTCAGTCAAGACCCATTTGGATTGACACAAATTAGCAACAAAATAAATAGTAGCAGTAGTAATAGTTATATAAAAACAAAAACCAAAAAACCAAAAAAATAGTGTTTTGAATGTTATTCCACTAGTCTGAATTCAGATATGGAATGATTCAGAACGTCTGAATCAGAGAAGTGGAATGTGAAAATCTCTTTATGACTGGTATTAATAATATAAACATGTTCTAAAAATCATCGCTTTAAATCTCTTTGCATCAATTTTAATCGCAAATTATTTATACTCTCGCTATTTCCAATAGGGTAGGCAAAGACTATATTCATACATACAAACATACATAATACTCACGGCTATAAATCCCTAAAGGAGTAGCCAGAACTTCAGATTCTGAAAATTCTTCAGCCAATTTGGAAGTTATGTGGAGAAAAGATTGTAAAATAAATGTTTTTGGTGAGAGGTCTTCAACCACATCGCCCAAAAATCAATTAGGAAGCCCGTTACTCGCCCATGGGAAGAAATGGGGTAGTGCTACTCTAAGCCGGCACCACACAGCCAAAACTTTGTAAAATCCCAGTAAACCTCTTTTGCTTCCTACAAATCATCAATAGGCTGAGAATTTGGATCGCCAAACTTCTCTAGTTGGAAGCATATTATCAAGAATCGATATTCCCCAGGCACAGCAATATTGCTTGCAACTTGCACTGGGAGCACATCAGTGGGTTTGCGTTTCTAGGAAGCGAGCCCTGGACACGCATGCGCTTTGGGGAAATCCTAGATTAAATGTATATAATTGAGGGTAGAGGTATATACCACATGAATGGTGGTGATGTCGTGATTTTATACGTTTATACAGTGCATGGCCCTCCCACTTGCGCGTAAGTTTGAGTTTGAATTTTAAAATATGCTTAATAAATACTTTAAGATAACTGGACCTATCTTTTGGACCAAAACAAAAAAATATCATATTTATAATAAAATAATTTATTTTATTACATATAAATATATTATTATTATATATAATATCTACAAACCGCGACAGTTTAAAAAGTGTACAAACAAAAAAAGACCTCTTTCATACTACTACATATATCAAGTTTTTTTTTCGAAATACACATTTACGTACAATCACACCACCACAAATTATATGGGTAGGGAGTAAGTTTCTCCAACCGCATCGCCCAATAATCCTTCAAAAAGCCCCAATACCCTTAGTTGCCTCTTGCGATCACCCATGGAAGAAATGGGGGGGTGCTATGGAGGGGGTGGTGATGGTGCTTTCGCATCATCCAAATACGTTTATCTTCTTACACATAGACTTCGGGCATCCGCCAGTTTACCAACGACTCAATTTGGAAGCATAAAATCAGAAATCGAAATACCCCAGGCTCAACAATTTCACTTGAAGTGAGCCAGCACTAGGTGCACAAAATTGGGTGTCTGTTTCTATGGAAATACATACATACATATACTCAAGGCTATAAATCCTTAAAGAGGTAAACAGAGCTTCAGAATAAGAAATTCCTTAGCCACTTTTGGAAGTTGCGTGGGGAAAGGATGGAAATATTTCCAGGCAATTCACGCATCACCCCCACATGACACCCGTGAGAAGAAATGTTATAGTGTTATCATAAGCCGACGATGATACATGGCATGCCTGTATATTGGCCCAAGCATGTATAACTTAGCACATAAAACAAGGTCAACTTCCAAATGTGGCTCAGGAGTTTCCAGCTCCAAGGCTCTGGCTACCCCTTTTTGTGATTTATGGCCGTGAGTATATGTATGTATGTATAAAACTATTAAAACCACGAAACATCAACACGACAGCAAAACTCAAGTCTCTTTCAAACCATCAACCTACTCGCACAGATTTCCATCTCTTTTCAAAGATGTTAATTGGAAGCATAAATCAATATAACCCGGGCGCAATCAGTGCTTCCAGTGCAGATGCACTGAGGGCATACAAGTGTATACATAGACTAAATATACTACCTAGAGGTAGGGTGGAGTGGCAGCTGTATGGAAATGAAGCTGTTTTTTTTTGTAGCTAGAACGAATAATAATGTAAAATGAACTCATTTATTTGTGATGATATTAATTTAAATTTAAATATGGGATAAAATTTATTGAAATATTTAATTAAAAAAGAAATCATTAATTATGTTAATCATAACTTTATTAACCGTACCTAGTTTGCCAACCAAATCACGGATAAATTATTCAACTTCCTTGTCAACATGAAACAACAAAAAATATTCGTGTTATTATGATAAATATTATTTTATTTATTTACTTAACTTGAAAAAAAAAGTATAATAAACGGCGATAAACTTGCCCCTATCCCAAGCATAACTGAACTTGGACGCATAATATCGAAATCCATATTCCCCGGGCTCAACAAGTGCTTCCAGTGCACCTGCACTAAGGGTATACAAGTGTGAGTGCGTTTCTAGGAACCAAGCCCCGGACAACCTACGCATGCGCATTGAGCTACAGGCATATTCTAGACTAAATATATAACCTAGGAGTGGGTTGGCACCTGTATGGAGGTGAAGCTGGGTTTTATAAGTGTAACAGAATAGTGGGTAGGTAGAAGGAAAACTGTGCTGCATTTCTTTGTGATAGATTACATTTTAAAACAAATAAGAGGTTTATATTGATTATTAAAAAATATATGTTAATTTACAATTCGATGGGTTTTTTGTACAGATTTATAAATTTTCTTGTAATCGTTAGTGAGACTTTAGGTTATTTTTTTGTTTTTGTCATAGAAAGGAATTTCAAGGAGAAGTTTAATATACATATCTGTAGGTTTATTAAATATCGTTTTAAACAAAACTTTTTCAACAATTGTACATGACTAGCACGACAAAATATAGCCCACCACACCCAAATATTTAGCTTGTAAATACAACCCCAAAAGGTCAATCACATGTTTTAGTTCATAAAAGAAACGGCCCCCTGATTGTGTATCTTTTGCGAGTGACGATTGTGTCGCAAGTTGCACGATTGTCGTTGTCAATGTCATAAATTTGTATGCGATCTGACACTTTTGACAGCGACAATATTGCAACTTGCGACACAATCGCGGTCGCTAAAGATACATAATCAGCCCGCCGATCTCTGAACCCTTACTATCTTTTGTAACCGACGATTTTTTTTGCAATCTGTCTTGATTACCTATGCAACTAGCAACGCAATCAACATTCGCAAAGATCCATAAAAAGCATTCCGAAATTCGACCTGCTGCTATCTTTGTTAAAACGTGAGTTTTCAGAATCAGTAGTTGCAAATTGCAACACGTGGGCGTATAAATCACTAGATTCACACCTACGCCGTTGGGACCTAGGACGTCAAAGTCTACAACCATTTTGTTCTGCACCCGACTGACATTTATACACATAGATACACCATCAGAAGGGCAAGCACGAGCGCTATTTTATCGACACGATAACGGTTAGAATGAGATGGCAGTATACGATACTAAGTAAGTGCGTAAGAGATGGCTGCTTTATCGCACGCGATAACTATTTTAAACACCGCTCGTACTAGCCGGGCTGTTCTCATTAGGGAAGGCAGAGACTATCGATCGCCACTTCGTGTGACCCTGGCAAACCTCTCTGCCTTCGTTTACATCCATCATACTTCCAACGACTGACACTCTTTCCTCATATGTTAGAATAGCTGAACAGGTGTGTTATGATTTAGATATAAATGTGAAGTACAATCGTTCTTTTGTTCATTTACTATATACTCTGTCCTAATCCTGATGTATTTCTACCCAACTGTTTTGGAAGTTTTATTATAAAAAATACACAGTTGCTTCCAGTCTTTGTCAACATGTAACTTACAAAAAAACAATCGCTTTCATATTTCCCTATTTTTGTGAACGCAAAGAAAACGCCCGATTTCTGAATTGAATACCAGCTGAGAACAACTTAAGTATCGTTCTGTCGCATTGAAATCTTAACAACTGAATGAGACAAAACGATACTTAAGTCGTTCTCAGCTTGAATACTCAATTCAGAAATCGGGCGTAAGTATTTTATTATGATTGTTTAAGCAAAACATCGTGAATAAAGCCACTAAATTGCTAAATTGCACTTAGTTATGTGTCCGGGTATCCATACAAAACAGCGATAGGCCTGCCCCCAGTCACGTGAGTATACTGTCTAAGCCAAACGTGGGTACTCCGAACACCAGTTGACAATAGTTTGTTAATATTTGTATCTATGCCACCCCTTTCGGAGTATATAACATAAACTTTTGATTTTTTGAATCAAATCTCTTTCGCACTCGCACAGATTTCCGTCTCTTTACCAACTTTTCCAACTTCTCAAATTGGCAGCATCAAATCAAAATCAATATTCCCCGGGCGCAACAAGTGCTGCCAGTGCATGTGCACTAGAACAGCCCTGGGAGACCTACGCATGCGCTATGACCTACGGGATAATTCTAGACTAAACATGAAAGTGGGGTGGGGTGGGGTGTCACCTGGATGGAGTTGAAATGTAATTAATAATTCTGTTATTTTATTTATCGAATAATAATGACAACTTTTGGAAGAAATGGCGTAACATCTTCATTTTTTTACTTGTTTACTATTTAAATTATTCAACTTTTTTTCAACATGTACTAACAAAAATCATTCGTATTTTTTTATTTTTTTTTTATTTTCTATTATTCGTAGTAGTTATGTACAATAATGTCAAGTGATGTTAAGAAATATTAGAGCCTCTGCTGCCCCTTCGGAAATATGCGGCTTGAACATTTGAGTCTTAGAGTAAAACCGTATATCTGTCTCTTTTCCAACGATGCAATTTGGAAGCATAAAATCTAAATCAATATTTCCCGGGCTCAACAAGTGCTTCCAGTGCACATGCACTAGGAACATCCCCGGTCGACCTACGCATGCGCTATGAGCTACGGGCATATTCTAGAATAAATATATGACCCATAATAGGGGTGGCATCTGTAGGGGTGTAAAGTAAGGATTTTATTTAACACTACATCAACACCTGCGCCCTTCGAACATGGGTCATGAAAATCTATCGCCAATTTCTTCTACACTTCCTTCCTCGTATGTGAGAAACACCTAACAGGTGTGTTATGTTTAAGATCTAAATGACAAAATGGTATAACATCTTCATTCTTTTGTTTGTTTGCTATGCATTCAGTACTTATATTATTTTGAGGACTGTTTTGGAAGAGGTTTAAGTCATTAAAAAATACATGTTTGCTTAAGCTGTGTAGTGTCGGCTTAGAATAGCACTACCCCATTTCTTCCGGTGGGTGTACGTAAGAGGCGACTAACACTATTGGGGCTTTAGAGAGATTTTTGGGCGATGCGGTTGGAGACCCACACCAACAACCTTTATTTTACCATCATTTCCCCACTCAACTTTCCAAAAGGCTGAGGAATTTTTAATTGCTTAGCTCTGGCTACCCCTTTTAGGGATTTATAGCCGTGAGTATATGTATGTATGTATGTATTATTAAATTTCTTTGTCAACATGTAACTACCAAAAATACATTCGCGTAACTTTGAGCTTTAACGTTTTCCCCATTTTTCGTAATCGCAAATTACGAGTATTCTATCATTATTGTTTAAGGCGAGGGAATCAACGTAATGACACCCACATGGCTAAATTGCACTTAGTTTAGTTATGTGACCGTGTATCCGTAAAAAATAGCGATAGCTAGTCCAAGCAAAAAGGTGAAGGCTGAACACCATCTGACGTTTGTGTCTCTGGTTCCCTTCAAATTATTAAAGTTTCATAATTTGGAAGCAAAAAATCAAATCAATATTCCCCGGGCTCAACAAGTGCTTCCAGTGCATCTGCACTAGGAACAGACAGGTGTGAGCACTTCTAGGAACCAAGCCCCAGACAACCTACGCATGCGTTTTGAGATACGGACATACTCTGGAAATATACAACCTAGAATAGAGGGGACACTGTATGTATACAGTAGTATGTATGTATATAAAGGTGGTTAAGGTAAAATTTTATGGAGTTCGAGGAAATGTTGTGAATAAAAAGTCAGCTAGAAAAAAAAAACAAAAATCTACTCTTTTTCTTTGTGATGATAATAATTTGAATCAAAATTGATAGAAAAGATGGATTTAAAAAAGTAATCATAATTCATGTTAATTTATAAATGATTGGGATTTCTATAAAGTTTTATCAAGGTTCTTATTTCCTACTCGCACAGATTTCCATCTCTTTTCAAAGATGTTAATTGGAAGCATAAATCAATATTCCCCAGGCTCAACAAGTGCTGCCAGTGCATCTGCACTAAGGGCACACAGGTGTGAGTGCGTTTCTAGGAACCGAGCCCCGGACAACCTTCGCATGCGCTGTGAGCTACAGGCATATTCTAGACTAAATATAAAACCTACGTTTTACTTTATTGTGCAATCCCGCCTGACTCTTCTTTTTTCATATGTCAAAATAGCTCAACACATGTGTTGTGTTTAAGTTCTAAATGTGAGATACAAAATGGCGTCATATCTTTGCTCTTTTGTTTTGATACTCAGTTTTAGCCTTAATTTACGCGACTGCTTGGGAAAGAGGTTTATTTTGTATTTAAAATCAGACCTAAGCTTTAGTTAGCGAATCGAAAATATTAAAATATTACTTGTAATGAGAAACGTGTCATTAAGAATACGTAAATCAAGTGATTTTATTGGTTCCTAAAATATAATTTTCCTCGCACAGCTCTTAACTTATGCAATTTCTTTTACAACTGTATTCATAACTGAACAATCGCGAGATTTCGTGCCTTTTTTATAAAAAAATATTACAACTAATGGAATTGTTATTTTGACGTTCAGTGAGCAAAAAAATCCTTAAATAGACAAATATGGTGATAAAAAGTTTAAAAGACCACCATGACGAAAACGAAGACCTAACTGCAACGACCTTGAATGAAAAGTGCTGCCTATACAAAACAATACAAAATCTGACACAATTCAAATAGACTAACAATGAAAGTACATGTACATTTTAAGCCTATTTTAACCAAATCATCACGTACCTGAGTCTCATTGCTGATATAGTCAGGATGAACATCCAGGGATTCTTGCGGCAGCGACAGGTACGGCTTTCCTTCCAACATCTTCATCAGCCTCGGGAAGCATCCGCTGGACAACGGCAAAGAATCCTTGTTGTTAAACACCACAATCACTGGTTGTTCCCCATAGATCTTTAACAACTCATCTTGAGTAACATATTCTAACGCCGGTCTTTTGTATTTAGCCAAAGAATTCGGCCCAAAGAATAGGAAGGGACCTTCTAAGTAGTCCACATTTCCATAAACGCATAATAAAGCTGATAGAATCAGGAAAACAGGTAATTTCGATCCCATTTTCGCTTCAGAACTGTGGGTTGTCGAAGGCTCGGGCCACCTATCTGAGATGTATTGATTTTCATCGCGCCTGCGTAGAGGGATGAATGGAAATAGAATGGAGCCCCAGCGGCGGTTACTAGGGAAACCGTTGCCAGGGTACTATACTTTTATTTTACCTTTGTTTGTTTTCTTTTGCGTATAATTGTGTTGTAAATCGGGTTTTTTTTTCAGTAATTTTCTTTAATGATAGCAATAACTGATACATAACTTTTTCTTAAGAAAATGAAGAACTTATATGTTCATGAAAATTAATATCTTAAATCAACAAAGATTCCCAAGTTTTGGGATGTTTCTTGAAGCTGTCTTAAAATCTACCAAAAACTTGATGTCACACGACCTGGTTATGCATACTATTGCAAAAATGTTAATTATTTAAATATAAAATAGATTTCAATAAGACGATAAAAAAAGTGTTAGTAGTTAGACACCTCTTTAGTCTAATCATTTGCATGCTTGCCACAATAAGGACTGATGACTTGATGAAAGTTACCGGAAGCCCAGGGATGAGAAGCCGTTGTATATATATTTAAGGGTCCAATATTTCCAGCAGTAAATATCTATTGCACATACATCACGCCAATATATTCCAAAAGGTAGCCAGAGTTTCAGGATTAAAAATATTTCAGCCACATTTGTATGAATAGTAGGAAAAAGATTCCAAAAACCACTTAAAAAGTCCCAATACCCACGGGAAAAATAGCCTAGTGATATTTTAACCCGACACTACACAGCTATCTTTTGTCTGAGATAATAATCATTCCTTCCGTATCATAAGTCACGTGGAAAATTCCAGGTAGTGCACGTGGGCGCATAAATCATTACATTCAGACCTGCGCAATGGGAATCTGGGACGTGGCCTTTGGTTCGCCATTTTGTTGTGCATCCTCGTGACCGTTGGATTTGAGTCAAATCATTTGACTCTAAGAATAGCATTTCCTTGCTGAACTTCTAAAAACCTCTTTTCAACAGTTTACCTAATAAGTGTGACATTTTTTAATGGACTTATTGTAAATGACCAAGAGTGTCCGAATTTGAACTATCAGATTAGCCTCAGTTTTCCTGGATATTGCAGGTTGGATAATCTAATTGATTCCGTGCTTCAGAGGGCACGTTTAGCCTTAATGGTAAGTAAAGTGTATTTATTAGGCTTGTCACAAAAGAACCGATGACCTGGTGAAGGTAGCTAGAAGCCGTAAGTGGAGCACTATTTCTAAAAGTAAATATCTATTGTCTGGGTTTATAAGATTATATGAGAGACAACCGTGATAGCACAGTGGGTAGAACACCGCTTATTGTACAGACGATGAGGGTTCTAATCAGGCCTACACCAATTTGTCTTTGTCAAAAAAGCCTCATACCCACAGTCGCCTCTTGCGGCACCCGTAGATAGAAAGGGATAGCGACATTCTAAGCCGGCACTACAGGGCAGCATTGGCATTGGGATTATAATATGAAACTATATGAAATTATCATACATACATATACTCACGGCTATAAATCCCGTAACGGGGTAGCCAGAGCTTTGGAATGAAAAATTCCTCAGCCACTTTTGGAAGTTGATTGGGAAAAGATGGTAATAATAAATGTTTTTGGTGACGGGTCTCCTACCACATCGCCCAAAAATCACTTAAAAAGCCCCTATACCCTTAGTCGCCTCTTACGATCACCCACGGGTAGAAATGGGGTAGTGTTATTCTAAGCCGACACTACACAGCACAGAAACATGAAATAATATATATGTTTTAACACATTTATCGTGATTTACGAAACTTGGTTCAAAGCCTTCCAGAACATTACGTGGAAAATTCCAGAATGTGCACGTGGGCGCAGAAATCATTATATTCAGACCTGCGCTTTTAAATCTGGGTCAGGTACGTTGGTCGCCATTTTGTTGAGCAACTATGTAGGAATATTTTCCAGCATTTTCCAGGAATATCTCTATTGATTTATGCAATCACCATGGGACTTTAAATTGCGTTTTAGACATCGAGTTTATTCATACATACATACATATACTTACGGCTATAAATCCCTAGAAGGGGTAGCCAGAGCTGAGAAATAAGAATTTTCTCAGCCACTTTTGGAAGTTGAGTGGGGAAAAGATGGTAGAATAAAGGTTGTTGGTGATGGGTCTCCAACCGCATCGCTCAAAAATCCCTTAAAAAGCCCCAATACCGTTAGTCGCCTCTTACGAACATCCACCGGAAGAAATGGGGTAGTGCTATTCTAAGCCGACACTACACAGCATTTATCCATTACTTCTGAAACTATTAATGAACGCCGCGCCGTAAAAAAAACCAAAGAAAGGGCAGAGATACAAATAGTTTTATAAAACTCAAACTCAAACGTTCATACCGTGTATCCCCGAAGGGGTTGGCAGAGGTACTAATACTTATGAACATCGTGTGAGATTTGAAAAATAATAACAATTTGGAAAACCAACTGACGTTTTTAAAACTGGACCGGACAGTGCCACTGCCGCCGTGTGATAGATAGATAGATATGAACTCTTTTTAGGGTACTTTATTGGCCATTAATTCATCACAATGGTCTGTAAAATTCTAAGCTAATTGCGTTTCCTAACAGTATTTACTCTCAAGTTAGTCAGAGCTACTTAAAAACCTCATACTTATATGTATGACTTCTTCTTCTCAGGGCTTTTTATATAGGGATTTGGCCATAGTCCACGCATTAGAGTCACACATGACTAAGAATAACACTTCCCCATTCCTTAGAATAACACTACGTTCTCACAAGCGTTTCGTAAGAGGCGACCAAGAGTATTGGGGCTTTCAAAGTTATTTTTGGGCGATGCGGTTGGAGACCCATCTAAGATGTCTGAGGTATTTCTTATTCCAAAGTTCTGGCTACGCCTTGCTTACCCTAGGGATTTATAGCCGAAAATACGTATTTATGTAGGATGATGACTAACAAAAACACATCGACATTATTATGGAAGAAGTAATGAAAGCATTGAAAAGTATGAAAGTAGGTAAAGCGGCAGGGTATGATAGGATAAGTATCGAAATGCTGAGGGCTGGCAAAGGGTTAGTGGCTTCCTGGCTGTACTTCCTTTTTCAAAAGTGATGGTCGAGTGGTAAAGAACCACGAGATTGGTGCAGGGCAGTAATTGTGCCCTTATATAAAGGAAAAGGGTCACACCAGGAAGCTAAAAACTACCGCGGAATCAGCCTACGCAGTGTTGTCGGTAAATTGGATGCAAAGGTATTGATTGAAAGAGTGATGAATGAAACAGATGTCAAAATTTGGGATGTGCAAGCACGATTTAGAAAGGGAATGGCAAGTATGGATCAATTCTTCTTTTTAAGGTGCATCACTGAAAAGTTCTTAGCCAAGAATCGAAAGGAGTGTTGCTCCTTCATAGATTTAGAGAAGGCGTATGATAGGGTGGTAAGGAAGTATTTGTGTAAATTTTGACACAGGCGGGAATCGAACCCGCGACCTCGGGTATACGCCCCCGTTGCTCTGCCAATTGAGCTACCGTGTCTACTCCCGTTTCTTTCCTTTACTTACTTACTTATACTCACGCCCATTATTCCCATTGGGGTAGGCAGAGACTATCGATCGCCACTTAGTACGATCTTGACAAACCTCTCTTGCTTCCCTTACATTCATTATCCTTCTCATACATGCTCTTTTATTCTTCTCACTTCTGACCCCCGCCTTTATAAGAACGTTTCTTTCCTTTATTTATTCTTACTTCGTAATAATCCCCACATGAGGTTTTCACGAACAAAAACATTCAAATTAGAGGAGAATATGACTGAGTGCGTGATTGAGATCAATGGTAAAAAGTATAAGTATAAAGTATTCACCCTGAGCCAGTATACACTTTTCCATACGTCTGAACCTATTGGAAAATACCTGTGACCACTCTTCTTTAGATACCTCAGAAATCTCGAAATTATAGGCAACCAGCGCATCTTCTTTGCTTTCAAACCTCTTCCCCTTATGTTTTTCTTTGATTTTTGGAAACTAGTAAAAATCACAAGTCGCTAGGTCAGGGGAATATTGCGGGTGAGGGAGAAATGACACATTTTCGAGTTGAAAAAGTCTAGTGTTCTGGCAGATGTGTGCGGCACCGCATTGTCGTGGTGCCAGAGAAGGTGCCGGATTCCTGACTTCGGTCGCTTATCACACCAAGCTGATATTACAGTTGAAGCACAAACTGTCACATACTATTCGAAGTTCACCGTACTTTCATTCTCTAGCACAACAGTAGCAATATGATCCGTTTTACAAAAAAACGAGGCGACGGCACGGCGATATTTCGTTGGAGTTGGTTCGTCTTCAAAGCACCATACAGTCGACTGTCGCTTTGATTCGGGATCATAGTTATATAGCCATGTTTCGTCACCAGTCAGTATATCATATACGTTTTTTTTCTCGCCTCCGTTGAATTTATCTATCATGAATAGGCACCAATCCACCCGACGGTTTTTCTGCTCATCGGTAAGTTTGTGCGGCACCCATCTCAAACAACGTTTACGGAGAGAAAGGTGGTCGTGAATTATGGTTTGCATAGCTGCTGATCCAATTCCTAGTTCTTGTTCTAACTCTACATATGTGATTCGTTGTTTTCGCGTATAAGTTTTTCGACTGCACGAACATTTTCTTGCGTGACCGCGGTTGGCTGCCGTCCTGTCTTCGCTTCATCTTCGAGACATCCCCGTCTTCTTTTAAATTCAGCAAAACAATTGAGTACTGTTGCTCGGGAACAAGCAGACTCACCAAAAGTAGAAGCCGAAAGATCAAAACATTTTTGAAGCTTGAAACCTTTTTTAAAGTTATAAAATAATCATAGCGCGAAAATCACGTCGACTGAGGTCCATTGTTGCGAGTGAATTCCCGCCAGATTCTCGGAAAAATTATGCTCATTCCACAGATCTGTATTTGAATAGATAACGCAAGTGTCATTTCTTGTATAGAAACCAAGCGTGCCATTATTTTTCCACCTACTGTGACGTCACATGAGCAATTTAGTGATGGGAACTCCCCGTCAGCGCGTAAACGATTCAATCGATTATATTCGAGTGTATCGACAGACAAATGATAAATTGACAGAAGAATGATAAATCTAGAATTATATCTGTTTTTTTATAACGCTATTTTCTCATGGTCTCATTTCTATTCTGAGCAACTCTTCCTACATTATTTTTCTCCACCACTACTTCTTCTCGGAGACCAACGATCTAAATCAGTGAGTTAATGAGTCAGTTAGTCAGTGAGTAGTTCAGTAGCCTTTATTATTATAATAACTTGTCCTTATTGATAACCTACCTAATTAACTAGTTTTAATAATTTGTTCTCGGAAAGTTACAAAATGATTTGAAAAAACCCCGAGAAGAAATTTTATCTACAAAAAGGAAAGCCAGTAGAAGGTGCTATGACAAAATATAATACAACCCAGAACTAATTCGGATTTGAAAAAAAAAACAAATAAAATAACTTGTAGAGAAGGAAAAATAATCAAGTATTTTTTTTTCGTTGTCTGTTTTTCTCCAGGCTGTATCTTATAAACAGTGATAACTAGAAAGCTGAAACAACAAATACAAGTAACAAAAGGATTTTAAAGGGGTGGCCTTACAATTATTTGTTTGCTCAATATTAAAACGTTAATAAGTAGATACTTAAAATTTTCACAGTATATTTACTTGTATATCACCTTTCAGAATAAATAATTAAATAACAGTAAAGTAAATATCAAAGGGGCTCCCATAAAAAAACGTTATTTTCTATTATAGATGATAGTACGGAACTCTTCGTTTGTTCAATATTGGAAATAAAAAAAAACAAAGTAGTGTAACAAACTCTTCAACATTTGCTGAATATGTAGAATTATCAGAAGCAGTAACAGAATTAAATTTTCTCATTTGTGTAATGAATGATGTCTTTACTAAGGTTTGTAAACCAGTTAAAAGTATGGAAACTTTACAAAGAGTTCTAAGCATATTGAAGTTCACTATCATTTTGTAAATATAAATGTTTAGCAGGGAAGTATACAAAATAGAGTCAGAAAATAAAATTGCAGATAACTAAATTTAAAAGAGTATAGTTCCGTAATTGATTATAATTACTGTAGTACTTAAGAAGCTTTGAACTTATATAAGGAGGCGTGTTCGTGTATATATGTACATTTATATTGGCAACACTGAGTGAAGGAAGGAAGTAAATAAAGACTGACACATACCACACGTTAAGAAATGTAGCTTAGAGAAAAACCTGTAACTAAAATTAAACTGTTCTTTTATTAAATAAAAACAAAGTTAAAACAAGAGTATTCTAATTAATTATTTAACAGAAACATTGTAGTAATAAAAATATTTTAGAAACATGGAACATCCATCGCGAGTATTATCATTTGTCTGTTCCCAATATCGATTAGAATTAGAATCGAATACAACTATCCGTGAAGGTACAACACATTTTGCTCAAAATGACAGAAATATGACAATAGCTGCCGTACCATGTAGCTGATTGACAGGTGAAAATATCGTTCATTTTGATGTTCATTGCGTGTTTTAATAGACAAGCCATACTAGATAGCTTTGTAACTAAAAGCGGCAATGTATTATAAATTAAGCGATACACACTCGTTTAAAAGGTTTTCAGTGTAAAACCACAACGAACACGAAATAATTGATTTTGCAATAAAAACCACATAATCTAATAATAAAGTGACCTACCGATGAAAGGAAATCTTTCTATTAATTAGTCCCGCTTTATTTAGATAGTTTTTGCAACTCAATACGGCACAATTAGGCATTTTTTATATTTAGCTTAACATCTGTCACCGAGAACGTTCGAGCACGGACTCAATCAAATGCCGATAAACTAAGATAATTTTACTCAGTTTTTACACGCGAAGTACATGCACTTGCGGCATCTATTCAAATACATGTCTGTGGCTCATTCAAATAAAAAATAAATAAAAGAAATGTGTTCTATATTCAAATATGTCAGTATAAAACCAGCCTATAAGATGGTGTATAGCTTGCCAGTGTCAATTAAATGGGAAAAGAGTATCCAACTTCTTTTGGCATGCCCCTCGTATGAGCTCATAGATGTAGTAAAAAAACGTTTTAATAAGCTATTTATCGTTACTCAAAGATTTATATTGTCGTTGATTTATTCAACGGTGGGCCCATTTTTTCTTTATTTGTATGCCTGGTAAACATACAGCAGACCGCTTTTCGGAGAGGAGAAAACAAAACCGACTTATGAAAAGATATAATGTGTCCTCAATACATACGTTCTTATTGTTTACGCAGTCACCAGCTGAGGAAATGTTTTCATTTTAGAAAAATAATATTTAAGTTGAATTAAGGAGAACTTAGGTATTCGTCTAAAATAGGTTGGCACTGCCCTATAAACTTATTTTCACAGCCCATATATGTCCCCTCCAAAGGGCTCGAGCCTACCCTATATAGGGCGATTTGGCCATAGTCCACCACGCTGGCCAATTGCGGGTTGGCAGACTAACGACTACTACCGTAATACTAGCCGGGACCGACGGCTTTACGTGTAAAGCCCCATAAAATAAAAAAAAATGTATTTAAAATTCAACAAAAAAATATTGTTATTGCTCACTTTAGTGTAATTTGTCCACTTTTCTTTTGTCGTCAGTATTAATTTTTTTGCAGTGCAGAGCCGATTTAGAATAACACTATCACATTTTTGGAGCAAATTGCTTTAGAGGCAAGTTATGGTATAGAGGACAGTTAGGCGATGTGGCTTAAGACCCATCACCAACCAAAGCAAAAAACAGGGGCATTATGAACCACACAGATGACTTAAAAAAATATTATTTAGATAAACTGCTTACATGGATAACTTTTACTGAGATCAACAAGGTTTGCCGTGTAGTGTCGGCTTAGAATAACACTATCCCATTTTTACCCGTGGGTGATCGTAAGAGGCGACTAAGGGTATAGGGGCTTTTTAAGTGATTTTTGGGCGATATGGTTGGAGACCCATCATCAAAAACATTTATTATTACCATCTTTTCCCCAATCAACTTCCAAAAGTGGCTGAGGAATTTCTTATTCCAAAGCTCGGACTACCCCGTTAAGGGATTTATAGCCATGAGTATATGTATGTATGTATGTATGTATGTATGAGGTCAACAAATAAAAGTACGTTTAAATT
Source organism: Bedellia somnulentella (assembly GCA_963576735.1). Classification (NCBI taxonomy): domain Eukaryota; kingdom Metazoa; phylum Arthropoda; class Insecta; order Lepidoptera; family Bedelliidae; genus Bedellia; species Bedellia somnulentella. The sequence continues at coordinate 1,532,674 of OY755192.1, read as the reverse complement.
TGTAACAAAAATATATAAAAAGATATTTACATCATATTACTTTATTGAGGAATGTCTGGTTACGATAATATCAGTCTTATGTAATGAGTTAGTAAGATCCATAATGCGGTGACCGACATCGTTCGAGTTGCTGATGATTTGCCGAAGAAAAACGAAGATTCTGGAACATAAATAATATTCATATATTAATAATAATATAATTTAGCTGTGTAGTCCCGGCTTAGAATAGCACTACCCCATTTCTTCTGGTGGATGTACGTAAGAGGCGACTAACGGTATTGGGGCTTTCAAGGGATTTTTGGGCGATGCGGTTGGAGACCCATCACCAACAACCTTTATTTCACCATCTTTTCCCCACGCAACTTCCAAAAGTGGTTGAGGAATTTCTGATTCCCTAGCTCTGGCTACCCCTTCAAGGGATTTATAGCCGTGAGTATATGTATGTTGTAGTTTGTAATGTTAGGTTATGTGATCGTGTGAGGAACGATGTGATTCGTGAAAGGTGTGGTGTAAAAGATGATATTGTAAGTAAGATAGAAAAAGGAATGTTGAGATGGTTTGGGCACATCGAGAGGATGGATGATAGGAAATTGGTAAAAGGTATCTATAGAGCTAATGTGGAAGGTAATGTTAGTAGAGGACGGCCACGAAAGACACACTTGGACCAAATTGAAAGTGTGCTCAAAAAGGCAGGCGTCCGAAGTAAGAAGAATAAAAGAGCATGTATGAAAAGATTGATGGATGTAGACGAAGCAAGAGAGGTTTGCCAGGATCGTACGAAGTGGCGATCGATAGTCTCTGCCTACCCCAATGGGAATTAACGGCGTGAGTATATGTATGTATGTATGTATGTATATGTATGTATGTATATGTATGTATGTATGTAAATAATATTTAAAATAAACTACACAAACTAAATCATTATTTTATTTAATATACACATCGTTATAAATTGATATATACGGATATATTACACAAATTTAGTTACCCACATAGAGAAATTATCTTAATGGAGAGGAAACAAAGAATGTCATTTTCCGTAAAGGGTCAAGTTTATTGGCACTAAATTTTAACCAACCAAAGTCAAAACATTAAATAAACCAATCAGGGTGTAGGGATAACTTATTATTAGCGAAATTATTTCAGCAATTTTTGTACAGCAGGGCAAGCACGAGCGGTGTTTAAACTAGTTATCGCGTGGAATAAAGCAGCCATCTTTTACGCACTTACTTAGTACCGTATACTGCCATCACATTCTAAACGTTATCGTGTCGATAAAATAGCACTCGTGCTTTCCCTTCTGAACTTTTTTTGGTTTCCGCTCTATTTAGTTTTAAGTTCTTTATGGTCTTTATGGTTACCCCAAGAAGGCTACAATGACTTATATTATGGGGTGGTAATACTTGTGATATTGTCGTTTTAAAATGCCCTACCTCATCTCTTGCTATTGGTTTCGTATATTGCACTTTGAATTATAAGTATGGCTTCCTTGGCGAAAGTCATATTTTTGTTCCTTTTGCTGTAGAGACCCTTCGGCCCATGGGGTCCAGATGCGCGTAGATTATTCAAGGATATATCTACGCGCCTTATTGAAACTAGTAGGGCTCCCAGGGCTGGCACATACTTTGCCCAAAGAATAAGTATTGCCGTACAAAGGGGCAATGCAGCCAGCCTTTTGGGAACCCTTCCCCCTAGCGGCAGTGATTTTGAAAATATTTTTTATATTTTGCTTAATTATTATTTCTATCTTTTGTATATATATTTAAAACTCATAGATTAAGGTTATTCTGTACAAATTTTAAACTTGGCAATAAGGTTAGTAACCCATTCCAAAAAACTTTTATATACATGCAATATATTCTCGCTACGGGATACCGTTAAGGTAGGAAAGACTATCTTACTACTTCGTACGATCCCGGCAAAACTATGGAGCTTCATTTAAATTAATTAATAATTTTATGCATATTTATAACAATCCCAACTTCACCCATACATATATATACTCACGGCCATAAATCCCTAAACGGGGTAGCCAGAGCTTTGAAATGAGAAATCCCTCAGCCACTTTTGGAAGTTGAGTGGCGGTAGAAATAAAGTATTGTTGGTAATGGGTCTCCAACCACATCACCCAAAAATCACTGCAAAATCCCCCTTAGTCCCCTCTTACGATAACTCACGGGTAGAAATGGGGGTAGTGCTATTCTAATTATTAAGGTATTAATATGATTAAACCTTGACATATTAACATGTGTAGCAACATAAGTTTCCTAAAGCATATAACCCAATACACAATATACATACTTTTCTTCTCATTAGGGTCGGTAGTGCCACACTGTCGGTACGAGATCGTCCTCTTCCTCTTCGAGTCCACGAACCCTGGGATGAAGATACTCGGCGAGTCTAAGCGGCCTGATGATAGTAGCCTGGAAATATTACATATTGAATACATAATTATATTCTACCTCATAGTGATTACAAATACTACAGCCCACGCACGGCCCAAGACAATCTTTAGCTGATACCACTAAGCTAATTAAGAATGAAATTTCCATTTTTATCATTCACATATTACTATTTTCACTGTGTATTAACACATTTTTTATGTATACTTCTACGAAGATCCAGTATTTAAAAAAAATGTAATAAACAAAATTCTATTCACATGCGAACCACTGAAATTAAACAAAAAAGACCTTGAAAATTGATATGTAGAATTTGTTAACCTTGCTAAGTCCAGGCGGGTGTGTTAATACCTTTAGTTGAGTATGAAATTTCCCTTTTTCATCTAACTGTACAACATAAGGTTAATGACTGTACTCCGTTCACATTAAACAAACAAAAACCAAATTGACACTTTGTAAAATCCAGCTCCATTGTATAGGCAAGTCCCTCCATGCATTGAACGCGTGTGACGAGAGTCCGTGTACTAAATATTTAAATCAAAAGTGTTTATTTATTTATTTATTTATTACGGATGCCAACAGTGAAAATAGTACACAATCTTAGAAAATACTTAAATTTAAAGGACACATATCAACTAAATACACCAATTATAGGCTAATCACATCATTCATTTTGGAAATCGAATAATTCAAAACATTGCTAAAATTATTATAAAATTAAATTAACTGATTATTTAAAATCTTAAAACTAACTTAAATTAATAATTAAATCAACAAATACACCTATATAAATATTTGACTTATTCTCTAGTAAGAATTATTCAACAAAGTTGTTGAATTAAAAAAAAAGTACAATCATAACAACAATTTAAATGTCAGTAAATAACAAAATTAGTAAATTAATAAAATAAAATACAATACAACACAAACTGGCCCCATCTTATGTATTTACATCTTTAACTTTTTGCTTAAAAACTGCCAAAGAGTCACCAAATATGTCAATTTCACAGTGTTTTGCCTGCATTTCGTTGTAGCTTTTACACATTCTCGTGATGGGTGAATTAAGTCCAATATTGGTACGGCATCTTCTAACATTAAATATATTCCTAATTGTATATCGAGGATAGTTGAAGGGAACAGTTAAATTTATATTTTTGATTACTTCATCACAGTCAATGTAATTATTTACTACCTTATATAAAAAAGAAGAGTCTAACATTTTCCGACGATTAAATAATGATTCCATCTCAAAAAACTCTAATCGTTGAGTATAAGGCTGCCTGTACGATATTCCGGGTGTGCTGAATGCTAAATATCGAGTAAAAGCCCGTTGAATGGATTCAATGCGTTGGGAAGATCCAGCATAATAAGGGTTCCATATGACGCTTGCGAATTCCAGATTGCTGCGGACCAAGGCGTTATATAGACAGATTTTAGTTTTAGTATGTTTGAACTCCTTCGTATTGCGCTTCAGAAATCCCAACATCATTGCTGATTTTTTAACAATTGTATCTATGTGAGGAACAAACGTAAGATTTCTATCCAAAATAACACCCAAATCGCGCACTTCGTTTACTTTTGCTAATTGAACTCCATTCATGGAGTAACGCATCGGGAAGGGTTTCTTTTTCCTTGTAAATTTCATGTCGTAACACTTATTTAAGTTGAGTGGCATGTGATTCCGATCGCACCACTCTGACAACCGATTCAAGCCCTCTTGCAGATTTTTACAGTTCTCGTCACGTCAAGTGTTGGTTGTGTAATACCTTTATTAGTGAAATATCAGTAATTTCCGTAGTAAGAATTAAGTTCACATTTAAAATATCACTTATTTAGTAAAATCCAGCTTCATTGCATTCGCGTGTGGCGGGAGTCCGTGTTCTCAACATTTAAATCAAAATAGCCGCGGTCCAGTGAAATGGCTTAGTAATTTTGTAATTTAAAAGCTATAGCTCCCTTTTTTGTGATTTGTTACCGTGACTGTATTTACGTATCTATCAAATAAACTCAAAATCATATATAATATTACTTACTTGGTAAAATCTAGTTCCAATCTGTTCTGTTGTAGATAGTATTGAGTATTGCAAATATTCTTAATTAGTCGATTTTGAAGAATAATGTACTTACTAGTAAGAAATTGACACTTACTTAGTAAAATCCAGCTCCATAGTATTGGCATGCGGCCCAGTAAAATGCAACGCCAATTGCAGACAAGTCCCGCCGTGTAATGAACGCGTGTGACGAGAGTCCGTTGACAACATCCAGGATGGGACGCCTAGCACTCGACGGACGTCTGATAGGAATTGTCCTCTGTAAATAAAGAAAGTTTTCTATTTTTGACTCTGTATCAACAAGAGCCCAAACATAATTGACAAAGAAAATATGAGAACATATAAAAAAGTGAAACGAAAAGAGAACTACAGAAAATAATACATACATATTCTCACAGCTATAAAGCTTTAGCCGTGAAGAAGCAAGCCTAGAGCATAGGATTAAAAAACCCTTAGCCATTTTTAGAAGTTGAATGTGGTGATGGGTCTCCAACCGCATCGCCCAAAAATCACTTGGTCCCAAAACATTTAGTCGCAACTTACGAACGCTCATGAGAATAAATGTGATAGAGCTAATATTCAAACGCCCGATTTCTGAATTGAGTATTCCAGCTGAGAACAACTTAAGTATTGTTCTGTCGCATTGAAATCTTAACAACTGAATGAGACAAAACGATACTTAAGTCGTTCAGAAATCGGGCGTTAGTAGACAATACAAAGCTAGAAGTCCAAACGTTCGTGACTGAACACGACTTTGTATTGGTAATTTTATCCCTGTAATACATACATACACAGTTAGTTCTTATTGGGGTAGGCAGACACTATCGATCGCCACTTTGTACTATCCTGGCCAACCTCTCTATCTTCATTCACAACCATCAATATTTTCATACATGCTCTTCTTTTCTGCGATCTATTCTACAAAAACATAGAAAATGATGCAAAAAAAAACTTACTCTATCTATCTCTAAAAACGATAACTTCCAAATAATAATGAAATAAATTTGGGACTTACAGTACAAATCTCGGCGGCTTCATAACATTAACATATTTGATGATATCTTTGTCTGGCTCAATGTTTGCGCACGCAAAACGTTCGCCCGAACGTTCGCGGTCGAACACGATAAGCGAGCGGCCGAGCACGCTGCCTACCCCTTCGAGGGGAAGGTTGCTGTCGACGAACATTTGGCGGTCGCCGCCTACGCCTTTAAATAATGAGGATTAATGTTAGTTAGCGATGGAAAAACGTTGCTACAACATAAGGAAAATAATATAATCGTACATATGGAATTCGCACATACAATAACAAACTTTATATTACCTGTGTATGAGGAAGAACTAGATTAGCTTGACGGTAACATACAACACTATTTTTCCTGTCAGATTTCAGATTTTCATACATACATACATACATATACTCACGGCTAAAGCTAATAAATCCGTTACATAGTATATCTCAGTGGGAGCACCTCTTCAAAGGAAGAAAAGTATTCGCTCATGACTCGTATCAATTTATCTCTTTGTGCTGTTTATTTATCATAATAAATAATCGGAATAAAATATATACACATAATTTGTTTATCACAGCTAATCTGTGCTACATAAGGAATTAAATATTATTATAAGGAAAACTGACTGAATGATTTGGTATCATATCAACGCACAGCCGAATCTACTGTTCCTAGTCTATAGATGAAACAGTAGATATCTATTGTCTATCGTGACGACTAACCTACTTTGTATCCTCTTTAACAATTAACTCTAACGATATCAAAAAAACAACACAAGTAAAACTCTTTTCCGCGTTTTCAAATACATTGACCTGTTGGAACGACACGAACAAACTCTTTATTTCAGTGAAAATAGTTCTACATAACATCTAGTATCTCTTTCTTAAGCACGAAAAATGACCGAGGCGATATTAAGAAATTATTTCTTTTATTGGTAGTAGGAGTGTTATGTTGGGAAGATATGCTAAATGGTAGACAAAGGAAGAAATACAGTTTGACTGACATACATTCGGTTTTTGGAAATCTCAAAAACAATGATTAGCATCAAGTGAGGCGAGACAAGTTAGTTCAGGAGCTGATTTAAAATAAAATTATATACATATTATTCCGCTATTAATAAAATACACACATATATACTCGAATTAATAATACTAGATACTAGAATTAATAAAAATGAATTCAATATCTAAATTTTATAATCTAAGATAAATTTAGATAAAGTCACTTTTGAAAGTTGAGTGGGGAAAAGGCGGTAAAATAAAGGTTTTTGGTGATGGTCTCTAACCGCATCGCCCAAAAATCCAATAAAAAGTCCCAATACCCTTAGTCGCCTCTTACGACACCTCTGGGTAGAAAGGGGTAGCGACATTCTAAGCCGGCACTACACGGCAAATGACATATATGATACCGGATTTTCCTGAATTGTTATAAATAGAAAACTATATATAGGCGGGGTAGGCAATTCGTCATTGTAACATAACCTAACGGGAACTAATGCTGTAAGAATATGTACAAATAAAATAACATTATATTATGTATACAATACAGGGTGTCCAGTAAATAAACGTCCAACCGTTAACCACCAATTTACAAGTGTTGCAAATAGTCCGTTCGCCGCCGCCGCCGATCCTATTATTCTACCCTTATCTTGCTATCTTTGCGCATACCCTATAACATAACTTAAGAATGCCTACATGTTTGCAGAGTATTTATTTATTTTATTTTATTTAGGATCGTAACAGTTACATACTTATGAGACTAATTACATTTGATTCAAATTAACCTAGAGATCCATAAAAGAGTTATTTAAGAGTTGTTATGTTTTATTTAACGTACAACTTTTAACATGATGAATTTTGGTAGGTAGGTAGGTAAGGAGGGAGTAGTGTTGTGATGTGGTCCTTAAATTATTTATTTGTTTTAGGAGTCGGCGGAGCGGGCGAAGGACGACCTCGTGTGTATGAGGACAACATTGTCATTGAGGAGGTGTTAGCAGATCCTTCAACTTCAGTTCGAGTTATCCAACGGAGGACTGGGATACCCAAATCCACTGCTCACAACATTTTGAAGAGACACGCCTACTACCCCTATTACGTGCAGCGGGTCCAAACGCTATTGCAGAGGGATCACTACCCTCGGATAATTTTTTGTCAGCAAATGCTGCGCCGTATGAGGGCTGATCCAGACTTTTTTAAAAGCATTTTATGGAGCGACGAATCCACATGCAGGAGGGATGGTTACCTTAACATGCATAATTTGCATGGATGACAATTAGAAAACCCTCACCGTATCCGCGAGGATCATGCCCAGCAGCAATTTAAAATAAATTATTGGTCTGGAATCATTAACGGTCAAATTGTTGGACCCTTCGAGCTACCTCCCGTAATGAACGCCGACAATTATTTGATTTTCCTAAGGGAAAATTTGCCTGAATTGTTAGCGGAGGACCACTTGCAAATCCACCAGCCAATGTGGTTCCAAAATGATGGGTGCCCGGCACATTACGCTTTAAGAGTAAGGCAATATTTAAACGAAGAGTTTCCAGAGCGCTGGATAGGCCGATTAGGTCCTATTTTGTGGCCACCAAGATCGCCAGATCTAAATCCCCTGGATTTTTTTTATTAGGGCTACTTAAAAGAGAGGGTATACAAAAATCCCATTCGAACTATTGAGGAGCTAAGGCAACGAGTTACAGAGGCTTCAAAATTTTCCGCACCAAAAGTGATATAAAACACATTTTTTTTTCTTTGTTAATTTTGTACGCGACCCTTTTTCCATGTATGACTAGTTCAATGACGGTAGGTAATCAACCCGCAGTGCAGGGTATAAGGTGCCCACCATTTTTACTCACAATCATGAGTTTAATGTATGCAGCCGGTAGAAACAAAAACAGCGAATTTTACCACTGGTTGCAAAAACTAAAATAACTTTTTTTAAACATAGCTTTAAAGATGTTTTATACCATTTTGGAATAATAGATTAATGAGCAAGTTTTTAAAATAATGGGCAGCTAATCGTACATAATTTTTTTTTAAAACATTAACACTTAAAGTTGCGTATCAAAAGTTTTGAAATATTTTTTTGGGTTCAAACCGTTTTTTTTTATTTTTGTGCTTTAGATATCCTCAATTTTTGCTAACCAAGCTGTTCTTTGCTTCATTAGGAGTCTAATAAAAAAAAATATGCCGATATCCCTATTTTTGCCCTCTTACCATAACAAAATAGCCCAAAGGAATTTAAAAATTAAAAAACAACTTAAACCTGGCTTATTTCTAAACCAGCCCCCGTAGCATGAGGCGTGTGAGAGCGAGTATGTCATGTGAGAAGTGAGATACTGACAGATTTTGTATGAGCAATCTGTCAGTTTCTCACTTCTCTTGTGTCAAACGCGCTCTCACAAGCCTCATGCTACCAGTGCTGGTTTAATATAATAAAAAAAATTGCATTTCCGGGCACTTCACAGGGTCCTCTATTGGTTGTTGGACGTTTATTTACTGGACACCCTGTATAGACGTAAATGAAGTTTGAGAAAATTACTAGCATCATAAATATTAGTGATCAATAGTCTCTGCCTACCCTAAGGGATTTCAAGGTTTTGGTACGCGTTTCCTATCAAAATGGTTGGATTTTAAGTGTTCATTTTACCTAAGTTATTAAGTTAAGTTTAAGTTTAATTTTAATTTGCTGTGTAGTCCTACTACCCCATTTCTTCCAGTAGGTGTACGTAAGAGGCGACTAACGGTATTGGGGCTTTTAAGGGATTTTTGGGCGATGCGGTTGGAGACCCATCACCGACAACCCTTATTTTAACATCTTTTCCCCACTTAACTTTCCAAAAGTGGCTGAGGAATTTCTAATTCCTTAGCTCTGGCTACCCCTTCTAGGGATTTATAGCCGTGAGTATTTGATGTAAATAAATAATATTCTGTATTACACACAAACACATAAAAAAGAACGTTGGTACATACAATCACAAGCTTAATAAAGTCTACATGGGTTCCGTCTGAAAAAACAGTCATTTAAAAGTTTGTTTAGGATTTATCTTCAACTTCTCGAGCTTTCGTTTAGAAGTTTAACGTAAATAAATGAACACTTATAGAATTGTTTCTCCTGATTTTTTTCATCATTTCCAACAAAAAAAAATAGCCTGCGATAAATATTCAGAATATACAATTGTACTTACTGATAGTTCCAAGCCGTGATGTGAGGTCACCCACGTGACATCTTAGCGGATTGTCAGGACCACACTCTTGATGGTAGAGATCATGCTGGAAATAAATGATAACAATATTTTAGAACTGATTTCAACTGTTCTAGATAGATTAAAAATTAGGACTCACGTTGTTGATCAATGTTGCTTTATGGTTGTATGGCTACCTGACGATTAAAAAGGTGCTTTTTTAATGTGTAATGGATTATAACATATAAACGTAACATAAACGTTCACGCCGTTTATCCCCGAAGGGGTTGGCAGAGGTACCAATACTTCTGAACTCACATGGCAAGCGCCATCTAGTGTCTAGAGAAAGGTACCCACGTTTTGCTTAGACAGTGTACTCACGTGATAGGGGGCAGGCCTATCGCCGTTTTGTACAAATATACTGTCACATGACTAAGTACAACTCAGTCATGTGGGTTTCCTCACGATGTTTTCCCTCACCGTTAGCAACCATGATAAATTAACCACACATATGACTTTAGAAAAGACAAATTGGTGTAGGCCCGACCCAGGATTGGAACTCACGCCCTTCTGTTTTCGGGCGGGTGTTCTACCCACTGGACTATCATGTCGCTAAATGGATTATTTTACTTGCTAAACGTGCAAATACTTATAATGTCTTAGCAAATACTTCATTTTTTTCATCATTGCTGCTTTACTCTTAATAGCCTAGTAAACTTAAAAATATTTAAAAAAAAGTAAAATCTTATAAAAGATTAACCTTTAACACCTTTGTCATTTCTTAAAATGAATCTAAGGATCTACCCTCTACTACGAGCACTTCAAATGATAAAAAACGATAAACCCACTTATAGTATACATGTATTATGGGTTCTACCGGTACACGGCCGCGACGCGCCATATGTACAATTTCATATTATTAACATACATACATACATATACTCACGGCTATATTTCCCTAGAAGGGGTAGCCAGATCTAAGGAATTATAAATTCCTCAGCCACTTTTGGAAGTTGAGTGGGGAAAAGATGGTGAAAATAAAGGTTTTTGGTGATGGGTCACCAACCGCATCGCCCAAAAATCCAATAAAAAGCCCCAATACCGCCTCGCCTCTTACGACACCCGTGGGTAGAAAGGGGTAGTGTTATTCTAAGCCGACACTACACGACACTCTCTTATAAAGTGTCTACATAAATTGTCTTTTCCCGCCCAAACTACCAATGCGGTGACTATAATGTTTGCCATTACTGTTGGTACTGTACTGCTTTTAACAAGACAGTCATCAGAATGAGTCGACTGACGATACCCTTTTGACATTGTTCATTTAATGTTTTTCATATAAAATTTTATCTTTGTGTTTTCAATGTGTTTTGTATTGTGTTTCATTTTGTGTTTGTGTGTGTGCGTGTTAATTTGCCAAATAAAGGTCTTTTTCTTTATTATATATAGGCGATAATGTATGTTAAATATCCTTACAATAAGCGGATCAGCCAGCTGCGTATAATACTGGTTCCACCGGTACCTGGCCGCCAAATACCTCCTGCTGGCTACTAAGCGCGCATTTTTTTTATTGTCTTTTTTCGTAATTTATCAAACGTCTTTTCCTGCCCAAACTACAAATAACCTCACGCCGCCAGCTGCTTATAATAGGGTTCTAACGGTACCCTGCTATCACACGCGCATTTTCTAATTTTTTGCATCTTTCTCTCGTAATTTGTTTGTTTTTTAATTTACCAGTCTCGTACAAACTCACTTTAGAAACAAACTTTCTTCCTCTCCCAACTACTAAAAGTATAAACCACACTTACATTAAGCGGATCCGCCAGCTGCGTGTAGTAGGGGTTCCACCGGTAGCCGGCCGCCACACAGCGCGTGGCCGCCACGCTCACGGCCGCGTCCACGCCCACCGGGTTCACCCACACCTCCCAGCGGTGGTGGTGCGTCTGGGGACAAATACAAGTTGTTATTTGTAACTTACTACTTTTAGTATTTTATACTTTTGCCGTTTAGTGTCGGCTTAGAATAACACTACCCCATTTCTACCCGTGGGTGATCGTAAGAGGCGACTAAGGTTATCCCTATAAAGCCCCTGCTTTTTAAGTGATTTTTGGGCGATGTAGTTGGAGACCCGTCACCAAAAACATTTATTATTACTATCTTTTTCCCAATCAACGACATGATAGTCCAGTGGGTAGAACACCCGCCCGAAAACAGAAGGGCGTGAGTTCCAATCCTGGGGCGGGCCTACCTACCTACCTAAGTGGGCCCCTTCTCTGGAAACTAGATGGCGCTTGCCATGTGAGTTCAGAAGTATTGGTACCTCTGCCAACCCCTTCGGGGATAAACGGCGTGAACGTTTATGTTTTTCCCAATCAACTTCCAAAAGTGGCTGAGAAATTTCTCATTCCAAAGCTCTGGCTACCCCGTTAAGGGATTTATAGCCATGAGTATATGTATGTATGTATTTGTAACTTAGCGAGCATATCACATGAGAAATGAGAAGATGACAGATTATCCATACAATTTCTGTCAACTTCTCACTTCTAATGTGACCTACTTGCTCTCACAAGCCTCAGGCTACTAGTGTATCACACAAACGTTTATAAAAAAGTACAATACAGGAATAATATGATTAAATAAACAGGCAACGAAAGGGTCGCTAAATCAGAGTATTGTTCTCAGTGTCACCGTCACCTCACATACTCGTTTTCAGTTATCACCGGACAAGAAAAAAATAATAATAAAAAAAAAAGTTTATTGCGCATTTTGAATTACATAGTGTTTTTTTCCAATGGCCCCTGCACTAGGTAAAACCTGTATTGCGGGTGGCCTTTCTCGATATTTACATTGATTTCCAAATTAAAATTATACACAAACATAATTATTAAAGAAAAACCTAACGCTAAAAAAGTATACAAAATAAGCAGAACTAAGAAAATAATTTATAGAAAAAAAAACTATTTTACTTGGATGTATAGTGTTTAGGCACGTGCGTCTATGTGAGAGAGAAAGTGTGTGTGAATGTGTGAGCGAGTGTGGGGGGGAGCGTGTGTGTGTTAATGTGCGTGAATGAATGAGTGAAAAATGCTATTTCTGTCAATTAGGATGTCTTCTGTCTCAGAATATAATAATATGACATACTGTCTCATAACAAATACTCAAACTACAAATACTTACATATACTCACGCCTATAAATCCCTAGAGCCAGAGCTGAGAAATCAGAAACTAACTAATAGTTCAATAAACTGAAAAAAACAATAACGGCTCAAATCGTTTCTGATATATAAAATTTTGCCACGCCTACCGGGTTTACCCACGCCTCTTACAATGCAATACCGTCAATACCAAAAAAATTTGGTAAAACACAATGTACATACATACTCACGGCTATAAATCCCTAGAAGGGGTAGCCAGAGCTAAGGAATCAGAAATTCCTCAGCCACTTTTGGAAATTGCGTGGGGAAAAGATGGTAAAGTAAAGGTTGTTGGTGATGGGTCTCCAACCGCATCGCCCAAAAATCCCTCACATCATACAGCTGACAAGTGTCGGCTTAGAATAGCACTACCCCATTTCTTCCAGTGGGTGTACGTAAGAGGCGACTAACGGTATTGGAACAATGTACATTCTATTTTTTCCAAGTCGCATCAGACACACACGCAAAAATTAGTATATGTTTAAGTAGTCAGGCTGACTACTAAAACAATATGGCTTACCAAATTGGAATCCCTCTCGCCGGGATATCTCAGGTTCACCTCGATAATAGTGTCACTGGCGCCCCCTTCGTTGTCTATAAGCTGGGTGAAGCGTACGTAGCTAAAATTTAAAAATATATGTCAGTCAAGTTAAAGTTGAAAGAAGAGGTAAGACACATTTAGATCAAACAGATAATCAAAAAAGCCTGGTGTCTGAAGCGTGAAGAGTCAAAGTACATACTTACTTACGAGTACTTATACTCACGCCCATTATTCCCATTGGGGTAGGCAGAGACTATCGATCGCCACTTAGTACGATCTTGACAAACCTCTCTTGCTTCCCTTACATTCATTATCCTTCTCATACATGCTCTTTTATTCTTCTCACTTCGGACCCCCGCCTTTATAAGAACGTTTTCTATCTGGTCCAGAAACGTTTTACGAGGCCGTCCTCTACTAACATTCCCATCCACATTGGCTCTATATACGCAATTAAGCGGACACCTTTTACATACAGAGACAGTTCTCCTTACCTCAATCTTCTATAGTATATACGTAAAATACTAATCGGTCAAAATATATAAAAGACAGTTATGGACACAATTGTAACTACCTCACAAATAATATACTACATAGTACATACCCGCTAGCAAACCCGCCCGGATGATGAAACGAGGCAATCGCTCTCAGTTCGCGGGATTCACTAGGACTGTACCCGCGTGCCACGCTCGAGCATACGTGGGGACGGGAACGACTTTGTTTGTCCTGCAAATAAGTATTTAATTTATTTATATTTAATTTATTTTAATATTACATTTAAATTTTAAACGGATAATTTCATTTCGGCTGGATGATGAATCGAAGCAATCGCTCTAAGTTCCCGGAATTTACTAACACTGTACTACGCCGCGCTGGAACACGCGTGGGGATGGAACCTACGTTATGTGTCCTGGAATTAAGTGTTAAGTTACAATCCTATGTTCCTTTATCTAGGCTAAGCATGAATCGCAAAAATTACGACACAAAACACCATTAAATAACAAAGAACTAAGTAGTTAGTATCCTATTCCACAAATCACTCGCTGAGACTATACCCGCGCGCCACGCTATAACATGCGTGAGGGAGGGAGCGGCCAAGTTTGTCCTGAAATTATTGCATAAAATAATATGTGTTTAGCAGTGTTAAGTATCTAAAATGACAACTATACATACACAAAATACGGTATAAATCCCAAAAAGGGGTAGCCAGGGCTTCAGAGCTAGAACATCCTCAGCCACATTTGGAAGTTGATAGGGGACGAGTTGGTAGAAATAAAGTATCTTTGGTGATGGGTCTCCCACCGCATCGCCCAAAAACTACTTGAAAAAGCCCCAAACATACCCTTAGTCGCCTGGGTTAATATGGGCAGCGGTATTCTAAGCCGAAACTACAGGCCTGTAGAGTACAATTCTTAATAATCAATTACCTTCTTATGCAACACAAGCGACCTTCCCAAAACGCTGTAAGGTCCAAACAAGCTCATCTGAGTTTCGTTAAACGTGGTCTCATAGCTCTTGTACCCGTCCAGTAGACCATACCTGCCCCCTAGGTCCCCGAGTTGGTATTGGTCTGGGGTCCCTGGAAAATATAAAACATGTGGTTGAATGTTAAGTTGGTTTAGTGATGGTATTTTTAAGTAATAATGTTATAGGAAAATATTGGTGATAAATTGCTTGATTTTATGAATTTAACATTGTAATAGCTGTGTAGTGTCGGCTTAGAATAGCACTACCCAATTTCTTCCGGTGGGTGTACGTAAAAGGCGACTAACGGTATTTGGGCTTTTAAGGGATTTTTGGGCGATGCGGTTGGAGACCCATCACCAAGAGCCTTTATTTCACCATCTATTCCCCATGCACCTTCCAAAAGTGGCTGAGGAATTTCTAATTCCTTAGCTCTGGCTACCCCTTTCTTGGGATTTATAGCCGTGAGTATATGTATGTATGTATGTATGTATTGGTGATAAATTGCTTGATTTTATGAATTGAACATTGTAATATGTAGTTTCGCCTAATAATAACACAAACCATTTGTAAGGAGGCTTCTTAGGGTTTGTGGTATTTTTTGTGATTGTTCGGTGATGTGCCTGAAGACCATACCAAACATGCTTTATCATGCAATATTTACCCCACGCATCTTCCAAAAGTGACTGGTGAACGTTGAATTCTTTTTCCCGTTTTGGGATCTGTAAATTTTGAAGTTTAGTGATGAAAATATGGTAATTAGATTTACGTGTGTTGATATCGAACATTTTACACTTTACAAGCAAACCCAGCGAGTCCGTTTCGCCACCAGATGGTTTATTCTCGTGAGGGACACTCACGCACCACGTACTGGCGTCCTTGTAGTACATTCTATTTTTTAGACATGGCGCTGCAAAAATGTTTTCTTGTTTTCCTGACTTTTTCCGAGTTTTTCCTGAATTTTCTTTGCTACAAACCTCATGGAACCCGAGATCTTTCCAACGAGTGGAAATCGGATCGCGTTCTGGAGTTGAATCGTCAAGAAGGAAAACCCAACTTAGAAACTAAAATTTGTACAAAAAAGTGAGATTTTGGGATTGTTAGTACGAGGTTTTTTATTAATAAGGTTTTCTTTTAACAAATAGGTATGTTCAGTCTTTTCCTAGTAATTGACCTAAAAATTCAGTCTTTTCCTAATAATTTGCCGTGTAATGTCGGCTTAGAATAACACTACCCCATTTCTACCCGTGGGTGATCGTAAGAGGCGACTAAGGGTATAGGGGGCTTTTTAAGTGATTTTTGGGCTATGTGACTGGAGACCCGTCACCAAAAACATTTATTATAACCATCTTTTCCCAATCAACTTCCAAAAGTGGCTGAGGAATTTTTCATTCCAAAGCTCTGGCTACCCCGTTAAGGCATTTATAGCCGTGAGTATATGTATGTATGTATGACCTAATAATAAAATCAAAGCTAACTGACCTTTCAACGGCGGCGGTACGGGTGTCTTCCCAATGCTATACGGATCGTAGGTGACATACAACGTGGTCCTCTCGCAGGGAAACTCCAAGTCTTTCAATATTGGAGCCTGGAAACATTATTATTGGTTGGCACCGACTCACAAATTAATTTAAGAGAATTTTAAGATTTAGAAACGGGGTAGTGCTATTCTAAGCCGACACTACACGGCCACGTTTCTACTGATGGGTGGACGTAAGAGGCGACTAACGGTATTGGGGCTTTTAAGCGATTTTTGGGCGATGCGGTTGGAGACCCATCACCAACAACCTTTACTTTACCATCTTTTCCCCACTCAATTTTCCAAAAGTGGCTGAGGAATTTCTAATTCCTTAGCTCTGGCTACCCCTTTTAGGGATTTAAAGCCGTGCGTGAGTATATGTATGTATGTTTATGATTTAGGTAGTTTGAACAGACGCGTGTGGAATAAAAAAAAATCCAAAGGTGTTAATCACGGTACTCCTATTTAATTCAGAAACTTATTTCTTACTTTTTAGTACTTGATAGTTTATTTTCGATGTAAATCATAATTCGAATAACTTCGTGCTAGGTTAACCATTCTCGGTTTTTGTTTTTTCAAGTCAGTTTTCTTTTCATAGATGCTCTTTTATTCTTCATACTTCGAACGCCTGCCTTTTAGAGCACACTCTTTATTTCGTCTTCCGGAACGTCCTCTACTAATATTATCATCTACATTAGCTTTATAGATCTCTTTTACCAATTTACTATCATCCATCCTCTCTATGTGCCCAAAACATTTAACATTCCTTCTTCTATCTTCTTCACAATATCTTCTTTCAAACAACATCTTTCACGAAACACGCTATTTTACTCAATCGCATAATCTAACATCATAAACATACCTGATGTATCTGATAATTAGAGATATCCATGTCTAGTCTGTCGAAGGTCACCGCGACGTTGGTGAGGTCGTACTCAGTTTGCTGTGTCAGCTCCACGTCGCCCTTCACTTCGGATGGGTGGCCGTTTCCAAACCAGTCTTTGATTACGGCTTTGCGGCGACTTACTCCGTTTACACTGGAATGAATAACATTTTGGTATCTCACTGAAGCGCTGTAATACTGTTGCTTTTTAAATTATATGTATTAATTATATTTCTAAAACGTATTTGTGTATTTTATTTAGGTATTTGTATTACTTGTATATATAAAAGTATGTAGTTATGTATGTATGTGTGTTCATATCATATGTTTGTAATATTATATTGTTTTGTGTAATTAATATTTATGTTATTATTTATTATTTCAATTGAATAAGTTAGTTTTAAAGTAAGCTTGTTTTGTGCATCTACCCAGATAACTAGTTTACCGATCTCACCTTCCAAAGGTTGTCTGGAAGAGATCGCTTTTAGCGATAAGACCGCCGATTGTACCTCACTGTAAACTGTATGATAATTTCTTTTGTAAATTTGTGTTTGATGTACAATAAAAAGTTATTCTATTCTATTCTATTCTATAGGAGCGAATGTTGGATGTGACAAATGAGGCATGACAGTAGAATAAATGTGTCACTCATACGAGTAACCGGTCCTGACTAAAAGTCAGTATTGTGAGTAAATCTTATTATCTCACATTATTAAGTATCAATTCACCACACTAACAACTAAAATAGACACAGAAAGTAAGCTTCACCCTTCGATACAGTTTATGTTTATTTAAGAACAAAATCACTAGTGAGGTTTTTTTTTTATTATGGACTAGTGGATCGTCCCAGCTTCGCACGGGTAGCGTTGTTTTTTTAAATATCTGAGGTTTCTTTCTTCAGTCACCGCTCAAGCATTGTGAAATTCAGCGCAATGTTTTCAATTTATTAAATTTATAGCACTCTCTAAACAGTGTAGTTTGGTTATTTTGAATGCGCTTTAATGAACGGTTCAGAATTTCCGTTTAATAGCAAATTTTGGAATAAAACGCTATGAAGTATTTATAACAATCCCCCTTTACTACTCGGTTGAAAAGTATACAAAAACCTGCCCAGGAGTATGAAGAATAATTGTACCAAGTTTCGTTAAAGTTAAAATCCGTCGAGTAGTTTTTGTTTCCATAAGGAACATACAAACCGACAGACAGACAGACAGACAGACAAAAATTTTACTGATTGCATTTTTAGCATCAGTATCGATCCCTAACCACAACCTGATAGTTATTTTGAAAATATATTTCATGTACAGAATTGACCTCTCTACAGATTTATTATAAGTATAGAAGATATAGATACAATAAGTATATCAAAACTAGTCTTAACTTGTCACGAGATCTTTAGAGTACCACAATCGCTGTTGAAGAGTGGACTTGAATAAGCTAAAATAATACATACATACATACATATACTCACGGCTATAAATCCCTTAACGGGGTAGCCAGAGCTTTGGAATGAAAAATTCCTCAGTCACTTTTGGAAGTTGATTGGGAAAAGATGGTTATAAAAAATGTTTTTCGCCCAAAAATCACTTAAAAAGCCCCCTATACCCTTAGTCGCCTCTTACGATCACCCACGGGTAAAAATGGGGTAGTGCTATTCTAAGCCGACACTACACGGCATAATATAAAATAATAATGATAATAAAACAACTTACACAGAACAAGCCATCCTCTCTCCTCTAGCCACTGGACCGTGATCATCATAGATGACCAGAGACTTCCTTAGCAAGGAATTGCGTCCTGAAAGGGCTAAGTTCGAATCCGTGAACAATCTTCTTGTCATAGCGCTGTTTGCTTTCTTGCCTGCTACGGAGAGAGTTCCGTGTCTGGAAAAAACATTAACCTTTTATTTCACGTACATTATATATATGGCGACATAATAGTCCAGTGGGTAGAACACCCGCCCGAAAACAGTAGGGCGTGAGTTCCAATCCTGGGTCGGGCCTACACCAATTTGTCTTTTCTAAAGTCATATGTGTGGTTAATTTATCATGGTTGTTAACGGTGAGGGAAAACATCGTGAGGAAACCCACATGGCTGAGTTGTACTTAGTCATGTGACAGTGTATTCGTATAAAACGGCGATAGGCCTGCCCCCTATCACGAGTACACTGTCTAAGCAAAACGTGGGTACCTTCTCTGGACACTAGATGGCACTGCCATGTGAGTTCGGAAGTATTGGTACCTCTGCCAACCCCTTCGGGGATAAACGGCGTGAACGTTTATGTTATGTTATGTTTATGTTATATATATGGCTCTAAATAAATCCCAAAAGTATTGGACTAAAATATTCATAAACTTTCATGCATTTAGCTATCCTTTCAGAAATCAAAAGTTTCCTCCTTTGCAAGTTCTATCACTCTCGGCAACTCTCCACCAGCCGTAAAATGGCCAAGCCGTGAAACCTTTTTCTACCGCGTTCAATTAACATGGAGCTAGGCCTAATATATAAATTTAAATCTTTTTGTTCATGAAAACCTCATATTACAAATAAATAAAGAATAAATAAAGGAAAGAAAAATTCTTCCGAATTAGTAAAAAATTCGGAGGTAGGAAACGCAAACACTACTTCAACGTGTAAAAAGAAATAAAGGATAGAAGAATTTCGCACTGGCAGCCAATTGACACGGTAGCTCAATTGGCAGAGCGTCGCACACTATTAGAATCGAAAGATCTAGCTGGACAAAATTATATGACCACGTTAAAAGTTTTTAATGAAGGTATTGTTGACATTTAAGATAGAAATAGCATTTAAGTATGTATAGTAACTTTATTTAAGTAAAATATGTATATCATTATCAAAATTTTTATATTCTGTGCCGCGCTTTCCAGATTCGGCAGAAAGTTCTTTGATTATATTTGATGCATCTCGTTTACCGTAAGAGTGCAGAATTTTCTGAGCCGCGTAAACAATTTTTTCACTCTAGAAGCTTTGGTAAATTTCTTTTACTTTCCTTCTTTTGGACCTATCTGAACTTTCTATAAAAGATTTTTCCGGTCTGCCAACAACATTCACCTCTGATCTACATACTGTATGAACGTTTGGTTGTGGTGGAACATTAAAAACTACATTTTCCTCAAGCCACTGCCCGTAGGTTCCAAAAAAAAAATCGTAGCGTCTTCGTTTTAACTCCCATTTCAATCTGATTTTCTCGCATTATTTTTTTACATCTCGCATTACAAATTTGGTTAAATTCAAGTCTATATCATCGTTGCAGTCTTCTAAATGTAAAAGAGTCTTAATAAAGGTTTTTATTGCCGGTATTCGGTCCTTATTTTTATGTGAGCGCCATATATTGAAAATTTCAACCCGTTTTGGTTGGCGGATACCTACGGAAAAATTAATAAACATGAATAATCGCAAAAAATCGCACTTAATGACTATTATTACCCAAAAGTACTATAAACATGCTATTTAATAAGATATCTCTTAGACCTTGACTACCCTTGACTGCAAAGATATTGTCTAAGAAAGACATCATACCATACATTCAACACTAACAACATCGATGTTGTTTGGAAATTCCAGTATTGACAATATAGGCAATCAAACTGTTTTTATATTAATGATTCATTTAGTTACATACGTGAACTTGAAGCCATATTGCATAGAAACTCACTCGTAAACAATAACTTTAGTTTATGACTTAAAACGAATCACGGATAAAAGCAAACAAAGTTTGTGAATAACACCACCTACAGATGTAACAACTTCAAGCATCAATTTCTTTTGATCAGTTGATTTTTTTAAACTACCGCCTTTTGCATTTTATTTAGTTGTCTAATGAAGAATGCTAAAATATACTTTAAAGCGTTGGTTTTAATGATGAATTTTGCTAATTGTGTCCAGCTAGATCTTACGATTCTAATACTGTGCGTCGGGGCGTTTACCCGAGGTCGCGGGTTCGATCCCCGCCTGTGTCGAGGTTTTTCTTTCCTTTATTTATTTTTTAATATATTAATGTTTTCTTACCGACTAGTAAAATCGCCATATCTACACAGCTCCTCGGTCCTCGGCGTACAATCCGTGTCAGGATGTCTGCTGTCCACCAGCATGTCGTACGGCTGGTACAGCTTGCCGGCGCTGACACACCGAGCTGTCCAGTTGTAGAAGTCCTTGCCTGGAGCTCGCTCGTGGATGGCCCAGCGGTGGGAGAACGTATTGTTGATGGTGGAACCGTCGGCGTGGATCTAGAGAGGAAAATATGTGAAAATTTGAATTATATGCCTTGTAACGGAAGACTAGGCATACTAAGTGGACCGACGACTGATGAGAAGTAAATAAAAACAAACAATGCGAGAACGAGCAACCTCCCCGTCGCGCGCAGAATTAGCGACAGTGAAAACCGATTACTCGCACTTGTCGCTAACCGAATTGAAGAACCTTTTACCAGGCACTGGATGTCACTACACAAGCAGTGCCTGCTTGATCAAGAAGGTTATAAATTTGATTAAACAGGTTGTTAATTTCTAATTGTTTTGTTTATGTTTCTATGGGCCATATGTAGAAGCCTCAAATAAAGACTTATTTATTTATTATTTATTTATAAATATGATAAGCCGCAATAATAAGCTAATTTTGCTATATTTTTTTGACGCTAGGTGTTGTGTTATTGAAAAAAAGGTGACCAATAACTCTTTACCTGATTATTTTCAATAAAACTAACACTTTGTGGATAAGGAAGGAGAGATATGTTTGCAACCGTGTCATGAATGCTTTAGATAGAATAAGTACAAATATTATGAGCAAAAAACCATTGCCAAACTAAAAGCCCCAAAACCCACCAAATCATACCAAAAACCCACCAAATTCTCCACAATAACTGTGGTATCCTCCCACGGGGCTTCCTGCGGTTGTCTGAACAACACCCGTCCCACCAGCGGGTACCGGAACACCGCTTCCGCCGTCCGCATGCGGGTTTGGTACTGCGTGTCCCAGTCGTAGAGATGGATGGTGGCACAGATTGAGGGTTGGTCGCGTCTGGAATATGAAATGTTTTTATTAACTAAAGAACTGATTATAAACTCTCCGCAATTTTAAAGCTTTGAAAACTAATGAGTAAAAATAAAATTGAAATTTGTAATTGAAGTCGGGGTTTCATCCATTTCATAGTGAATTATTTAAAAAAACACTTGGTTTTAAAGTTGCCTCTTTTTACACATTTCCTGAATCCTGTTGCTCTCATTCGTGTGGTTGTGTGGCAGCTTTCATTTCCACAGTTATCTGAACAAGGTCTTCAAACAACAACGGTAATCCATATTTCTATTCACTAGATGAAGATTTACCTTGTTGTGTCGGCTTAGAATAACACTACCCCATTTCTACCCGTGGGTGATCGTAAGAGTCGACTCAGGGTATTGGACAATGTGGTTGGAGACCCGTCACCAAAAACGTTTATTATTATCATCTTTTCCCCAATCAACTTCCAAAAGGGTTCTGAGAGCTGTTCTACCTGTGGGCTTATTAGCCAATCCAGGAAGCAGGTACTTGTAGTTTAGATACTCATACTCATATACATCTTTAATTTATTTTGTAAATATTTAGTCCGATCGGATTGTCTCAATCGTATGAAAATCCCTATAAAAGTTAGTGATGGATCTCTTGCCACATCGCCCAAAAAACACTTGACGCCTCAAATAATATCTAGTCTCTTATGACAGAGTGTACACAGCTGTTCTACCTGTGGGATTACTGCTAGAACGCACACTGCACCGGACTGACTCGCACATAGCAGCGTCTCTGTCATAATCCTACATCGCGGTATCTAAAAGTTTCTCTAGCTCAGTATAAATACAAATTATATGTTGTTACCCAGCAGGGTGTACTGATCAGTATATTTTTGCAGAACACAGATATTTATCAGTAATTATAGTTAATTCAACAATAATTTAATTTTTACATATAATAATACCTACCTATATACTTGGGTTACCTAAAATGGTTAGCCAGAGCTTCGGAAAAACAAATTCCTCAGCCACTTTTGGAAGTTGAATGGGAAAATTATTGTAAAATTAAGGTTATTTATCATGGGTCTCCAACCGCATCACCCAAAAATCACTTACCCTATAGCTTTAATCGCCTCATACTATCACCCACAGGTACAAATTCGGTAGCGTTATTGAAAAATGTCACTTAACTACCTGTTTCTGAAATAATAAAGATCCTCACCTCTCCAAAACCAAAGCTCGATGCACCACACTATCCCGCCCATGCAAGGGCAGGAACGCATCCCAGTAAGCCCCACTGAGCTCATTGGCTAGGCCAGGAAGCAGATACTTGTGGTTCAGATACTCTGTATGGTCTTTGTATTTACCCAGGAGATCGCCGATTGGGTATTGTTCTTGGGTTCCTAGGCCTGTGGAGAAAGAAGATAAGGTGACTTTAATTTAAAAGTTATCGTAAATTATTTACAAAAGCAACCTGCTACACCCTTCGACATCAATAGTTCTATATTTATATCTAAACTAATAAGAGGGTAGGTGTTAACGTCGGGTTCGTAACCCATAACATAAGTAATAATTATTCTTAATAAATAAAGCAAAGAAAAATTTCGATACAAGCGGGAATCGAACCCGCGACCTTCGGGTATATGCCCCCGTCGCTCTGCCAATTGAGCTACCGTGTCAATGGCTGCCAGCGCGAAATTCTTCTATCCTTTATTATTTTTTTACATGTACAGTGTTTGCGTTTCCTACCTCCGAATTTTTACTAATTCGTAAGGCCACTTGTCTACCTTTTCAGATAGAATGCAAATGTAGAAAACGCCTAACTATCACATAATTTAGATCTTTTTGTTACTAATAAATAAGTCTTTCAGTAATAATTTAGTTATTACTCTTTTGTAAAGTATCGACAAAAGTAGCTGAGGAATTTCTTTTCTGAAGGCCTGGCTCTCTGGCTACCCCTTTTTGTAAGTATATTTTATGTTAAAGATATCGAGAGAAGAGTAAAAAAGGGTAATACGATTAATGGAGCACTGGATAGTCTCATGTCTAGTCAATCGGTGTCCGAAAGGGCCCGAATTGCTGTGCATGATGCTGTTCTTGTTCCTACGCTTATGTAAGGCAGTGAGTGCTGGGTGTGGCAGAAGAAGCATGAAAGCAGAGTGAATGCAGTAGCAATGAGGTCCCTCAGAAAAGTATGTAATGTAAGGTTATGTAATCGTGTGAGGAATGACGTGGTTCGTGAAAGGTGTGGTGTAAAAGATGATATTGTAAGTAAGATAGAAAAAGGAATGTTGAGATGGTTTGGGCACATCGAGAGGATGGAGATAGAGCTAATGTGGAAGGTAATGTAAGTAGAGGACGGCCACGAAAGACACACTTGGACCAAATTGAAAGTGTGCTCAAAAAGGCAGGCGTCCGAAGTATGAGGAATAAAAGAGCATGTATGAAAAGATTGATGGATGTAGACGAAGCAAGAGAGGTTTGCCAGGATCGTACTAAGTGGCGATCGATAGTCTCTGCCTACCCCAATGGGAATTAATGGTGTGAGTATATGTATGTATGTATGTATTTTATTTTTCTATTTTGCAACCTTTTCTCTACGCAACTACCAAAAGTAGCTGCAGAATTCCTTTATACTGTATCACGGTGTTTAGACATTTATAAACCGTTCACATTTCCCTAAAAAACTAAATTTCTTATCCATATATCTTGCTAGCTTTATAATATTTACATCCTAAAACTGAAAAAAAACTTACCAGCCGGCGGAATAACATTATCCTCAATCCTGTGAGGATTGAAAACTCCGCCCGTGGTATTACACCGGTTTTGCCAATCCGCCACTGAACTCCGGGCCGGTAACTCCCGGATATGATACCCGGTCATTGATGACACAAACCGGAGATTAGACTCGTACTCTTCATCAGCTGTTCCCAGCTGGAAATTCGACCAGGTCGGATCGAAGATCGAGCGTTGTTTGAAGTCGATGCTGCCTTTTATGCCGTTTGTGTTGATTATTGCTCTGAGGATTTTCGGTATTTCTGGTTATTTCTATTTATTTAAGGTGCTCACACACGATTGTTATGATAATGAAAAGGACTAGTTTAATTAATTTATATAGAAAGACATAGAAAGTAATTCTAATTCCTTAGCTCTGGCTACCCCTTCTAGGGAAATATAGCCGTGAATATATGTATGTATGTATGTATATATATATATATATATATATATATATACTTTCTATGTCCGGCCTTTCGGGCGAATGTGTGTTAGAGTACCGTGTTGAATTCGCTACAGCCGATAAGAAACAGACGTTTGGAGTTCTGTGTAGTATTTACTACCCACATGTGTCCCCACCGAGGGAGTCGTACATAACATGAATAGGGTGATTTGGCCATAGTCGACGTATTTACTACTACTGTGATTAGCTGCCGTGACCGATGGCTTGACATGTCGTTCGAAGCACGGAATTATCTTAGTTTTCGGAGAGTTAACTAATTAATACGTGTAAAATTTCATTCCAAAACGTGCCAGCCAAACCATGTTGTTGTACTTATCCCATGATATCAATCATCTGTTTCTATGAGCTTCCAAAAGGGTCTGAGTAACTGTTAACAAGAAGGTTCCAATAATAGCTGGAAAAACATAGTGCTTAAGAGTAATGTAGCTATAGATAGGCTTAGGTCTCTTAGCGATACAATATTGCGTTCAGATTAAAATTTTATTGAATTGCAAATATGGGTAAAGAAAGGACTCAATGCATAGAATTAAAAACAGAGAGCTTATTTTAAATAGCAGTGCCCCATTTCGGGCTCGAAGGTGCTGCCCTTCTGGTGACTTCTATTTTAAAATTAGTTGAGGAAATGTTAATAATGCAGGTCTAACTATCACGCTAAAGTATTACTAGTAGAAAACCCTGGCTTCGTAAGAATAATAAGAGTATTTAATAAAATCCTAAGTTACTCCTTACTACATTAGCTATATACATACATATACTCACGGCCATAAATCCCAAAAAGGGGAATAAAAATAAAAAATAAAAATTTATTCAGTTTTCAAAAGTACATAATATTCGTCTTAACCTAGTAAGTTATTTAAAGTACAAAATATAACATTTTCCTGTTCCTGAGCTAGGTAATTTACCTGTATTTCAGGCAACAATAAACAAAAAAGGCTTAAACTATCAGTTTTCATATAATGGTATTGGTAAGTAGTGTATAAATTATTATCAGAATCGATTGTATCTAACTAATTGTATTATTATGATAAAAAAATAAAAACATCTTATATTAACTTATTATATTAAGCAATTCCTCTGATTCCGTGTATGTAAGATTTAATAGCCACGATTGAAGTTTTTTCTTGCATTCAAAGTTGTTTAAGTTATATAATACTAGTAATCTATTAATTTTATTATATAAATATGGTCCTAAAAATATAAAGAATCTATTTGTAATTGAAAATTTTGCACTATAAGTACCTATTCAAACATACTATATCCTTTCGCCTCCTGTTTAGTGTATCAGGGTTGAAGTATAAGCTAGCATGCTGTTTTAGAACAGTGAATAGAATAAAGAGCTGGCGCACAGTTAGCACTTTGCATTGTTGGAAGCCAGAGCTTCAGAGCTAGACCTCCTCAACCAAATTTAAAAGTTGTGTGGCGACCGCTAGACGGCGAACTCACTCGCATACTAGCAGCGTCATAAAAAATCGTACATCGCGGTATCGAAATGTTTCTCTAGCTAAACATAAATACAAATTCTAAGTTGGTACACAGCAGGGTGTACTGGCCAGTATATCTTTGCTGTTCCCACACTGGTGACCCCGACGTGATATATATATGATATATGGGACAAGATGGTAGAAATAAAGTATCGTTATCACACATATGTCTAACCACATCGCCCAAAAACTACTTAAAAAAAAGGCCTCCTACGACACCCGTCGGTAGAAAGGGGCAGTAACATTCTAAGCCAGCATTACGCGGTTATCAGCTATGCCATTGATAATCCTATCCAGCCGTTACAGAGATTAGCCGCAAGAACAAGAATATTATGTATATGCATATAGTTCAAAGCAGTTATTTTAATATTACAATTATATGTGTATAGGTAAAAACTTACTTGGCAAGTCTCGGCGGCGTCACTCTCAACTTGGCACAAGCCAAGAAAGTATCCTCGTATCTATCATCGAACAGCACTATATACATACTCCTCTTAGTCACTCCTATTTCCCTCCTCACCACATTTAGAATATCACTCTTATAGAGGGTCTTAAACCTCTTTACCGTCGGATCTAACCCCACTTTGATCAACCCCAAATGTGAATCTAAATCGCCAACACCCAAACCTTTCCCACTACTTTCTGGATCAAAAACTAGTTGTAGAAAATTGCAGTTATCTTCATGATTATTTTTATCAGAATCAAAAATATCTGTCACATATATCTTCCATTTATGATGTGTAAAATCTTCTTTGGTGTTCACAGATTTCGTGTGATACAAATCTGCTTGTACAAAAGCGTCGAACTGGTTAAGTTCTTTGTCTTCAAGCCATCTGAAATGTAGGGAACCACCAACGGGGAACCAAAATTTAGCAGTAGCATGTTTCTCATAACTGTTTTCTGTAGAGAATATTGATGCGCATATTACATTGTTGTGTTCTGCGGTTTTTAAAACTAGACTTTTACCCCATAGTCCGTTAGTTCCAGTTAAGTTATTTATGCTTTCAAACTCAGCATGATCTTTGCCAGGGATTATTAGATATCCTAATTCTTCAGTGAGATCTATTATTTCTTTGCCGATGACGTCGTCAGCGCATCGTTCAGAGGAAGTGTCTCGATGGTCGATTGGGAATTCATGAATAGCCCATTTCCAGACCTGGTCTGGGTACTGTAGAGTCGGTTTTAAATTTGTTCTGATAGAAATGTATGACTCGTTTTTTTGAACGAACTCTATTTCGCCGCTAAGTCCATGTTGAGATATGTAAGCACGTAATACTAATGCTTCAGAGATTTCTGTAAATAACAAGATATTGTGGATTCAGTCGGAAATATTTACTTAAAATAATTATTACTCGAGATCAGATAGGGTTTAAACTTTTAAATTTATGTGATGGTATACAAATAAGATTGGGGGTAACGTGGAGAGATAAATATGAGATAGTAAGAAATTTATCATTTTCCACCGAATAGGCAAACTGAAGCCTTAGTCCTTTATCATTCAAATCAGCCCAATCTGGACGTAAGAAGGACCGGAAATACATACATACATATACTCACGACCTTAAATCCCAATAAGGGGCCGCCAGAGCTTTAGAGCTAGAAACTCCTCAGCCGCATTTGGAACTTGATAGGAGACAAGATGGTAGAAATAAAGTATCCAACCGCATCGCCCAAAAACCACTTTAAAAAGCCCCACTCCTTTAGTCGCCTTTAACGACACCCATGGGTAGAAAGGGGTAGTGACATTCTAAGCCGGCACTACACGACTGGAAATAAGATAGAGAGAAGAACTCTTAAGGATCTTAATAACAACCGTCCATCTGCTGTCGTCATCCCCACGTATCACGCTTATCACATCCCTTTGTCTTTGTCCCTTTTTCCTGCTATGTTAGTCACCCCGGTCCCTCTACATATCTCCTTGTTTCGCATGCGATCACGTAGGGAAACTCCTAACAAATTGTCCATGGATTTTGTTTGAGTGATAATAATTGTATGAAACAAATTCAAATCACTGTATAACATTATTGACCTTAATGTTGGCTGAAATTATATTTTTAGCCAACACTGCGTAGCTAATATAATGATTAAATGATATAGGCGATCAAAGCCATGTCTCATATCAATGAACAAAAGGTTTTTATGACCTCGCCATCCGTATCAAAGGAAAGTTTACACAGAACATAGTGGCTATACGATTTCATATCATACATTACATTTAAAAGTTGCATACATATTGGTTCCATTAGTTGCATATTACTACTTCATTAGACGACTGTAGACATCTAATATTTGTTTTACTGTCTACTCACAAAACAAAAAAACCAAATAGCAAGAACATAAATAGTAAACAAAGACAAATGCAAACATAATTCCAATTTAAAATGACTTGAATTTTAGGTAAAGTCATTATAATCTAAAATCACAATCTTCAAAACCAAATTTGACAAAGGGTAAATCCTTGACAAAGTTACACAAAAAGTATTTAAAAAACCTGTATATTAGTTATTTTCAATCAAAAATGAACAGATAATAACTAACTTTATCTATCTAACTTACCAAGCAAAAACACACACAAGCACACACACACAATCTTTGGTTGACTTTTACGATAAAACATAATTAAATCTAGTGTAGAAAACACGGACAACACAGCATTGTGTCTTAAACTCAACTTACTAAGTGAAAGGCAGGAACTTTGCGCTCTTGACTAATGTAAGCTATAAAGCGCTGCAATTCGGTGGGATTAGCGCTATAAGAAATATAATTTAGCTACAATGCGTGTTTGTCTTATAATTATTGACAAGTTTCCCTCAAATATAGTATTAAATATGGGTCCGTATTTATAAACCTAAAAGTAAAATTTTCAAATTTATGTTCAAATCCTGACTCCAGCCATTTATACAGCACAGCATAGCATTTGTAATCATAGCTTAACGGCCATTATTCAATCTTTAGGTATATAAATAAGATACATTTTGTAAAAGCAAGGTTGTCATCAAGAATACAGAAAGAAAACAAAAAGACGAAAAAATATTATCCGTATAGTAGTTCAGCACCTTTCAAATCAGTCTTTGAATTTAACTAAACTAGTTCTAAGTTGACTTTTTGCAGCAGCGATTAAACGTTTGCTTTCGTTCTTTCTTTAAAAAAAACGGCGATGATACTGTCTGACCCATCATCATCATCTGCATTTGATATGGGTTGTATAGTGCCTGTTTAGATTACCTACCCCTTCCCGTAGATTTTTAAGAAAACAATAATAAGGTAGAATGATGGTCTGCATACCCGAACTAAACCAGCCTTTTGGACTATGGCCTAGTTAACAATCACTCTATTCACGACCTGCTTGAGCTCCTCGTGAGGGACATGTATATGCTGCGATAGACATAAAATCATTTACATCATTCCAGACATAGATAGCTATCTTATAGGCGTTATATATATGGATATAGCACACAAATCAAGTCACTAAATATTTTCAATCATCGAATGCGTTACAAGCCTCATCATATTATGTTATACCAAACTAGCATGTAAATAACATTTACCACACTAGATCAACCACAACTTACCTCTCACTTAAAATCTAGCTAAACACACTTGCATAAGCATGTAGCAGACATTCACCGCTATATCCAGCGCAACATGCTAACTACAGCACAAAGACAGTAAGTTACTCGCCGCGAATACCGAATACCGGTCGAGCGCCGTACTACCAGTGGCGTGTGACGTCACACCGTCGAAATATGTGACGTCACAGATAGTTTGGTATTGGCAGGGAAACTGGATTGAGTCATTATGAGATTCTTTGGTGTGGTTGTTGAAATATTGGTTGATTTGTAAATAAATTTTGGATGTAAATTTTATTGTTACCGGTTGTAATAACTAGAGATTCGAAAATACAATACCTGAAGTTGACATAATAAAATATAAGGGGGAGCCAGAACTTCGGAATAAAAATTCTTCAGCCACTTTCGGAAGTTGAGTGGGGAAGTGATTGTAAAGTAAATGTTTTTCGTGATGGGTCTCCAACCGCTTCGCCCAAGAACCACATAAAAAGCCCAGTAGTCTCTTACGAAGTAGTGTGTTAGTGTCGGATTAGTGCTATACAAATCCGAGCCTACACAGCTCATGCTCAATATTTATGAAAGTGAGGTGGTTATGACAGTAGAGTCAAATTCTTAATTCATTTTTGAGCCGTTTTATGTTGAGAAAGATCTTTCGTCATACATATTTAATTAATTATTTAATTAATACGTACACAATCTGCATTATTATAACAAACATTTTCTTTCTTACAAAAATTTAGATTCGGCTCTGTTACAATACAATGCCAAAAATAGTGCACACAACATTATTGGTTATTATTGCTAGTAATTTTCTTCTGCTTAAATAATATTATCAAAGCTAATCAAAACAATAACAAATAATATAAATATAAGGAAAACTCCAAAGAATAACACCAAATTAATAATAATTATAAAATTAAATTTAAGTAGAATTAAATTAAATTAAAATAACAATTAAATTAAAATATCAATAATGTGATTCAATAAAATTAGCAATAAAGTAAAAATAAGTAAAGTTGAACAAAAAATTATTATACATATATAATTAATTTGTAGATTTAATCAATTGCCTACATTTCTTTCTAAAATTCAGTAATGAGTCGTGATAGACGTCAGGTGCATTTTCATCGCCTATTGAGCAAATAGAGTTATAAATCTGACAGAATCTGACAGACACGAATCCAAGGATATCTTCGTAGTAGTAGATAATTTAATTGACTAGTTTTTATTAAACTTTTCTTATAAACTTTTGAACATTTCCAGGTCAGGTCATTTTCTAAATCGGCATCTAAATAAGTAGTTCCGATGACTATACATTATTTGAAAATCTCTTTCGCTGGAAGAGATTTTAGCTCTCGTAATACTTACTTACTTACTTATACTCACGCCCATTATTCCCATTGGGGTAAGCAGAGACTATCGATCGCCACTTAGTACGATCTTGACAAACCTCTCTTGCTTCCCTTACATTCATTATTCTTCTCATACATGCTCTTTTATTCTTCTCACTTCGGACCCCCGCCTTTATAAGAACGTTTTCTATCTGGTCAAGAAACGTTTTACGAGGCCGTCCTCTACTAACAATCCCATCCACATTGGCTCTATATATCTCTTTCGCTACTTTATTTTCATCCATCCTCTCTATGGGCCCAAACCACCTCAACATTTCTTTTTCTATCTTGCATACTACGTCATCTTTCAAACCTACTCGTTCACGGATCACAGTATTTCTCACTCTATCACACAGTCTTACATTACAAATACTTCTGAGGGATCTCGTAATATTTCAAAAATACCAGATATCTGACGAAGACAGTTGATTCTTTTGCCCAAAGGAGTATCAATGATGACATTAAACACTTGCATTATATACTCAAACGTTCACGCCGCGTGTCTCCGAAGGGGTTGGTAGAGATACTACCACTTCTGAATATCACGTGACTTGGTCACCATCGTTGTGTACCCACGTGAATGGGGACAGACCTATCGCCGTTTTGTACGAATACACTTATGACTAAGTACAACTTAGCCATGTGGGTTTCCTCACGATGTTTTCTCTCACCGTTAACCACCATGATAAGTTAAACACACATAAGTCTTTAGAAAAGACAAATTGGTTTTGGCCCGACCCAGGGCTTGAGTTCACGCCTGTCTTGTTGGTCGTTCTAGCCATTGAACTATCACGGCTGTTGCATTATGTGTTTAAAAACAGCAGCTTTCTCCAAGTGTCTAAGTTTTAAAAAAACATGTATTTGAGCTATTTCAGCCGTTCCACCACATCCATCAATGTTCTCATATATGTTTTTTATTCTTCATGCTTCGGTCACCTACTTAGAAATATGTTCCAAAGTTTATAAGTGCAATATATTATAAGTGTTTATAACGTTGTAGAGTCCAATCCAAAAAATCACGGTTAATATAAAATTGATAATTTCTAAGCCTAAGACTTTAATTATCATATACAAACTGCAATGACGTAAATCCACACAAATTCCGTAACCAAATTGCATACATTGTAATAAGACCAAGCGGAATGTACCTCCCGCCCTGCCGTCCCAATTTAAACATTGGGGCGTTGGTTGACGCAACAAGGGGGCTATTCTTAGCGCGTCAAGATATCGCCTGGGATGCTATTATGGTTGTAAGAATAGTTCGGGATTGAGCGAAAAACTGTTTGACAGAATGTTGTTTTTCATACATTATCAGGTCTAAATACTAGTGACACTAATAACCGTGATAGCTCAGTGGGTAGAACACCGCTTATCGTGCAGACGATAAGGGTTCGAATCCCGGGTCAGGCCCGTCCGATTTGTCTTTTCTATAGAATAGACCTATGTGTGTTAAATTTATCATGGTTGTTAACGGTGAGAGAAAACATCGTGAGGCAGTGTAATTACATGAGTACACTGTCCAAGCAAAACGTGGGTACTCTGAACACCAGGTGACAATTGATGTTCGGAAGTATTAGCATCTCTGCCAACCCCTTAGGGGATGTGCGGCATGAACGTTTAAGCTTGAGTTTGAGAAATACTAATGCTCTTCCGGATTCGCATGGACAGTTGTTACATACATACATACATACATATTCTCACGCCGTTAGTTCCCATTGGGGTAGGCAGAGACTATCGATCGCCACTTTGTACGATCCTGGCAAACCTCTCTGGCTTCGTTTACATCCATCAATCTTTTCATACATGCTCTTTTATTCTTCATACTGCGGACACCTGCCTTTTTGAGCACATTTTCTATTTGATCCAAATGTGTCCTCCGAGGTCGTCCTCTACTAACATTACCTTCCACATTGGCTCTATATATCTCTTTCACCAATTTACTGTCATCCATCCTCTCTATGTGCCCAAACCATCTCAACATTCCTTTTTCTACCTTTCTTACAATATCATCTTTTACACCACACCTTTCACGAATCACATCATTCCTCACACGATCACATAACCTTACATTACACACTTTTCTGAGGGATCTCATTTCTACTGCATTCACTCTACTTTCATGCTTCTTCTGGCACACCCAACATTCACTGCCATACATAAGCGTAGGAACGAGGACAGCATCATGCACAGCCATTCGGGCCTTTTCAGACACCGACTGACTAGACATTAGACTATCCAGTGCTCCATTTACCGCATTACCCTTTTTCACTCTTCTCTCGATATCTTCATCACACTTTCCATCCCTAGTAAACAAACTTCCCAAATATACAAACTCTTTCACTTGTTCCACTTTCTTACCATTAATCTCAATCACGCATGCGGTCATATTCACCTCTCTCTCAAAAACCATAGTTTTTGTTTTATCCACATTCACCCACATTTGTTATGATTCAATATTACTCGCTAAAATATGATATATTGGCGGAGTTCTTTCATTGACTGCAATGATGATTAATAAATAAAGGATAAACAAAGGAAAGAAAAATTTCGACACTGGCGGGGATCGAACCTGCATATTTTCTTTCCTTTGTTTATCCTTTATTTATTAGTAATAACCCCCACATGAGGTTTTCATGAACAAAAACATTCAAATAATGCAATTATGATGTATTGGATCACTGCTGTAACATGTACACCCTGTAACATTTATTGTTTTTCCATATCAAATGGTTAGTGAAATAAATTGTAAAATAGATCATCAATCATGAATCCTACAAACTAACTTGTCTTGCCAAACATTTAGAAGTAAATAAACAGAGGGGTACAAAACTTTAAGCACATATAGATTACATAGAATAACAGTGAATTAGTTTTTTAGTTTAGAATTGGCGACATGATAGTCCAGTGCGTAGAACATCCGCCCGAAAAACAGAAGGGCGTGAGTTCCAATCCTAGGACGGGCCTACACCAATTTGTCTTTTCTAAAGTCATATGTGTGGTTAATTTATCATGGTTGCTAACGGTGAGGGAAAACATCGTGAGGAAACCCACATGGCTGAGTTGTACTTAGTCATGTGACAGTGTATTCGTACAAAACGGCGATAGGCCTGCCCCCTATCACGTGAGTACACTGTCTAAGCAAAACGTGGGTACCTTCTCTGGAAACTAGATGGCGCTTGCCTTGTGAGTTCAGGAGTATTTGTTCCTCTGCCAACCCCTTCGGGGATAAACGGCGTGAACGTTTATGTATTATGTATGTATGAATTAGTAAATTTTGGTTATTAAAACATGTTTTTAAAGAGTACACTTAAAATGCATTCAGCATACTGTGAAAAAATAAGTATTGGCTCAACAAAACAATATTTGCCCATATCCCTATAAACTTTAGAATAGATTAATTATGAATTTTCTACACCGCATCGCCCAAAAACCACTTAAAAAGAAAGGGGTAGTGACATTCTAAGATGGCACTACACGGAAAATAAAAAATAGACGTCTGTAAGCTATTTCAAAGATACGAGTATTAATACTCGTTCAAAGCTTACGTGAAAAACGGCGTATTATACAAACCATATTGATAGCCTATCAATAGTAAAATATCACAAATATCATATATATATCATATATATATCGAGTAATCCAAATACCACATTCTAGTTACCGAAATTGAAACGATAATTCATATGTTTTGAAAACGATCACACTTCTCATATCAATCAAACATAAAACGAACGAGTGCGTTTGATATTATTAACGATTGAGTCATCCCATTAAATATTTGTCTTTCATTTGAGTACCAAATTCATTATGAAATGACATACATACATATACTCACGGCTATAAATCCCAAGAAGGGGTAGCCAAAGCTAAAGAATTAAAAATTCCTAAGCCACTTTTGGAAAGTTGAGTGGGGTAAAGATGGTGAGATAAAAGTTGTTGGTGATGGGTCTCCAACCGCATCGCCCAAAAATCCCTTAAAAGCCCCGATACCGTTAGTCGCCTTTTACGTACACCCACCGGAAGAAATGGGGTAGTGCTATTCTAAGCCGACACTACACAGCAAATTATGAAATGAAATACAGACGAAAAATTTCTACACCAGCAGGACTTAAACCCGCGACATCCCAGTCATGTTAAGAAGCAAGGAAAGACAAATTTCGCAACAGTGGTTACTTGACACCATAGCTCAGTTGGCAGAGCGACCGGGGCGTAGACCGGAATGGCGCGGGTTCAAGTCCTGCTGAAATCGATTTTTTCTTTCCTAAATTGATTAGTAAAATCATCCCCACATGAGGTTTCATGCACAATAAAGTCTAATTATGAAATATAGACAGTTGTATTGAATTAAACAATTAAACTTTATTTGATTAAAGTACATTATATAAAAACACACAAAGAGCACGAAGTAAAAAGAATAAAAGGGTAAGTATGAAAAAAAATATGAATATAAACGAAGCTAGAGAGGTTTGCCAGGATCGTACAAAATGGCGATCGATAGTCCCCACCTACTCTGATGGGAAACAATGGCGTGAATATATGTGTTGTAAAGAGCAAGCTTAGACTTAGCTGACTACAAATCTTCTATTCCATTCTACTACATTCACATGCGCGCAAGGTGAACAAAAATAATTCACTGTTCATTAGCCGTGTAGTGTCGGTTTAGAATAGCACTACCCCATTTCTTCCGGTGGGTGTACGTAAGAGGCGACTAACGGTATGGGGCTATTAAGGGATTTTTGGGCGCTGCGGTTGGAGACCCATCACCAACAACCTTTATTTTTACTATCTTTTCCCCACTCAAATTTCCAAAAGTGGCTGAGGAATTTCTAATTCTTTAGCTCTGGCTACCCCTTCCTGGGATTTATAGCCGTGAGTATATGTATGTATGTATGTACTGTTCATTACTTTCTGTTACACAATAATAGTTATTGTAGTAAGGTATGGCCAGACTACATATTTTGACCAAGGTAGAAGAGTTTATAAAGATGGTCCTTGTAGAGTTAAGGCGTGTAGAGCTTAGAAGCGCTATATGAAATCTGATAACTTTTTTAAGTTACAAAGTTTTATCCCCCAACCTCTTATTTTTTGTTGCTGGTGTGCTAATCCCAGCTTACATACATAATTTCAGTTTCCTAGGACATTGGAATTACTCTATGAGTTTTGTAGATAAGTTAGTGACGAGTTATAGGAATTTTAGATTGCCGGCTTAGATTGTCACTACCCTTTTCTACCCACGGGGGTCGTTAGAAGCGACTAAGGGAAGGGTATGGGGCTTTTTTAAATGGTTTTTGGGCGATTCGGTTGGGGACCCATCTAAAACGATTTTTTATTTGTCCATCTTGTCCCCTATCAACTTTCAAATGTGGCTGAGGAGTTTCTAGCTCTGAAGTTCTTGTTACCCCTTTTTGGGATTAATAATGAGGAAAAATATCGTTAGGAAACCCACATGGTTGAGTTGTACTTAGTCGTGTGAAAGTATATTCATACAAAACGGCGATAGGCCTGTCCCCTATCACGGACTCTGGACACCTCGTGGGTACTCTGAACACCTGGTGACGATTGTCACGTGATGTTCAGAAGTATTAGTACCTCTGCCAACCTCTTCGGGGACATACAGCGTGAACGCTTAAGTCTTGAGTCTTGAGAAGTAGACAGAACAAGTCCGAGGTCAAAACTATACATCAATAGCTATCATCCGGGTATTAGTCATAACTGGAAATTGAATCAGAGACCTCCGGATAGAGAAGAAAGTCCTAACCACTTAATTTACAAACAAGGTGTAATATAAATATTTGGCATTTTAAAATATTCACCGTTTGTTTGATCAATAATGAGCAAGACCGATGATTAAAATTTGATAGTTATTTAAACCTATTTAAATAATTGACTAGATCATATACATATAGGTCGAAAACATAAGTAGGAATACTTCAGATTTCAATGTCAATAAATTAATTTGAAGTTGGAATTTAAATCTCTCAAGTATATTATTATAGATATTTAATTAGTTGTGTTGTTATTTAATCTCACAATAATATTATACAACGTCATATAACTATATTAAAACTGTTTTGATAAATAATTAGTAATCTAAACGACCTAAAATTCCCTAAACTCAATAATGTGAATAGCGAAACCAACTGTATGAGTTTACAGGCTGTGATTTGCAATTGCCAATATCGATCCGAATCAGACACCTCCAATGTTATTTTTAAAATAATAGAAACCCCAACACCGGGCGACCGCACTCGTTGCCGAAACAATTTTGAGGCCCACGGAACGAAATCAGATCGTATTTAACCAAACTATATATGGAAACAAGCAGCAATAGATCTGGGAGTTAAAGAGGGGGGAGTGTTCCTGTAAACACTGGCAGCGGGAATATCTCGGAGTCACGGTGGGACAGCCACAGTGATCAGTCTCTCGTCGACCGTCTTAAACACAACACAATGGTAAGTGATAGTGAAAGTGAAGGTGATGGTGATAATGGTGATCGTGCTGATATTAAAGATGATGATGATGCGGATATCGGAGAAAGAGATGATGAGATTTAAACAGTTGGAAGTGATCAAGATGAAATGAAATACGGTTCGGTTGACGTAGCAGTCAGTGAAGTAAAAATAGATAAATAATTGTGCGCAATTCATCATTAGAGCAGGTAGTTTATTAAGTTTGCTCGATTTTGCAAATATACGTAATCTTTTTGGTACAAGACTTGATAAATTAGCGAAAAAAAATCTTGCAAATCTATTAAAATTTATTTATCCAAATCAGATAAAATCATAATTTCATTGACGATAGATACTGATAGCCGATGCTATTACTTTTGAGTTCACTTTAATAATTCATAAGTACTTCAAACTTATTTCAATGGTCAAGACGGAAAGCTGAAAATCATTGCAAACGTATCATAAAAATTCAGTTGAACCAAAAGACTAACTTTTAAACAGAAGATACATAAGGATTTCAAATTGTAAAAGCCACCTTCTGTAATTTAGAAAATAACAGGCAGAGTGTTTGATTTCTGATGCGCCGGAAAACTATTCCCTTAGGCCAAAAAAAATCTCTCCCAGTAGAACTATCTCGTCGACTGCGAGAACCTAGAACCAATAGGGTTCAAAGTTAGACGTGAAATACTGAGCAAAGTTATATGGTGTGACTAACACAAATAAACTTTGAAAAACATTAAAAGAAGTAGCGCAAGAAAATAGCAAATCTTACTCGGATAATAAAAAGATTCCGGTTAAACTAGAGCGCGAACCACGATCTATTTTAGGAGAGCGCGTCAGAAAGCTTAATAGTTTTGCTGAGTTTCAACTGCCAGACTCTGGAGCTTTGAGTTAAAAATACACACCAAAGATTTCAGCTGCTGGCTGCTGCCAAATCTGGCGTTTGTTATCTGATAGTTTCATATTTTCTGTTGATGTGAAACATTTATGAAAATGTTTCATTTTCATATGCATGTCCAAATGCACATAGCCTTAACTTAAGAAAACAATCGAAAGGCAATGCAAACGTATCATAAAATGCATTTTCTAAAACAATTTAAATTGAATCGAAAAACAAACATCAAAAGAAAGCAAAGGGAGAGTAAACAAATAATGTAACAAATAATACAAAAAGTATGCCGAGTAAAAAGATGAATATTTTAAAACAAAGTAAAGGAAAGTAAATAAATAATATAACAATTTTGATTTATGCCGAATTGTAAGATCAGAGACATGAAACCAGATTTACAATATTATCGATATCGCAACAAAAACACTATGATATAAAGCATTTATGAGCCATAATTGGAAAAAAATACATTATTTTACGTAAGACGTTAGTTTATTAATAGTATCATTGTAACTTTTATTGTGAAAAACCTGGAACTGCACTGCACACTATACTATTTATAACTATATGAATATTCTTGACCTTCGTAAAAGGGTTAGTGAGCCAAAGGAATCTTAAAACCTAACGGAAAATATAAGTAAGCTTCATAAGTTTAGTACATCAACTGATATCTTGAATGTCATCGACATCATCATCATCATCGTTTCAGTATGATACTCACGATCAAATTTATTTAATAAGCATAGATATACAACATACCATTCTAATTGCTTTTGTAAAATGCGGCTATTCCACATATCCCCCCTGAGCTATCCCCCCTGGGGGGGAAGAAAGGAATTTTTTTCCACATAGTGCTACCAGGGGGGATACTTTTCCGTCTATCCCTCCTGATGAAAAAAAACAACAAATGAGTAAATGAGTATCATCAATTACAAATGATAATTAAAAAAAAAATCCTTTCTTCCCCCCCAGGGGGGATAGCTCAGGGGGGATATGTGGAATAGCCCGTAAAATGTACTTATTATATAACAACAAAAAAGATTTCGCTAATAAGTCCAAAAACAGCGGTCCCCACTGTAATATTTAAATATTAGAGAATGTAAACTTAAAGTTGCTAGTTATTGCTACCTTTTGGTGAGCTGCCGATTAAATTAACAGTATATTATCTGGAAATGAAATTAAATTTGAATAACCTAAATTCACGGCTCCTCATTCTAACGTCAATTGCAAACATAATAGATGACATTTCTTATATCCTTTTATGCATTGCATTGGAAAATTATGATGTATATAATCAGTAAGAAATTTGCTTATTCAAACAAAAGGATATTTCAGTATAGAAGATAGTGTTACTCATTTAGTTTTTAATTGCTTTGTTGTATTTAACACCCTCCCAAAGAAGAGAATTCAGCAAGAGCGACGAGAATTCAAAACTACCTCGACTTCTATAAATCACTCAGAGTATTAAAAAGAATACAAACTTATAACCGATTGTAAACTTTCCAGGCGGATAAAGATAAGAAGGTAAAGAAGAAGAAGACCAAGGAAGAGGCGCCAGCTGAAGAAGCGGCAGTCGCAGCGGTGACCCCACCAGCCACCGCTCCCTCATCAGGAGGTGGCAGCGAGAGACAGTCATCCCGTGGAAGCCGCAAGGCTAAGCGATCTGGCTCCAATGTCTTCTCTATGTTCACCCAGAAGCAGGTCTCCGAATTCAAGGAGGTTAGTACTCATCTGTCACTACATCATCTCTATAGTATTTGCCTTATCCAAAAAGGGTAATTCTATTCCTCTCTTTTGAACTTAAACTTGGTCTATAGCAAATCCTCAAATACTGATTAAAGTCTCTAAATCTTTTCTTCAAATTAGTTCCATCAAATTATGAAATTTGTGAATATTTTTTACATGAACATAAAAAGTGTTCAAATATTTCATCAAAGTCATAATTTCCCTGTCAACTCTACAAACTCCCACACAACGACAGCTAAATCAATATTCAACAAGACAAAAATAAAATCTACCTATAGTGACTCACACCTCCTTGGCAAACATTCAAAAATGCTATTTAAAAAGACTATGTGACAAATACCAATGGAGGCAAATGTCATTCATTTAGCATCAATCTTTTTTGATTGTATTTTGGCTGCGGTTTAGAATATCACGACTATTTCCCTAAAAAATACATATTCCCGGCGATGTCCTTTATTTCATAAATCTTACCTTCGTTTCCCATCATTCATATTTGAAACATGGCTAAGGAATTTATTCTATGTGTATATGGTTTATTGCATACATTTGACTCTCCTATTTTCATAATTGACATAATTGCTATACGAATCAACACAAAAGAGCATATCTATATTTATCTCTTCCTGTTCCTGCTAAATACCGAGAGTTCAATTCACAAATGTTTAGTAAACATCGACGCGTGCTTAACTAAACATTATAAACAGACATTAATTGCAAGAATGTATTGACGTATCTCGTTAATCTCGACATCCCGAACAATAGGTAATTGTTACGAAACGGTTACCAGCACAAATCACTGTTTCAAAGCAACTAAGCCTTCTGTTTTAATCTGCTTGAAAACAAATACACTTATCTGGCTTCTCTTCGACTCACATTTGAAAATGCCTGTTCCTAGTTCTCAAAGGTCATGGCTCGGTTAAGTCAAACTTACATATTGCAGCTGTCACGTTCTTACATCCAGACAGTTCAAACTATTACAACTGGAAAAGAAAATAAGTGATTAGTTACGCTCACATTTTCTACAACTTTAAAACAGGAGAGAAAAATTCCAAAGACAGAGTATTGAACTCAGCTGTTTCAATGATACGAAGCCTTACAACGACTCTTCCTAAGCTATAAAATCAGTAAACAATACTACCCGAAAATCACTATTAGTCTTACCTACTTCGACGTATCTTCGGTAGACTTTAAAAATAATCTTTTGTTATAGGCCTTCCAGCTAATGGACCACGACAAAGATGGTATCATCGGCAAGAACGACCTTCGCGCCACCTTTGACTCCCTTGGCCGTCTCGCCACCGAGAAGGAACTCGACGAGATGGTCAACGAAGCCTCAGGCCCCATCAACTTCACCCAACTCTTGACCCTCTTCGCCAACCGCATGTCAGGCGGATCCGACGAAGACGATGTAGTCATCAACGCCTTCAAAACCTTCGACGATGAAGGCAGAATCGACTCCGAGAGGCTCAGACACGCTCTTATGACCTGGGGCGACAAATTCACCGCCAAAGAAGTCGACGAGGCTTACGACCAAATGGACATCGATGACAAAGGCTTCATTGACACCGGAAGACTCATCGCCATGCTCACCGCTTCAGGAGAGGAGGAAGACGGTGGCGAAGCCGCGTAAATGTGAACACCAACATTTCAAGACTTGGCCGTTCGAAGATCTTGAACGCAATTTTGTATTTAATTTATTGTTTCCATTTTTTTTATAATATAAATATGAAAATATAGTTCTACTATACCAAGTTACTGTAACTAAATCACCTTGTCATTCGTGACTACCAGCATTAATTATGAATATAAATAACTTATAAGCTGTTAAAATAGTAAAAGTTTCATTGTGGTAAACCATACGCACATTTTGGAGTTTCGTAAAAGGATTCTGAATCAACCCACATAAACACAAAAAAAAACTTTAGTTAAAGATATAATTTTAACGATTTACAAACTCAGACTTAATGTTTACGCTGTATATACCTGACCCTTTCAGACAGAGGTACTAATACTTTCGAAAATCACGTATCATTTTTGTCACCTAGTGTCGAGGTACCCAATTTTGCTTGGACATTGCATTCACATGGTAAGGGGCAGGCCAATCTTCACGGCGCACCGCTAACACATGATTAATCACATCTCATACATCTAGGTTTCTTGATGATGTTTTTCCGGAGCCTTAACAACTAAGACAAATTAATTACACAAATGGCTTGAGAAAGACACCCCGGAGGCCTAGCACGAGCGTTATTTTATCTCAGAATTGTGTCCATATTTCAAACACACATACATATACTAGTAAATAAAAGATAAATAAAGGAAAGAAAAATTTAGACACCGGCGGGGTACCTAAAAAGTGCAAAACAAACAAAGGATAGAAGAATTTCGCACTGGAAGCCATTGACACTGTAGCTCAATTGGCAGCGCGACGGGGGTATACCCGAGGTCGCGGGTTCGAACCCCGCCGGTGTCGAAATTTTTCTTTCCTTTATTTATCTTTTATTTATTAGTAACAATCCCCACATGAGGTTTTCATGTCAAAAACATTCAAA
The DNA here is from genome assembly GCA_963576735.1 of Bedellia somnulentella. NCBI lineage: Eukaryota > Metazoa > Arthropoda > Insecta > Lepidoptera > Bedelliidae > Bedellia > Bedellia somnulentella. The sequence goes on along the minus strand of OY755192.1, from coordinate 1,489,114 downwards.
TTACACAAACATATAGCCTGGGCTTCAGAATTCATAAGTCACTATAAAAGGGTAAATCTTAAAATACTTTTTTAAGATAAATGTCGCCAGCCCCATCACCTAAAAATCACTTTAAAAGCTTAAGTCGCTTCATATGAAACCCTTAAGCAGAATTTCTTGATTAAATGATAGTGCACAGCCTTTAGCAAGACTTTTAGATTTTTGCTTTATATTGACAGCCGTGATAGCCCAGTGGGTAGAACACTCGGTTAACGTGCAAGCGACTAGTGTTCAAATCCCGGGTCGGGGCCTACACCAATTTGTCTTTTCTAAAGACATATGTGTGGTTAATTTATCATGGTTGTTAACGGTGAGGGAAAACATCGTGAGGAAACCCACATGGCTGAGTAATACTTAGTCATGTGACAGTGTATTCGTACAAAACGGCGATAGGCTTGCCCCCTATCACGTGAGTACACTGTCCATGCAAAACGTGGGTACTCTGAACACCAGATGACAAAGTCACGTGATGTTCAGAAGTATTAGTACCTCTGCCAACCCCTTCTGGGATATGCGGCGTGAACGTTTATGCTTTATGCTTATTATGCTTATGCTTTATATTGATTAAATATTGTTATTTTGATTGCAACGGTCGAACACAACTTTTACATACATATACTTACGGAATCAACCATAAATCCCAAAACGGGGTAGTCAGAACTTTCAGAATACGAAATACATCAGACACTTTTGGAATTTAAGTGGGGAAAAGATTGTAAAATAAAGGTTCTTGGTGATGGGTCTCCAACCGCATCGCCCAAAATTAACTTTAAAAAAAAGCGGCCAAGAGCGAGATGGACTCGCTAATGAAGGGTTCCGTAGCAGCACTAGCAGCAGGTAGGTAACATAGTAATATACAAGTTTAAAATGTTATTTACTTATCACTGATTTACTATAAGAAAACAATGGTTCACGTTTTATGCGTAAGGCCTGTGATAGTAAAATTATTGTTATATATTTCAGTGAAATTAATAAATTAGGTAAGTAATTTGATTTATGACGTTTAAAAATAGAACTACTGGCTAGATCTCATTCAAACCAATTTTCGTTAGTAGTTTGTATAGTAATACACATCATATATATTTTCAGTTTTATCATGCCCATATTTTAGAAGTTACGGGGGGGGACACATTTTACCACTTTGGAAAAGTCTCTCGCGCAAACTATTCAGTTTTGAAAAAAATGATATAAGAAACCTCAACATCATTTTTAAATACCTTTTAATAGATACCCCACACGTATAGGTTTGATAAAAAAAAATTGAGTTTCAGTTCTATGTATGGGGAACCCTAAAAGTTTTGGTTTTTTTTCAGATTTTATTTTAAAATCTTAATGCGGTTTACAGAATACATCTACGCACCAATTTTCAATAATGTAGTTCTTATAGTTTCGGAATAAACTGGCTGTGACATACGGACGGACGGACGGACGGACAGACAGACAGACATGACGAATCTATAAGGGTCCCGTTTTTGCCATTTGGCTACGGAACCCTAAAAAAGCTCCATACCCTCGGGACGACACCCGTGGGAAGAAAGTGGTAATGACATTCTAAGCCGGCACTACACGGCAACTTTAAGTAAACTCTTAGTTAAAAGAAACATCGTAAATAGCAAAACTTCGCAATGAACATCGATCTTTATTACTCACCAATAGGGAATATTCATGTTTTTCTTTTTTGTCTTAAATTAATAGTTTACTATTTTATAACGTAGAAAAAAATATTACTGGGTTTCAAAATCCTCTAGATATTTTTAAAATTGAAATTTAAAACTTTTAAAAAATTTAAGCAGTTCAAACGCCGCCATTTTACGCGCTCTATACGTGACGTCACATGACACGTCCAGTGGGTTTACCTTAGTGTTTTCGACGCTTTTGAATACAATTTCGTGTCAGATGACGTCACATTTCGTTCAACCGATGGTGGCGCGTTTTGGAAGTTTGAATTTCGCTCGCTTATTTTGCAATTTTTGAATATTATTTTAGGGGTTTAAATAATAAGTAAAGTAAAAAAAAACCTTTTCATTATAATATTGCGATAATAAGTATTCGTGAAAAAAAGTTTTAGGGCATTTAAAATTTTATGCATATTCCCTATTATACTTACCCAATATACGTATATTAATCCTGTGAGGAACTCTATAATACATACATACATACATATACTCTCGGCTATAATTCCCTAAACGGGGTAGCCAGAGCTTTGGAATGAGAAATTCCTCAGCCACTTTTGGAAGTTGAGTGGGGAAAAGATGGTAATAATAAATGTTTTTGGTGACGGGTCTCCAACCACATCGCCCAAAAAACACTTAAGTAGCCCCTATACCCTTAGTCGCAGTCAACACTCAAACTGGCAAAAGCAAATCATGTGATCAGGACTTTTGTATTCGGTCTGATCGAGGTTTGACTACTTCAAATGATGTAATTGCTTGTATTTTTGAAAAATATTTTGCTGATATACCTTTTAAGACCACTGAACACTTAAATTCATCTGCTACGTTAGCTCAAGAGCTGTTGCAACAAAACGTTGCAATTTGTAAATCTATATTTAATTTTAAAGTTGTCAGTCCCGAAGATATCATTAAAGTGTTTAAATCACTGAAATTGAAAAATTCTGAGGATATCTGGGGTATGTCAGTAAAAGTATGCCATAATTTTATTGTAATAATAGCTCCTTATTTAGCGAAAATATTTAATGAATGTATAAGTAATGGTATCTTCCCAGATCTCATGAAACATAGTAAAATTGTACCTTTACTAAAATCTGGAGGTGATAAAAATAATCCTGAAGGTTATAGGCCTATATCTATACTACCGGTTATGAGTAAAATATTTGAAAAACTTATGCTTAATCAACTGCTCTTGCATTTTAGTTCCAACAATTTGTTTCACCCTAAACAATTTGGTTTCACGAAAGGCCGCTCTACCACTGACGCAGGCGTTGCCCTAATTAAACATATTTTTGGTTCGTGGGAACTTAAGAATGATGCAATCGGTTTGTTCTGCGATCTTACAAAGGCTTTTGATTGTGCAGATCATAATATTTTATTCATAAAATTGGGACATTATGGCATCGAAGGTGACGCACTTAAATTAATAAAGTCCTACTTCTCAGATCGAATACAAAAAGTGCAAATCGATAAAATAAAATCATCTGGAACTCATGTAAAAATGGGTGTTCCACAGGGATCTATATTAGGCCCATTTTTGTTTCTAGTATATATTAATGATTTGCCGTTCATGGTCGAGAAAAGGTCTGAAATAGTATTATTTGCTGATGATACTTCTTTAATTTTTGACGTTAAAAGGAATTCGGAAAATATTGACGATGTAAATAATGCAGTTTCCCAAATTCAAACATGGTTTGCTTCAAATAATCTTGTACTAAATGCCAAAAAAACCAAATGTATTAAATTTGCATTACCAAATGTTAAAAGTGTTGATAATGAAATTACATTAAATAATGAAAAATTACCATTTACGGATAGCGCAGTTTTCTTAGGGATACATCTGGACTCAAAGCTCCAATGGGGACCCCACATTAGCGCGCTAGCTGGCAGGCTAAGCAGTGCTGCCTATGCCGTTAGAAAGATAAGACATTTAACTGATGTACAGACCGCTCGTTTAGTTTACTATAGTTATTTTCATAGCATCATGTCTTATGGCATTTTACTCTGGGGCAGAGCTGCTGATGTTGGGTCAATATTCATTTTACAGAAAAGAGCAATAAGAGCTATTTATAATTTAGGTTCACGAGATTCCCTTAGAGAATTGTTTAAAACCATAAATATAATGACACTGCCATGTCAATATATTTATGAAAACATCATGTATGTGAGAAAAAATTTGAAAGCATTTTCCAAAAACTGTGACAGACATACTAGAAGTCTTAGAGATAATAATAAAATTTCAATTCAAAAGTACAGATTGTCAAAAATAAATACATCTTTTATGGGGTTATGTGTAAAATTTTATAATAAAATACCTGATGATATTTTGAATCTAACAGAAAAGAAATTCAAAGTAATTATAAAACGCAGTCTTCATTTAAAAGCTTATTACAGTTTAAATGATTATGTGATAGATGAAACTGCTTGGTGTCACCAGGGCTCTATTCAGGATATTTCCAGACATACACCAATATTGTAATTTGACTAAGAAAAGATGTGTGTTGCTGAGTTTCTTACGGGTTCTTCTCGCAACAATACACCTTCCGAATCCGAAGTAGAGTCAGTAGAGTAAGATTTAACTTATACGTAAGTTTGTGACGTTCAAAAAATAGAGAACAATTCTTTTTATTTTGAAATAAATATTTTTTATCTTTATCTTTATCGCCTCTTACGATCACCCACGGGTAGAAATGGGGTAGTGTTATTCTAAGCCGACACTACACAGCAAGAACTCTATAATAGGAGGTAGAATACCCGACCATCCTGAAGAGGCGTGGTTTCAAACCCTGAATCAGGTTGTGAATGAATCATGGTTGTTAACGATAAAGAGCTTATTCCATTTGTCTGAATGAAGACGTCTGAAAGCCACAGAATCTGAATTCAGACTAGTGGAATAACGTTCAGAACGCTAGAACTGAAATTTGTGTAGTGGAATAACAAGCGTCTGCGGCAGTAACTTCGAAGGACGTCTGAATTCAGCAACGACAAAGTGTAATGGAATAAGCTCTTAAGGAAACCCACATGACTAAGTTAGGACACGTGGCAGTTTAGTCGTTTGCTGTTGATAATCCTAATAAATTTTATATAACTCAAAATCTCATCTCAACAAGTGGCAGAGATACTAATACTTCTGGATATCACGTGTCATTATTGTGATGTTACCTGTTATTCAGTGTACCCACATTTTGCATCCACGTGATATAGGACAGGCCTTACTCTTCATTTTGTAGAAAGAACCGTGATTACTCAGTACAGAGCATGACCGCCTCTCATGCGGAGAGGCGTGGAAAGCAATCCTGAGTCGGTAGTACACCAGTAATATGTCTTTTCAAAAATCATATTTGTTATTAATTCTGTAGGAGTACGTTAGAGCGCACACTACTGCGGTCTCACTCGCACATATCAGCGTCTCACCTAATACCTACATCGCGCAATGTAACTGTTTTTCGAGTTAAGCATAGATACAAATTATAAGTTGGTACACAGCAGGGTGTACTGGCCAGTATATCGTTGCTGTTCCCACAGTAATCATCAATGTTAACAGTGGGGGAAATCAAATAACTCATATGTCTACCCTACTGCACACTATCACAGATTATTGAATACATAACATAACATGAACGTTCACGCCGAATATCCCCGAAGGGGTTGGCAGAGGTACTAATACTTCTGAACATCACGTGACTTTGTCACCTGGTGTTCAGAGTACCCACGTTTTGCATGGACAGTGTACTCACCTGATAGGGGGCAGGCCTATCGCCGTTTTGTACGAATACACTGTCACATGACTTAGTACAACTCAGCCATGTGGGTTTCCTCACGATGTTTTCCCTCACCGTTAACAACCATGATAAATAGTTACCACTATACTACTACACAAGGTCATCTATCACCCTTTCGGGGATATACTATGTGAAAGTTTGAACTTGAGACACTGTCACGTGAGTAATTATTATTAGTGTGTTGACACCCTCATGGATTTTCAGATTTTCTCATGATGTATTTTCTCATAGTTCCTTCATAAATTAACAACACATATATGATTTAAATCTTTTTGTTCATGAAAACCTCATGTGGGGATTATTACTAATTAATAAAGAATAAATAAAGAAAAGAAAAATTTCGACACAGGTGGGATTCGAACCCGCGACCTCGGGTATACGCCCCCGTCGCTCTTGCCAATTGATTGACACGGTAGCTCAATTGGCAAGAGCGACGGGGGCGTATACCCGAGGTCGCGGGTTCGAATCCCACCTGTGTCGAAATTTTTCTTTTCTTTATTTATTCTTTATTAATTAGTAACACATATATGATATAAGAAGAGGCATGTTCCTTCAACTTCAGCTCACGTCTCCTGCATATTCTCAGCCTTAGAACCGGTAGTCTTCACATTGAGATATCAAGCTTGTTATTAATCTAACTTGTTGTACCTATGTGTTAAACATCCGAACTTATACACAGAGCTAGAAACTCCTCAGCCACATTTGGAAATTGTTAGGGCCGAAATTGGTAGAAATAAAGTATCGTTGGTGATAGGTCTCGAACAGCATTGCCCAAAAACCTCTTTAAAAAGCCCCATACCCTTAGTCGCCTCTTACGACACCCGTGTTAGAAAGAAGTAGTGAGCACGAGCGCTATTTTATCGACACGATAACGGTTAGAACGAGATGGCAGTATACGATACTAAGTAAGTGCGTAAGAGATGGCTACTTTATCCCACGCGATAACTAGTTTAAACACGGCTCGTGCTTCTGCTTACCCTTCTGAGCCGGCACTACATGGCAAACTTGTTATCAATCAAATTTTTCACCTATATATGAGTGTCTTTCTTTAGTTAAGTGTCAGAAAATACACATTGGTTGAAGGACCGATTCTGGACTTAATCCCAGCAATCATCCACAGCGCCATCAAGGCTGTTGAAAGAAGATTCCATGTTAATTTTAAGAACCAATTGATGAGTTGTCATACATTGTGTCAACCGCTTGTCTCACCCGAGATCCGAACACAACAACTATCAGCAGGCCTATAGGCGCTTTGTACGGATACCCTGTCATATGAAACCCACATGGGTTTCCTCATCATCAACGACTTTGATGATTCTTATGACGAACGCTTTCTATGGCTATTGTAAAATAAGAATATGTTTAATCTGAAAACTTGATTGTTCATTATAAATATTATACCAATGTGCCTTTCCTTAATCCATATATTGAGTTAGTTTATCACGGTTATTAAATGATGCGGTAAAATAAAGAAAACTGATATGGCTGAGTTGAGCTTGTTCTTGTGAATGTGTTTTCTCACAGTGCGCCGACGAAAGGCCTGCCCTCTATTCCTCTATAAAGTCAATGCACTTTCGAAACAAAAATCGACAATGCACTAAAGTGCAAGAAGTGGGTACGCTAGTCATCAGGTGTTATTTTTGTCACCTTGTGTTTAGAGCACTAACTTTTATTTTTTATTCGTATTAATCGGCCGTGTAGTGCCGGCTTACAATGTCACTATCCCTTCCTACCCATGGGTGTCGTACATACATACATACATATATAGAATCAAGGCTATAAATCCCAAGCAGGGGTAGCCAGAGCTAAGGAATTAAAATGTTCTCAGCCACTTTTGGAAAATTGAACGACGAAAAGATAGTAAAATAAAGGTTGTTGGTGATGGGTCTCCAACTGCATCGCCCAAAAATCCTTTAAAAGCCCCAATGCCATTAGTCGCCTCTTACGTACACCCACCGGAAGAAATGGGGTAGTGCTATTCTAAGTCGACACTACACAGCTTGTGTGTCGTAAGAAGCATTTAAGGGTATGGAGCTTTTTTAAGTAGTTTATGGGCAATGCTGTTGGAGACCCATCAACAACGATAGTTTATTTGTCTAGTGGTCAGGAGTTTCTAGCTCTGAAACTCTGGCTACCCCTTTTTGGGATTTATGGCCGTAAGTATGTATGTAATCAAAAGTAAAAGTGAAATGTATTTTTGATGAGTGTTTTTGACATCAAGTTCGACAGGTGTAAACAGTGTTGCCAACGTAGGCGATTTTTCGCCATTTAGGCTACTCAGATTGGAAAACGGCGACCAAAAAATCGTAAAGGCGACTGGTCGCCGTTTAGGCTACTCGAAAAAGATTAAATTTACTTTTATTTATAATCGAATTACGACACAAATAAGCACAAAAAAATAATCTACATAAGAAGATATACGACAATCAAGATAAAAAGATGGCAAAACCCCTTGGCAAAACCCTTCACCCATATTGAACGTTTCATTTCTAAATACCTCTGAGGTCATGTTGGCAATACTGTGAAAATATCACAGGTGGAGTTGCGAATATTTAAATTCGAATCAACCGAATATTCGAATCAGTATGTTTATTAGAACTATTCGAATCAGGATTTTTTATCCGCTTAACCTTTAGGAGTAATAACAAAACAGGGCAAGAACAGAAATTGCTCGTAGCAGATCAAGGAGAATAATGTTTTAGAGTCTGGCTAATGAGTCTTTGGACACGCCAATTTAAAATCTTTTCTTTCTTTAACTTTAAAACACTGTTTTGATACTTTTATTTTCTTTAAATAACTTCAAACTCTAGTTTAAAAGACTTGTTGTTTAAATGTCAAGTACTGATTTTATTGTATGTACAGGAAGTTATAATATAAATACATAAGTAAATAGTTAAAAAGGTGGTTTTTATTTTAGTTTCGGGTTTGGGCTACTTTAGGCTACTCAAGCATTGAAAATTGGGCGACATACGGTCTTGACTTGTTGGCAACACTGGGTGTAAACTTGGCTTTACACATGTCATTTTATAATGTTTTGTTTGACGTTTCTCATTTTGCAATGTTTACATTTTTATTGTTACGCCTTGTTTTGAAAAATGTCGGGAGAATACTCTGAAACAATAACGAAAACATTCAAGTTTTCTTTTCCAACATGTACAAACAAGGATGTTCTATTCAAATTAGAAGTGCCGGTCGAAATACCTTACGATGGAAATACACGGGAGCTAGTGCAAAGGATTATAAACATGTTTCGAATACCAGTTTACTTAGAAGAAGGTAAACATACTTATTATTTGTTGAATTGTCATTCTAGCTATAGCAGAGGCTTTCAAAACTATAGAAAAAGCGATTAATCTCCCACATATCCCGCCATAAATCTTTTTTGTATTGAAACGCTATATTGGCCAATTATTTCCTAAACCGAAGAAGACCTCTGCCTCCCATTTGAGGACATACAGCGTAAAGGATATGTATCTATGTGTATAAACCAGCAATTTATTCGTCAATGAGAAAAACCTTTATTTTCTTAAATTCAACAAGGACCCATAAAACTTATTTGACTATATGAAATTCCTCAAAAAACTTATAATCAATTGCTTCTGAAAACCTCAAGTGCTGCATTTATAATTATCCTCTAACTAATTTTATTGTTTTAACTACACCAAGTTATCCGCGCTACAATTTGGTAGAGTGACATTTTAAAAGATTTTTAAAAGGTGTAGCTACTATTATTCTTACGTGCCCAGGTCAACTTCCAATTTGTTTAAGATGATCCAAAGGGTGAGCAGAAATTAATTTTGACACAGTAGTCAGTGAATAATCTACTATTTTTTATAGTTTAGCCTATTATTATTATTATTCAAGATAATACACTAGCAGCAATATTTTGCTGATGCATGTATATCACTGCACTTGTTTTAAATATTTGTCAAGGGTATACTATGCTGCACAAACAATAACTAATACAAATATGTGTATTTCATTACAGAACTAAATGATAAACTAGCAAGTTTTGTTAGCAAAGAAACAAAAGACTATAACAATGAAAGAGATGAAAGATTGATAAACCAGTTCAAAGACAATGTGATAGATTGTGACGCTCTGGTTAAAGATTGGGAGAAACTATTTAAAGACAATGTCGTGGAGTATGCAGATCAACTTGGGACGTCAGATGAAGAAGTATTTGCTCAGGCGTATCATAAATTAGTGCATTCACCAGCTCTGGAGACTATACTGCAAGTAGAGAGCTCTTATACAGCAACTTTAGAAGAAATGATGAATAATAAAGAGGAAGATATTAAGAGTTTAACACAGAAGTAAGTGCTTATAGTACAACATGCATACATACATATACTAACGGCAATAAATTCCGAAAGGAAGTAGCCAGAGCTTTAGAGCTAGAAACTCCTCAGCCACATTTGAAGTTGATAGGGGACAAGATGCTAGAAATAAAGAATCATTGGTGGATGGGTCTCCAACGGCATCGCCCAAAAACAACTTAAAATACATTTGACTTTGAAAGTTAATGTGAGAGTACTGCATGCATATACACATTCACGGCTATAAATCCCTAAAAGGGGTAGCCAGAGCCTTAAAATTGAACCTCAGACTCTTTTGGAAGTTGGTCGGAGAATATTGTAAGAATAGAGTATTGTTGATGATGGGTCTCCAACTGCATTGCCCAAAATAACTTAAAAGCCCCAATATCCTTAGTCGCCTCGTACAATTATTGTACTCATACTATTCTAAGATGACACTACTCAAAAAAATATTATTAGATTTACTATTCATTGAATACTTACATAATTACTCATTCAGTAATCTAGACAATGTTAAATTCAAACATACATACATACATATACTCACGGCTATAAATCCCTAAAAGGGGTAGCCAGAGCTGAGAAATTAGAAATTCCTCAGCCACTTTTGGAAGTTGAGTGGAGAAAAGATGGTAGAATAAAGGTTGTTGGTGATGGGTCTCCAACCGCATCGCCCAAAAATCCCTTAAAAAGCCGTTAGTCGCCTCTTACGTACACCCACCGGCTGAAATGGGGTAGTGCTATTCAAGCCGACACAACACAGCAGTAAATTCACACGGGTTAAATTAATACTGAAATTTTCAGACAAACAGAAGAAATGGAGGAAATGGTCAGGGGACTCAACACAACGACCACAGAGGAACAAATAAATGCTCTGGCAGCGCAGCACTTTGAACAGCAAGCGATGACAGCGGCCAGATGGGACTCCCAGCTCGATGCTATGACCAGAGCACAGAAAACACAGTATCGCTCTTGGATTATGGAGCAGATGGATTGTGATGATGAAAGCACTGTTGAGACTCCTAGGTATTTTTTTTTTACTTTTTAATCTGTAGCTTTTGTAAAAATAAACATATGTATAGATTATTTATCTGGATTTTGGACCATGGGTGAAAACATGAGGAAACCCACAGTCGAATTTTTACTTACGTGACAGGCATTCATACAAAACGATTGGCCTGCCCCTATCGCACAGTACACTTTCAAAGCAAAACGTGTCTACTCTGAAACACCAAGTAGCAAAAAGTTCACGTGATCTTTAGAAGTATTATTACTTATACTGCACCTTTATTGATACACAACCTGAGCAATAATTTTGAGGCAAAATTTCATTCTTTCTTCCCAGCAACTCTCCCCTGGCCACGTTCACGGGCAAGCACCTGGAATCGATCCCAAACCGGCGATTCGAAGAGACGTACACCATCCAACTGGGCAGCCAGCTCAAACAAACACACAATGTGAGACTGGTCACTATGGACATGGAGGAGTTGTATGCGCCGCCGCATCGGTAATTATTTTATTTATTGGATTAATAGTGACTTTAAAATTGTGTATAAATATAATATAGATCATGAAGCAATCCATGTATTTGATATAGATATTGAGATTTTATGAGATTGTTGTTTGTTTTGTTGTATCTGTTACTATTTCTACAAAGCTACGTTAGTTCCCATTGGGGTAGGCAGAGACTATCGATCGCCACTTTGTACGATCCTGGCAAACCTCTCTGGCTTCGTTTACATCCATCAATCGTTTCATACATGTTCTTTTATTCTTCATACTGCGGACACCTGCCTTTTTGAGCACATTTTCTATTTGATCCAAATGTGTCCTCCGAGGTCGTCCTCTACTAAGATTACCTTCCACATTGGCTCTATATATTTCTTTCACCAATTTACCATTTTCAATAAATAAATAAATATGTTGTAGATGCATGGACCGCTACCGTCGCGTGTCGAGCGCGTTATCGCTGTACTCCGGCGCGGTGTCGGGCGCCATCTTGCTCGGCAGCCGCGAGCTGGCCACGCTGGACGCGCACTTCGCGCCGCCGCCAGAACAGATATTGTACGCGAGGCGGGACGCTGAACATGCGGTAAAACATAAATTAACATATATTTTTTGGAGCTACATTTACTCCCAAGTTTGTATTTCACTTGTCAGGTAAATTCCCCAAACCATAGAACAGATCAGGACCAAATTTTGCACGATGGTCACTCACACTGATGACAAAGTCTTGAGGCAGTTCGGGGAGAGAAGAAAGTTCCAGATCGGACTTACAACGGAGGAATAATCACACAAAAAGGCGTGAACGTTTGAGTTTGAAAAATCACACTTCAAAATTTCCCATGACAGTCTATAGGAGTCCTAGCGAGTACTCGACAATCACTCGCCACTTCGCTCCGATTGGGCAACGCGAAGCATTCATAACTAGGTGGTTACTTTAGACTTGTTTTTAAGGCTCATAGTGGGCTCATAGTTTGGTAGTAACAGTACTCTGGCGCGGTGTCAGTAATGTACGCTAGGCGGGACGCTGAACATGCGGTATACAATAATATAAAATAAAATTTATTTAGAATTGTTAAGGTGGTTTGGGCGCATAGAGAGGTAGGTTAACGAGATTCTAAAGGGCCAATGTGGATGGTAATGTTAGTAGAGAACACACTTTTTAAACACTCGCGGTTTGTAGACATTATTGCCGTGTAGTGCCGGCTTAGAATGTCGCTACCCCTTTCTACTCACGGGTGTCGTAAGAGGCGGCTAAGGGTATTGGGGATTTTATTGGATTTTTGGGCGATGCGGTTGGAGACCCATCACCGAAAACCTTTGTTTTACCGCCTTTTTCCCACTCAACTTCCAAGAGTGGCTGAGGAATTTATAATTCCTTAGCTCTGGCTACCCCTTCTAGGGAATTATAGCCGTGAGTATATGTATGTATGTATGTATATATAATAATAATCGGGATTAATCAACGAATATATTTTTATCACTTACGTGACTATGACTGACGAGCTGCGTCGGCTGGTAGTTTGTGATCGAGGAGTTTTAAAGTAATATTAGTGTTATTAGTGTTATTGATATCACTTTGTGATATTAGGGTTGTGACACACACTTACATCACGTAAGTGTTTTAAAAATATTTTGTGGTTTAATCCCGATAATTAAGTATAATGTTAGTAGAGAACGCCTGAAAACGGCTGTCCAGGCAAGCTGTGGGTTCTCTGAACACCAGGTGTCTAAAACACGTGATGCTTAAAACTACTTCTACCACCCATTCGGTAGGGTATACACATCGTAAGACATGTTATGTCTACAACTATAAGGAAAGCAGGCATTAATATAGTGTGTAACGTATATTTCTGCCAACATTTTCAGTGTATGTACAGCGTGTATGCTATATTTATGTACGACGTCCGTGGCCTTATGTTGTGTAGTGTCGGCTTAGAATAGCACTACCCCATTTCTTACAGTGGGTGTATGTAAGAGGCGACTAACGGTATTGGGGCTTTTAAGGGATTTTTGGGCGATGCGGTTGGAGACCCATCACCAACAACCTTTATTTTACCATCTTTTCACCACTTATATTTCCAAAAGTGGCTGAGGAATTTCTAAATCCTTAGCTTTGGCTACCCTTCTAGGGATTTATAGCCGTGAGTATATGTATGTATGTATGTATGACGTCAGTGGCCGAGTTGATAGGCTAGCTTCTGGGTTCCGGAGGTTGCGGGTTCGTATCCCTTTATGTTGTGAAAATATTCCTGTAAAAAAGCATTTATTTATGTGATGAATATGAATGTGTGTTTCTTAGTCTTGGATGTTATTTATATGTGTACATACAGTCCATACAGACATATACTCACGGCTATATTTCCCTAGAAGGAGTAACCAGAGCTAAGGAATTATAAATTCCTCAGCCACTTTTGGAAGTTGAGTGGGGAAAAGATGGTAAAAATAAAGGTTTTTGGTGATGGGTCTCCAACCGCATCGCCCAAAAATCCAATAAATAGCCCCAATACCCTTAGTCGCCTCTTACGACACCCGTGGGTAGAAAGGGGTAGCGGCATTCTTAGCCGGCACTACACGGCATAATATATGTGTATTTTACATTATTAAATACTAGCTATCCGCCCACGGCTTCGCCCGCGTAGAAATCGGCGGTGTAAAGCACAACTATAACAAACTTCTCACTCCCACGATTTCTCTTCATCTCGATCATTTTTCTTCGGTACAAAAAGTACCCTATTATTTAATACGAACTTGTAACTATACGTCTGCAAAATTGCAATGCAATTGGTTTAGTAATTACGGCGTGAAAACGGAACAAACATACAAACAAAAAAAACTCACTTTCCGATTTATAATATTAGTAACGATATCATCGAGTTATATACTTCTCTGAAAGACTCAAACGTAGTCGCTTTAGGTTAGACCGTATATACCCGAAGGGGTCGTGGAAGTACTAACCAAGTGACATTTTTGTCATCTGGTGTTCAGGGTAACCTATGATTTGCGTTGACAGGGTTTTCACGTGATAGCGGACCGGCCTATCGCCGTTACTTTAGAATCCATGTATACTTATTTACGTATTATTATTATAATGTTATTTCATGGAAGGTAATGTTAGTAGAGGACGACCTCGGAGGACACATTTGGATCAAATAGAAAATGTGCTCAAAAAGGCAGGTGTCCGCAGTATGAAGAATAAAAGAGCATGTATGAAAAGATTGATGGATGTAAACGAAGCCAGAAAGGTTTGCCAGGATCGTACGAAGTGGCTATCGATAGTCTCTGCCTACCCCAATGGGAACTAACGGCGTGAGAATATGTATGTATGTATGTAATGTTATTTCAGTTGGAAAATCGCAAGAAAGCGGGTGGTAAAGGAACGTTGTCGACCGGAGACGTGATAGTGACCAAACACTCTTCGGCCGCCGTGCACGTTTTGTACCATCTTATTGTGGACGACACTTTGAAAGGTACGCCTTCTTTATAAGGATTTAAACTTTAAAACTTTAAAACACAGTACACTAACAATAAAAACGTTTTGATATTTTTATTTTCTTTAAATAACTTCGTACAAAACGGCGATAGGCCTGCCCCCTATCACGTGAGTACACTGTCTAAGCAAAACGTGGGTACCTTCTCTGGTAACTAGATGGCGCTTGCCATGTGAGTTCAGGAGTATTGGTACCTCTGCCAACCCCTTCGGGGATAAACGGCGTGAACGTTTATGTTATGTTATGTTAACTTCAGACTCTAGTTTTAAAGACTTTTAGGTTTAAGTGTTAAGTACTTATTTTATTGTATGTATAGTTATAATATAAAAAGATAAGTAAATAGTTACATAGACATAAGTAATAGTTGCTGTGTAGTGTCGGCTTAGAATAGCACTACCCCATTTCTTCCGGTGGGTGTACGTAATAGGCGACTAACGGTATTGGGGCTATTAAGGGATTTTTGGGCGATGCGGTTGGAGACCCATCACCAACAACCTTTATTTTACCATCTTTTCCCAACTCATCTTTCCAAAAGTGGCTGAGGAATTTCTAATTCCTTAGCTCTGGCTACCCCTTCTAGGGATTTATAGCCGTGAGTATATGTATAGTAAGTACATATTATACACATACATACATATACTCGCGGCTATAAATTCCTAGAAGGAGTAGCCTGAGCTTCAAAGTAAGATATTCCTCAGCCACATTTGGAAGTTGAGTGGAAAAAAAAGCAAAATAATGGTTGTTGGTGATGGGTCTCCAACCGCATATCCCAAAAATCACTTAAAACCCCCCAATACTCCTAATTGCCTCTTACGAGTATTGACGGGAAGAAATGGGGTAGTTCTATTCTTAACCGACATCACACAGCTATTTTTTTTTTAATAATTATTTACTAGCTTTCGACCCACGGCTTAGCCCGGGTCGGTTATATTGCGGTATAAAGCACAACTATAACAAAACTTCTCAAACCCACGATTTCCCTTGGGAATATCATTTTTCTTCGGGATAAAAGTACCCTATTATTTAATCCGGACTTCTAACTATACGTCTGCAAAATATCAAAGCAATCGGTTAAGTAGTTACGGCGTGTAAGCAGAACAAACAAACTTTCCGAGTTAGATATATTAGTATGGTTTTATTTATCATCTCAGGCGACATTTCGTCCCGCCACCCGGTGATGCTAGGTCTGCGCAACGTGGTCAAGTCCGCGTGCTCCAATGACGTCACAGACATAACTTTGCCATTGCTGCTCACACATACACTTACTGAGGTATGCTTTACCTTAATTACTATGTTTTGTTCATGAAAACCTCATGTGGGGATTATTACATCACACATACATACATATACTCACGGCTATAAATCCCTAGAAGGGGTAGCCAGAGCTAAGGAATTAGAAATTCCTCAGCCACTTTTGGAAATGTGAGTGAGGAAAAGATGGTATAAATAAATAAAGGTTGTTGGTGATTGGTCTCCAACCGCATCGCCCAAAAATCCCTCAAAAGCCCCGATTCCGTTAGTCGCCTCTTACATACACCCACCGGAAGAAAAGGGGTAGTGCTAAAGGAAAGAAAAATTTCGACAGCAGCGGGATTCGAACCCACGACCTCCGGGTATACGCCCCCGTCGCTCCGCCAATTGAGCTATATTGTCAAGTGGCTTCTAGTGCGAAATTCTTCTTTCCTTTGTTTCTTTTCACTTTTTAAGTAGTATTATCGTTCCCTACCTCCGACGAATTCGGAAGGCCACTTGTCTTTCTTTACAGATAGAATGCAAATGTTGAGAACACCTAACTGATACATAATTAGAATGAGCGGGAATCGTGGGTCCGATCGAGAAATTTTTCCTTTCTTTATTTATTAGTAATAATCCCCCACATATGGTTTTCATGAACAAAACATTCTAGTTATATGCTTTACTTTGTTTATGTACGATAGAACTGTCCTGGCTATTTCGCGGGTTGACTGACATAATCAGCCATAATGATTTAGCTAACCAATCAAACAGTCAATCACTCGGGCACTTAGAACACTATATTTAATTGTAGAAAATGCTGACTTCTTCTGGTTTACTCTGAATGAGTTCACAATAGTAGAATTAAGCATATTTTTTTCAATAATGTTGATATTTTAATATGAATACATTTTATAACATATTTACATACACTCACGGCCATAAATCCCTTAACGGGGTAGCCAGAGCTTTGGAATAAGAAATTCCTCAGCCACTTTTTGAAGTTGATGGGGAAAAGATGGTAATAATAAATGTTTTTGGTGACGGGTCTCCAACCATTTATAACTTGCTATGAAATTCGATGCCATTGCATTAGGCTGCGCCTGTAATGATGGATGTCATGTATGTATAAATAAATAAATAAACTTGAATGTGATTTAATGTTAGCGTTTAATGAACTAACAAGCCGTTTAATTCATTGTGAGATTTCACTAGTAGACTGCAACATATCTACTATCTTTTACTTTCGATTTCGTTCGCATTTTCATCTTAAACAATCTAGGAAGCTGATTTTCCCATTCTATAATAATCCCTTTTATTCCAGGAAATGACGGCCGCCTGGTGTATGCGAAGAGCAGAATTAGTACTGAAATGTACAAAGGGGTTATTATTAGAAGCAGGGGGTTGGGGTGGAAGCCAGCCAACTGACTTATCCCTGGCTCTGCCTGAGATTCCGCCTGAGTTGGCTTCCTCACTCGCCTCACTCTTGGCTAGTGTGTTGAGATCTCCCGCGCCTAGAAGATTGAGGGTTAATCACTGACCTCCATTATACTATATAAGTACGCTGGACTAATGATACGTATCAAAATGACAGCTATTTACTGTGCCAATTTGAAGCGCCCCCAATGAAGGAACGAGGAACTAAATATGACGTAAACTGCAAAATGGCCAGTGTTTTTTTTACCATAAAGCATACTATATCTATGGTTTTTAGAAACAATTATAAATCAATAGTGCTGTAAAGTTTCGTTTCGATAAAACTTAGCCTTTCCTTTAAGCAGAAACATTTTATCGATATATTTTATCTTCCTGTCCCATCTCTTTTATTAGTTCCTTGTTCCTTCACTGCTGCCGTAAGCGCCAAAATGTCGAAAATCAAATCGCCTCACTGTCACCCGGCCTATAATTAGTCCAGCGTACTTATATAGTATAATGGAGGTCAGTGGGGTTAATTGACTTGTGAGAGTTTAAAGAAGTGGAAAAAGTTTACATATAAAAATAAAATTACGTGCTTGCATGAAAATCAAGATAGCCCCAAGAAATTCTTGTATTGAATCTTTACTCGACGATATTTTTTATAATAGAGAAATCCCAGATCAATGACACCCAAGACTAACGCCCGATTTCTGAATTGAGTATTCAAGCTGAGAACGACTTAAGTGTCGTTTCGTCTCATTCAGTTGTTAAGATTTCAATGCGACAGAACGATACTTAAGTTGTTCTCAGCTGGAATACTCAATTCAAAAATCGGTCAAAAGACACAAGCATACTAATCAATAAAAAAAACTTGTTTCAGTTGTTGCCTTCAATGTGAAACGAAGGTTATTTTAAAATATGTTGTACAATATCACCAAGAATTTAGTTATTGGTGTATTTTAGAAGAGATTCTCCAAGTATTTAGTTAAGTAAGGAACTAGCCAAAATTATAAATGCATAGATATTGTAAAGCAAGGCAATATATAAAAATCTAATGCTATAGGTGTTAAGCCACAGTTATAAGTATATTAATATTTATATTTTTATCTAATCCTATATTGGTTATTATAAGTCTCTTGTTGTTTGTTTATTATCAGTAAATATAAAACATGAAAAAATATATGGCCGATATTTTTTGTATTATTTTAAAACTAATAATATTTATTCAATAGATAATACCTCATTATACCAGAACTCACTTAACCTACGGATTGCAAACCGAAAATACGGTTCTGGCATCAAACATAGAAACAACCTTGATGGCCCAGTTGGAACATCACCTCTTATCACGTACGAGACGTGAGTTCAAATTCGGGACGAGCCCTAAAAGAATCATTTTTTTCTTAAGTCATATCTGTTTTTTAATCAAGGTTGTTAACGTTGAAGGAAATAATCGCGGCTAAGTTATGCTAAGTCATGTTATTATATTCGTACAAAGTGGCTATAGGCTTGCCCCCTATCACGTGAGTACACTGTCCAAGCAACATACATACATATGCTCACGGCTATAAATCCCTAGAAGGGGTAGCCAGAGCTAAGGAATTAGAAATTCCTCAGCAACTTTTGGAAAGTTCAGTGGGGAAAAGATGGTAAAACAAAGGTTTTTGGTGATGGGTCTCCAACCTCATCGCTCAAAAATCCCTTAAAAGCCCCAATACCGTTAGTCGCCTCTTACGTACACCCACCGGAAGAAATGGGGTAGTGCTATTCTAAGCCTACACGTCCAAGCAAAAAGTGGGCAATCATGAGGCTTTTTGATTTATTTTATTAGAGTAACTAAGTAACAAAAACATTCCGTAAAAAAATTGCCAAGTCTCGATGGAGCTCCCAGTTTATCTCTAAAAAGTAATGAAATCTAGACTAAGTCGTGCAATGTCTAAGGTTCCTAACTGAGATTCTTTATTATTTTAGTAACTAGCAGCTTCATCGAGACTTGGCTTGTGTTTTACATAATGATTTTGGTGGGGTTTAACTTCTTTTTGAAGGTGTGTAGGCTTATTAATTTATATTATTAGATTTGCTTACATACATACATATTCTCACGCCGTTAGTTCCCATTGGGGTAGGCAGAGACTATCGATCGCCACCTTGTACGATCCTGGCAAACCTCTCTGGCTTCGTTTACATCCATCAATCTTTTCATACATGCTCTTTTATTCTTCATACTGCGGACACCTGCCTTTTTGAGCACATTTTCTATTTGATCCAAATGTGTCCTCCGAGGTCGTCCTCTACTAACATTACCTTCCACATTGGCTCTATATATCTCTTTCACCAATTTACTGTCATCCATCCTCTCTATGTGCCCAAACCATCTCAACATTCCTTTTTCTATCTTTCTTACAATATCATCTTTTACACCACACCTTTCACGATTCACATCATTCCTCACACGATCACATAACCTTACATTACACACTTTTCTGAGGGATCTCATTTCTTCTGCATTCACTCTACTTTCATTAGATTTGCTTATTTTATATTTTTGCGTAATTTGTGCAATGATCAAGTAGAATAAAGTAAATTTTTCGACTGCTTCTTCTTGTTAACTTGTAAGTAGTCTTGTTATTAAAGCTAGTCATATCTTATCCAGAGTTTTCATTTGATTTTGCTTTATATGTAAAAACGTGAATACTATGATCACCAAGTGGCAATGTCACGTGATGTTTAGAACTATATGGTACCTCTGCCAAAGTTGAGTAATTTATATGTGGCAAGGTTAAGTTAGAAGATAGAAGCAATGACAGTCGTATTTTTATAATGTCAATGGTGCTTTACCATATCTCTAATACAGCTGAGGGTTCTTCTTCAGATACTTCAGATCTTGGATTTTTGACATCGACTGAAGCGGCCCACCAAGTTAAATATTTTTTGTAAATGCGGTCTGTCGATATCCCTAATAGTTTGGTTGGGCTCTTGTGTTTTCTAATCAAATTCACCAAGTACTCCAGATCTTCGATTATCCTACTTTTTAATAGTTTTCCCTTTATGTGGTCATTAAACCCTAACTCTGTACTTGGTCTATTTTGATGATCATGAGTGTGTCATAAATGCGATATTTTGATTTCGCTTAACTTCGGAACTAAAAGACCAATTGATATAAAATTTTGGATTTTAAGTATGTTATAGCTTACTGTTTGACGAATTTCCGCGACTGTGCTTATCCAAAAAAAGGGACCTGAAAATGCAGCGAAATGTTTCCAGTAAAGGATGGTATAGATAAGTTAACTCAATTGTGCGCGCAGCCCCATATGTAAGTAACCTTGTACATACGAGGGCTGCTATTTATGTATCCGGAACTGGCCACTTACAGAACAATAATTTAAAAAGTAATTACATCATTTAAAAATAGAACTCTTTAGCTTTAGAATACATTTATTTTTATGTGACTGTCAATTGTTTTCACATCGTAGCGTCATTTTGAAAATTGCGTGTCTTCACCACCATGGATTTAACTCGTGAACATTTTCGTGCCATGATTTTTTACGATTTTCGGCGTGGTCTAACTCAAAAACAGTGCATCGATCAGCTTACTTCAACTTTTGGGGATGAAGCACCCTCAAAGACCACTGTGTATCACTGGTTTAGCGAGTTTAATCGTGGACGATCTAAGCTTACTGATGAAATTAAAGAAGGTCGCCCTAAAACGGTCGTTGTACCTCAAAACATCGATGCTGTCCGGGAACTAATAACTCAAGATCGTCATGTTACATATCGTGAGATAGAGGCATCTCTGGGCATTAGTATGACGAGCATACATAAGATACTTCATGAACATTTAGCTGTAAAAAAAATTTGCTCCCGTTGGATTCCGCACAACTTGAGTATTGATCAAAAACAGGCTCGTGTCGATTGGTGCAAAGAAATGTTAAAAAAATACAACCGTGGTGCGTCAAAAGCTGTTTATAATATCTACACAGGTGACGAATCTTGGATCTACGCTTACGACCCCGAAACTAAGCAGCAGTCCACGGTGTGGGTGTTCCAAGATGAGCCGAACCCAACAAAAGTTATTCGTGCAAAAAGCACATTGAAGCAAATGGTCGCTTGTTTTTTTGGTATAAATGGCCATGTAGCTACAGTGCCTTTAGAGAATCGTAAAACTGTTAATTCGGAGTGGTATACGACCATTTGTTTGCCGGAAGTCTTTGAACAAATAAGAAAGACTAACCGACAACGTAGAATCATTCTGCATCACGACAATGCTAGCTGTCACAGGTCGGCCGTCACAACTCAGTTTTTAGAAGCTCAAAAGATCGAATTGACAGGTCATCCGCCGTACAGCCCTGATTTGGCACCCAATGATTTTTATTTATTTCCAAATGTGAAGAAAAAATTACGTGGTCAACGTTTTTCGAGCCGCGAAGAGGCAGTCGATGCGTTCAAAATGCACGTTTTGGAGATACCTCAGTCTGAGTGGAAAAAGTGCTATGAAAATTGGTTTCAACGCATGCAAAAGTGTATAGATCTGAGCGGCGAATATTTTGAGAAGCAATAAAACCATATTAATTGATATATGTTTGTTTCTTTTTTTTATTCCGGATACATAAATAGCAGCCCTCGTATCTCACACGAAAGTTTTCAATAATTTTGGATTGGGACTGCCGCATCAATGCCACACAAAGCAAAGTCTTATATTTACAAGCGCACGCACGACTGAGTTGACTTACTTTACTCGAAAAAAAAAAACAATATAAATCCATAAAATATTTATTTATTTAAAATGCATAAATCGTATCAAACACGCTCTAAAATTACATCATTTGTTCCCAAAGATTTTCACCAGATAGATTTTCTATTATATATTTTATATGTATACTGCTTTGTACTCTGTGTTTTCAACACCTCGGTAAAATACGTTTCAACAATTGCGTCACATTTACAATGGTCTCCATACACAGGATTACTACAAAACGTTTACAAACTTAGGTTATACTTCTGAAAATTTAGAAATTTAATTTTTGTTAAATATTTAATTAGCCATATAAATGTAAATTTAAATTTTTATTTATTCCGTATATCACGATACGCTTGATACAACTTTGATTATGGAGTCTTTAATTTAACATAAAAGGAACTTTTATAGAATACATTTTGTTGTACACCAACCAAGTTCTTTGCTGGAAGGAGGTTCAGATCATCCTCCAAAGCTCCAATGTCAGACTAAAATATAATTTTAAATGTCTTTTGTGTAAAACTATCAAAATGAGATTTCTGTATTCTGAGACGTTCCAATAGCACAAAAGTCCGGTTACTATTTATCCGTTAAGTAATAACCCTGGTATAGTTTAAAATTTAAATGAATTTCATATATTAACATATTTGCTAAAAACAAGTTCTTATTGCGATAGTTAAAAATATGAAGTACTTATTGCATTAGGAAGCAAATCTTACCTAGAACATTACCTATTAAAACAAAGTCAAAGATATGCCTTAAACATGACCACGAAAACAAGAGCTAATCATTCTGGCTGAATTGTTAAGACTGAGCTAAACTAAGTGGTGTGAGATATCAATTGAAAAATTGTGCAATATAATATTAATAATGATATAAAATGTACTGTCATTTGAGCAAATTTGTGCTGAATACAAACTATAATTAGTTGTACGGCGAAAATACAAAAATCTATGATAAATCGATCAAAATATCATAATTAAAACGAATGATTGCTATCTTACAAAATCTTAACTAGAGATATGTTGATTGAATGTAAACGATACAAAGTGATTTTAACTAAAGAATAGTTTTTCATAATTATAGTATTTGCAACTTTACGTTGTACTTTTTCTTTGGTGCGTAGTGTCATAGAAGTAAGCATTCAATACTGAACTCGAAACATTTAACAACTTTCATAAACGTATATTATATTGATTGCAAAGATTTAGATCACGAAGAAAATTAACCTTTTGTAAGACATTGATTATGTCCAGGATATTTCGGACGCCTACTTTTTTTAAGCACATTCTCAATTTGTTCTAAATGTATCCTCTGTGGTCGTTCTCTACTAACATTACCATCCACACTGGTTCAACAAATCTCTTTAATTGTCCGTTTATTTCAGGTTTCTTTAATATGTGTTTAACACAAATGAATCAACTTCACTCATTCCGTTTTACTTAAACAAAAATCTCCTTGTGTCATCTACATTCACACATCTTCTTATATCAATTTTAGACACCCTATTACGCATTTCATCCATACCCAGACAGTTTACTTCCATAAATCTCTTTCATTATTTGTATCATCTCTTCCATTCAATCAGTCAAACCACTTAACATTCCCTTTTGCACATCACAAAGTTTACTTTCAAAACACATTCATTCGATTCACTCTCATTTACTTATACATCACACATACTGCTCAAATAACACATCTCTACTACATTCAAATATACTTCCATTCCTTTTTGACCACACCATCCAAATTTCACAAGCAAACATAAACTTGGCTCAAGCAAATACTTAGGTCATTTATATCCTAAATAATAACGTTATTAGAATAAGTGTGAACTTGCTATCTCAATTAAGCTCTTTTCAAAATCTTCTTCCATAAATTTCACAATCATAAACCATAATTCTTGTCTTTATTTAAACTTTCAAAGCTTAATAAATTTAACTGTTTAATGGTATCTCGGAATCTGAATTATTCTAGTCTAAATAAATAAACATACACTGTAAAACAGTGTTGGTCATCAGTTATTGGTCTTTTCCTCTCTTCTAAATATAACCCTGCCTTACAAAAGGTTAAACATTGGCAAGTATTTTAATTTTCACTACAATAAAAAAAATAGTATAATGTGGGAAATGCAATAAAAAAATGTTTTTTTATTAATAGACACAGTACATGCAAACTGCTCATTCTGAGAAATTCAATCAACACAAATCAAACACCTTACAAATAAAAGAATACAAATAAAAAGGTTAACCCAATCAGTTGGTTGAAACTAAATTAAAATAAAATAATCAATCAAATAATATGCTTCAAGTGATTAATCAATAAACACTTTATGCTAAAACATAATTATCATAATTTAATATCTTAAGGTAATAATGAAATCTGCTATCCTACAGATTTTTTTATTTCCACATGTATCCAAATAAACAATTATGGTATTTTAAGGGGCTGTTTTGTAAGTGAGAATCCCCATATATTCATGACCCATGATAAAAATATTGTTTGCTCTATTACCAAGATAAAAAAGACTTCATTATCACCCAGAGATCGTCCTTAAAATAAATTACTTTAAACTATTAAAATATCAGACAAATTAGCCTTAAAAACAGACAAAATTCCAAAATGTTACATCAATAACTAATATCAATCAATGCCTAAATACATAACGACCGATTTCTGAATTGAGTATTCCAGCTGGGAACAACTTAAGTATCGTTCTGTCGCATTGTAATCTTAACAACTGAATGAGACAAAACGAAACTTAAGTCGTTCTCAGCTTGAATACTCAATTCAGAAATCGGGCGTAAGAATCTAAACTATACGTCTAAGCAATATGTTGTTTATGTCCTGTTTTTATAATTTTAATGTTAAATTAAACTGTATGGTATTTAGTAATTCAAATGTGAATAAATGTATCTTCTTTCTTTCAATATTATTTGTGCTTACACATTGTCTCACCTAATACCTTGTCATGTGATTATGGAACATGTGATTTAAACTAGAATACCATAATTTGACCCATGAGATGAAAAGCGTCAATTGAATAACATTTACTATAACAATCCTTTTAGATACATTTCAGTGGTAACATTAAATATGATGTGTTTTTTAAACTGTTATATTTAACCGAAATGATATCTTTAAAAAAATACATAATTTTGTTGGGTGTTCCAATTTAAATATTGGTTTTTTAAAGTACAAAGTTCTTTCTGGTTGGTGACAATAAAAAGTTAAAACACCCTGTAAGATTACTAAAAGACATTTACAGGGTTGAATATATTTTTATCTAAAATCTACGTTCTATATTCATATTGAAATAGACTGTAAATTTTTCGTAAGTCTTAGATGCACCCTGTTTTCAATTTACAGTTAAAAATATTATGTATCCTCTTTGTAAATATTACTTTTAATTTGAGTTCTTGGTTCTTGAGTTAAACATTTACCTTAGCTAGGTTCATTTAAAAAATTTGGGGCTTTATTATGTAACAGCAAATACTAAAAAAGAATTTTTATGAAGTATAATTTTCATAAATATAATTCGAGCACATTATTCAGTCACCAAAAATATATGCACCAACATGATCAATATGTAAAAATTAGTATCTCTGACCACCCTTTTGAGATATAAACTTCAACATGATATTTTTTTCAATGTGTTAAAATAGGCAAAGATCATAAATTAGAGAGCTATCTTCTTGAATAATGTCTTATGAAGTAATAATAATCTTTGTAAAGCTATGCTTGTTAAGCAATTACTTAAGCTTAATACACACAGAGACGCGTATACAATAAAAAAAACGTTTTTTGTTTGCTTGTCTTTATAAAAGCAGATTATTTGAAGTTTCCGCTGATTATGCTTAGCGTATCTGTGTCCTAAGCTTTAGATATGTAAATTGTGCTAATAACTACAACACACTCCTAATATTTGTCTCAAAAATATATTTACTACTCAACTAATCTATCCAACTCATATTTTAGTACCTGGAAAAAGAAAGGTTTATAGTTATAAATAAAATATCTACATTTAACCGACCCATAAATTGACCGTTAGTGTTGGCCTTTTATTTTACTTACGGCCATAAAAGCCAAAAAGGGGTAGCCAGAGCTTCAGTGGTAGAAACTCCTCAGCCGTATTGGGAAGTTGATAGGGGACAAGATAGTAGAATCATCGTTGTTAGGGGTCTCCAACCGCATCGCCCAAAAACCACTTAAAAAGTGCTCGGGTATATTTTTTTATTTAATTTATGATCATTCCACCAGAAACTGCGGGGTTAATGTGTTTTTAAACAACTTCACACTTTCACTTTATTTTCAGGGACACAAGGTAAATGAAGTGATTCGATTGGTTCTTTAAAAACAAATTTTCCTGGCACATCTCTGATGGAATTTCATTTCGTATTAATTATATATTCTACTGCATGAAGCTGGTAACCTTGGGTTTTAAACTGCGACTGCGTAGCTAACTATAGTATTCTACAAAGCGCTTTACTTACTTACTCTTATTAAAATGAATATCATTCAATTCAATAAGTACTTCCAAAAGTGGCTGAGGATTTTATAATTCCTTAGCTCTGGTTACCCCTTCTAGGGAAATATAGCCGTGAGTATATGTATGTATATGTCAATAAGTATGATTTATTTTGTAAACTATTTTTTAATACAATTGCTCAAAAAGTGGCGTATTACAGGGACGTATAGCGTTCGGGAAGTGGGCTATTACACACTCGTGCTTTTTCTTTACCTTTCCCGCACTAGTGCGTTTTCTTTCCCAACTGTCAAAATAATGTCTATTTTAAAGAAAAACCAACCATAAAGATTTTACTAAAAAAATCAAAGAAGTTTTTATGATTCATGTTAATACGTGGCATAGGTCGTATTAACATGAATCAACAACAACAAAATAATAGGCAAAATCGACTAATTTGTTTCGATATCTGATTTAATGATTTGATAGAATTAGTGAGGTTAGGTTTCATTACATTATAACTCATTAAATTTCATTTTCATTTCATATCAACAAAAAAATTATACATAAGACTTGGCTGTATGGGCATAGTTTCCTTTGCCTACCACAATAAGTGAAGAAAAAATGTCGCCATTTTCCAGAAATAATCTTTGGGAGTTTAGTTGTTTTGTTAAATTGCTTAATTTTTTCGCAACTGTATTAAAAATAGTCGTTCAGTACACGTACGGAACCGTCATTGCAACTCGTTCCGACTGTCAACCCTCGCCTTCGGCTCGGGTAGACATTTGTCGGAACTCTTTGCAATGACAGCCATTCCGTACTAGTAATGAAATATACTATTACGTAATTTTTAATAATACACAGTTTTCTGCAAAAGGCTATTTGACTGTAATAAAAATATACATTTCTTTCATTTCATTAGTCTTAATATTTCTTTTTTGGAGCAATATGTAATAATGCGAGATAAAAATATTGCATTATTTCACTAATATCCGTCTTCTAAAATAAATATTTTTGATGCAACTGTCACGTGACTAAAATCGACCGTGATTGGCTATTTCTATAATGACGTAGATCGCGCATATACTGTCTGTGTATCGCTTTGCTCATCGGTGTTTGATGCGCCATATTACTTAAAGTCGCGTTTTCGCGGCATATTTGAATATTGCATTTTTAGCATTTTTTAATAAAATTGCTAAAATGAAGACAGAAAAATATTTTTTTAGGGCTCCTTTTAAACAAATTAATACCGTAAGATAGTTTTCAAAACTTAGTCAAATAGCCTATTTATGTGGTGCGTTTTATGAAGCACAATTCTTTTTCTAATGCTTATAAGAAATTTTTTTTCTTTATTGGACTATTATACTATCAAACTTACCTAATTATTGTTAAACACTCCGCAGCGGAGTTAAGCCGATATATTACCGACGTCGACTTCTCGTAGATTTAGCGGCTGGCGCTAGAAAATAAAAAGTATTTGAGATATAACATACATACATACATATACTCACGGCTATAAATCCCTTACCGGGGTAGCCAGAGCTTTGGAATGAGAAATTCCTCAGCAACTTTTGGAAGTTGATGGGGAAAAGATGGTAATAATAAATATTTTTGGTGACGGGCCTCCGACCTCATAGCCCAAAAATCACTTAAAAAGCCCCTATACCCATAGTCGCCTCTTACGATCACCCCCGGGCAGAAATGGGGTAGTTCTTTTTAAGCCGACACTACATGGCAAGATATAATTTAAAGATATAATTTGAGATATAATTTACGGAAAATATACTTTTAGTGTATTACTTCTCATGATGAAAACCGAACCGTTTTATAATAGTAAACAGAAGTAGTGACTTGTTATTGTAAATGTTCGGAATACGGTCAACTTCCATATTGTTGTTAGCAATAAATGTTATGTTACCTTCAATCTTTGTATCGCTTTTCCTCTTTCGACCTTTGGCAGGGGCTGGCTCGGCTTTGCTTGCGTTCTGTAAATATTTATATAAATCGCTTTAATATTTAGTTTTTTTAATATAATATGTAGAAATAACTATTTTGCAAAGTGTTGCTGGATTATGGTAGTTGTTAAGTTGATAAATCAACCAATATGGGTGGTATTGGTATTGCACAGAAATATATAAATTTTTTATTTGTACTGTCGAACGAAACAAGGATAAATGACGTAAAATTCATAATAAAGTGTGCAGGAGAAAGATAATAGTGGTTGGTTTCCATAATTACCTTCTTTCCTCTAGTTGGCTTTTCTTCAACAGCCTTGGGTTGCCTCGTACTACGACCTTTAGGTTCAGGTGTTGCCTTCACCGAAGCATTTCGTTTACTTACAGCTTTTTTGGGACTTTTAGCAGCAGCAGTCTTTTTAGGAGTTTTCTCAACAGCAGATTTTTTTGGCGTTTTCACAACGGCAGCTTTTCCTTTCGCACTTTTAGTAGTTTCATTGGGTTTGCTTTTAGCTTTACTTGAATCCGCGGTTACATTTCTAGTTCTTCTAGATTTTTCTGGAACTTCTGCAACGGGAGCTGTTTTCCTTTTCCTCGAATTCTCCAAATTATCTTGAGGTATTTCGGCCTGTTTACGACCTTTCACTGGTTTTGATTCTACGACAGCCTTTTCTTTAGTATTACGGCCTTTAGTTTGTTTTACATTTGTGTCTTTCACTGATTTGTTAGCCGCTCGTTTATTTCTCCCCGTGTTTTTAGGAGATTCTGCGACTGGTTTTGCCGCTGTTTTTCTTCCACCACGTGTAGTTTTTACTGGTGATTCAGCTTTCTTTGGCTTTGGAGGAGTTTTGGTTTTAATCTCGATGCTCTCATTTACCTTCCTGCGACCTCTTGCAATTGGTTTCGATTCAACAGGTTTGACAGCCTCTGTCGTGTTTTTCTGATTTCTGCCTCGCCCTTGAGGTTTCAACTGAGGAGAAGGTTTTGGAATCACCAGCGAAACTCTTTTTTTTCCTCGAGTCTGTTTAGGAGTAGCTGGTTTTGCAGCTACAGCCTTTGCTCTTGTCTTTTTAGCAGATTTTGGTGGGCTTTGAACTTTTGGAGAGACAACAGCTGAAGAAGCCTTTTTCGGTGTTTGCGGCTTAGGTTTTTCAGCAGCTTTAGTTTTCTTAGCAGTAGTTGCTCTTGCTTTAGGAGGAGTTTTAGTAATTGGTTGCGTTGATTCATTTCGACGACCTCTTCTAGTCAATTTCGGACTGATTGCAGGACTCTTCTTGGTAATGACAAGAGTGGCTCCACGTTTTTTAGTGTTATCTAAAACTTCTGCAGGCTTTTTGCCCCTGGTTGATCTGCCTGCTTTTATCGGGCTGGTCTTTTCTGGTGTTTTTGGTGATTTCGACTGCGCCGCGGCTGATTTCACTTTTTTAGCAGGTGTTTTCTGTTTTTTAGCTGGTGATTTTTGTTTCCTTTGTGGTGATACAGGTGCAGGCGATTTAGGTTTTTCAATCTGCTTTGTTTGTCTGCCACGTCTTTGAGGCACTTTTGATTTGGGCGATTTAGTCTTCGGCGAACTTACAGTCTTTTCTGAAGGTCTGCAATAAATTTGAAATAATTTTTAACTTTCATAAAAAAGGAAAATTATTTTTTATATGTGGTTGAACAATTGAACATACTAGGTCTATATATACATATATAAAGTATCAATTATTGCCCCGTGTTGCTTTTTATGTCAGTAAGCCTACGAAAAATAATACGAAAAATCAAACATATAGGTTTAACCTTATAAAATGGGTAATATAATGATAATAAATTATAATGTAATGAATTATTTTTTAGATTCATTGAGTTCAAATGCTTAGACTAGCTTTAAATATAAAAGATCTACGGTTGCATTGCAACTAATAAGTCATATTTTTATTTATTAACAGAAAACTTACCTTATAAACACGTCGCTATCAATAAGTGCAGTTCTGTCAGCTGTGATAGGGGACACTCGGCCAAGTTCTGACACATTAGCCGTCAAATTCCACTTGCCCTTTACAGGCGTGGAATGTACAATGACTCGCTTCTTGATTGGCAACTGAGTTTTTTCTAAGGAAGCTTCGGCAAGAGATCGCTTTTTTAAGGGCAACTTGCGAGCACTGTATGTCTGAGAAGCGGATTTTTTCGGTGAAGCCGATTTTCTTGGAGGAGTCGATTTGCTGTTATTAATAGTACTGCCTCTGACTCTAGATGTCGTCAATGGAACGGTCCCTTCTACAGTATTCGTAGCAAGCTTTTGAAGTTCTCTCGTTGCATTCTTGGAAACGTTGGATGACGATTTATTTGACTTCCGCGAAACTGGCGGGTCTTTTTGCACTCTCTTTTGCAGCTCTTCTTCTAACCATTGTTCTACGTTATTGGTTATCATACTGTACGATTTGTTCAATGATTTAGCCGTTCGCTTTTTAGAGGACTTTTGATTCGACTTAGATACGAAACTCTTCGAATACGTCGCCTTAATTTGTGGTTTTCCAACCAGCTGGTCAAATAGATTTTCCGATTGAGATCTTTCAATTAAGTAATCTCTATTATGAGAACTATACGAAGTGTCGAAAAGTTCTTCAATGCCGCTCAACTCATCCTCGTTTCTCGATTTTTCTTGTGTGAACAATCTTTTGACTCCGCGGGTATCTCTCAAATCATTTTTGGGAGATCTAGCAAGTATTTTCTTCACTCCCGATACATTTCGCAGATCATCTCGATAGCCCGCGGCTTCTTGTTGTCCACGGAATAATGCTTTCACTCCAGACACCCGACGCAAATCATTAGACGGAGATGCTGCGAAAATCTCTTTTACGCCTTGGACACGTGACAAACTATTATTTGGTGACTTAGCAAATACTTTCTTAACGCCTGAAACTCTTCTCAGATCATTTTTAACGGATTTTCTATTCTTCGGTGCCTTATTCGCTTTGACACTTCGCGGAGTTTTTCCATATAACCTTTTGATACCAGATAAATTCGGACTCGTCGATGGCGTATTGAGAGGACTAACGAAAACTTCAGGAGGATAATTTTCAGTACGATCCAACAATGTGTGATTGGGACTTCTTCCGGTTATAGCTATAGTCTTCCTGCCACGACGATTAGTATCTTTGTCGTCAAACAACTGGGTTCTACTAAATTCAGTCATGCTCTGAGACAGTTTTCTTTTAACTGGACTATTAAACAACTGTTTAACAATATCAGAATCATTTAAGTTGTCAATAATAGACCGCTTCGATTGAGGCTTTCTAGCGGTCGAATGTTTTTCTTTTACTGCTTCTTGTAGGAGTTTTACAGTACTTTTGGGGGTTACAGCTTTATAACTACGAGATTTGGAAATGTCCTCGTTATCAGATTCACCACTAAAGCTAGCAAGCAATCTTTTAGAAGCACTCAAATTCAAAGACTTAGATTTGCTTGCGGATCTTCCTTTCTTTACTTCGGATCGCAAGGCACCAATCGTTTTTCGGCCCTTAGAAGGCCTGCTTACTTTCTTAGAACTCTGTATCAAATTACTCTGATCAAGCAAACTTTGTATGTTTAGCATCGGAGTGCTCACTTCTTTGGGACTTTGAGTGTTCTCTGGAGTATGTAATCCATCAGTTTCACTTATATCAGATGTTTTGCGACGGCTTGTATTAGATTTCCTAGGCGATTTGGATTTCTTACTTTTCAATGCTGATTTTCCTGTAGTTTTTGGTGTTACAATCGAAATTCGTGAGCTTGGTGTTGTGGTTTGAACAGATTTTCTGGGAGTTTTAGAACTTTTTCTAGCTGTTTGAGGTGTTGATGAAGTCGATTGCGATGAAATACTGACTCGTGATACTTTCTTAGCACTTATCGTACGAGGCGATTTACCAGATGAGTTTCGTACCTTTTTTGTTGAAATAGGTGTACTAATAGGGCTTGAAATTTGAGATTTTTTGCTGTTTGGCGTAGGAGCTGCGTTTATAAGGCTTGCATTTCTTGAATCTTTTGTAGGGCTCGATTTTCTTGTACCCTTTTTGGAGCTGGATTGGGGAGTAATTGCAATACTTGTATTTTGAGATAACGCTCCTCCAAGGCTCACATTGCTTGAAGATCCTCTTTTAGCTTTAGTAGATTTGGGGGTCTTTGGAGTCTTCGAAACTTCTTTAGTAGGACTGGATCGCCTAGAAACTCCTTTAGCTGGAGTTGCATCTCCCTGATTTGTAAGCCGTGATTTCCGCGAAACAGCTATAACAGGACTTTTAGCTGGGCTAGACTTTCTTGACACAGCTTTAACAGGGCTTGTATTTCTGGATGTTGTTTTGATCGGACTTGTTTTTCTAGAACTGGGTGTAGCTAATGCTGACTTCCTAGAGACGGCTTTTACTGGACTTGCATTCCTAGAAACTGGTTTGACTGGGCTTGACGTCCTAGAAAAAGACTTTACAGGACTTGTAGTTTTGGGAGAAGCTTTGCTCGGACTTGCATTCCTAGAAGCCTTAGCTGGACTAGACTTCCTTGAAACAGTTTTTACTGGACTTGCATTTCTTGAAGCATCTTTTACGGGACTTGCATTTTTAGAAGCAGCTTTAGCTAAACTTGACTTCCTAGGAACAACTTTGTCAGGATTTGCAATTTTGGAAATAACTTCTATTAAACTTGCATTTCTGGAAACAGCTTTAACTGGGCTTGACTTCCTCGAAGCTGTTTTAACAGGACTTGCATTTCTTGAAGCTGACTTAGCTGGACTTGACTTGGCGGGACTCGAGTTTCTAGAAGCGGGTTTACCTAGACTTGACTTTCTTGAGACAGCCTTTATTGGACTTGCATTCCTAGAAATAGCTTTAGCGGGACTTACAGCCGCTTTATCAGGGCTTGCATTCCTCGAATCAGGCTTAGCTAAACTCGACTTTCTCGAAGCAGCTTTAACCGGGCTTGACTTCCTTGAAACAGCTTTAACCGGGCTTGCATTTCTAGAAACAGTTTTAGCTGGACTGGCATTTCTAGAAACAGCCTTAACAGGGCTTGAATTTCTGGAACCAGGTTTACTCATACTTGTCTTTCTTGACACATCTTTGATAGGACTTGAGTTCCTGGAAATAGACCTATTTAGACTTGATTTTCTTGAGACAGCTTTTACTGGACTTGCATTTCTTGAAGCACTTTTAACAGGGCTTGCATTTCTGGAAACAGCTGTGGATTGGCCTGACTTTCTTGAGTTTGCTTTAACAGGGCTTGACTTTCTTGAAACAGCTTTAACAGGACTTGCGTTTCTGGAACCAGGTTTAGCTAGACTTGATTTTCTTGAGACAGCTGCTGCTGGGCTTGCATTTCTAGAAATAGCTTTAGCTGGGCTTGCATTTCTAGAACCAGGTTTAGCTAGACTTGACTTTCGAGGAGCAGTTTTAACTGGACTGGCATTTCTAGAAACAGCCTTAACTGGACTGGCATTTCTAGAAACAGCCTTAACAGGGCTTGCATTTCTAGAACCAGGTTTATCAAAACTTGACTTTCTCGAGACAGCTTTTACGGGACTTGCGGTTCTAGAAATATCTTTAGCTGGGCTTTTTGGTGTCTTCTCAGGGCTCGACTTTCTAGACGCAGCCTTTGCAGGACTATTTGGTAAATTCGAGGTACTACTTGATAATAACGGACTTGATTGGAAAGTTTTCGAAAATCGTGACGGTCTTTTTACGGGACTGGACAATCGAGGAGTTTTCTTTGCTGATTTAGAGGGACTGGACGCTATACATAAGTCTTTCCTTGGACTAGGTGTTCTAGCCGAAGGAGTAAGTGTCCTCTTTGAGCTGGAAGATCTTCCTCTGGGACTGGGAGTTACAGAGGTAGCTTTTGAAGGACTTGATTTTCTCGTAGATTTTTGGGCAATCGATGATTCTAGTGTAGAAGGACTCTGTAGGTGTTGTTTCACTGGAGTCGATTTTCCTGGAGTTTTTAGTGCTGAAATTGATTTGACTCGACTAGCTTTTCTTGACGACGATGGACTTGTGGTTGCACTGCGAGGAGATTTTGCTGAGTTAGAGATTTTAGGTGACTTTGCAGATGTGCTGGCAATTGGAGTCGAAAAACGACCAGATCGTTTAGAAGATAATTGTGAGATGTCTGCAGACATAATAAAGACATCACTATCTCGCCCTGTTCTTCCCAATGAACGTGACAATCGCGTGCTATTTACTGTAACAGCTGAATCAGACAGTGAAAATGAGCTGTCATCTGGTGTTCTAGATTTTTTAGACCGAATTGTGCTTTCAAATGATGGTGAGCTTTTACGTTTTGAGCTTCTACTCGATCGTGCAGGCGTCGCTTGCTTCTTCACATAAGGAGTACTTGAGCCTAAAATACTAGTTTCAATTAGTGATTTTGACTTTCTAGCCGTAGATCTTGGAGTACCGAAGGTGGTTGATGCTGCAGAACTATACGCAGAAGAGGCAGAGTCATTTGATTCCATGGAAACTAAATCCACAATGGAATAACTTTCCAAATTTTGCTTCGGCGATTTAGGACTTGCGGATTTTCTGGGAGACGTATTATTGTCTGCGACAGACTTGGTGCTTCGTCTTGAATATGTAGATTTATTTTCAGGTGTCTCAAGTACTTTTTGGATCATCAAACTGCCCCTTACAGACTTTCGTGGACTGGCCGATTCTCTTGCAGTACTTTTTCTAGGGGTTGTTATTTCTATTGTAGTTCCAAGTTTTCCTAAAATGCGACTACTTCTTGAATGAATTGATTTTCTAGGAGATGGCGTAATAGATCGGAGCTCAGAGTATTGCAAAGTTTCATCATCGTCAGTTTCGAATGAACCGTTCATTGTATTCACAATAATTGAAGCGGTATTATCATAAGAGTAATTCTCGAGATTACTCAAGTCAAATTTTATTGATTCTGTCTTTCGCACAGTCTTCTTTGCAGATGGGTCTTTTAAAGCAGATTTCCTTGGCGTTAATGACGGTGAAAATTGTATTAATTCACTTCTTGCTGACCGCGATAGACGGGGTTGTGAGTCTGTTATGTTTAATACAGATATCTGAAATAGAAAAATAAATTGAGTCAGATAATTTAAATCTTTTTGTTCATGAAAACCTCATGTGGGGATTATTACTAATAAATAAAAAAAAATAAAGGAAGAAAAAAATTTCGACACAGGCGGGAATCGAACCCGCGACCTCGGGTATACGGCGGGTATAGGGTTCGATTCCCGCCTGTGTCGAAATTTTTCTGTAAATTGAGTCAGGTTATTTTTTGGTATAAAAAATATTTCTAAAGGTTTTACGTATATTAATCATCTTTATTTAAAAAGAGCTTTTTACATTTGATTTATTAAATTTGATAGATAAACTACGTCTTATTAAAAGCTGAATGAATGATTATGCTTTTGGCATTGCTGATTACGCTCAATATTGTTTAAGATATTTTCAATAACCCAAATTAATCTAAAGTACTAGATAAGAGACAAGTGTTGCTAGTTTAATAATGAATGTAAAAATAGAAAAGCAAACTTACAGACTCGTCTGAAATGCTTGAGGCAATACTTTGTCCAAATGTACTTTTTCTTTTCGGTGTGCTGGTACTTCCTCTAGAAGTTCTTGCACTAGATTTCCTATTTGGAGTTCTCTTCGCACTACTTTTGGGTGATTTTACTGGACTTGGCTTCTTAACAACCAATGAGCCGTTTCTGTTGACCGGAGTCTTTTGTGGCGATGGTGGCTTCGATTTCGGCGTTCGGCCTGTCATTAGCATTAGGGCGGCTTGCTTTGTCAAATCTGAAAGTTGATTTTAAGAACCTGCATCTTTAGTTTAAACTAACTAGCTTCTATTAACAACCATGGCTTTGTCATATCATCTAAACTATCTAGTTTCATCATGATCATCATGGATTCATGTGATAACAAAACTTACCTATTTCTCTGGGAGCCTCAATTTTGGCAACATTGTCTTCATTTTTCTTAGGAGTACCAGCCTCAAATTTAACTATCGGTGTGACAGTTCGTCTTAACAATGCTGTGCGCAAAGGAGTGTTCTTCTTCTTTGTAGAAGTAGCTGGTTTTTTATATCCAGAATTAGTGTTTTTCGGTGTTTGTGGAGATTTTTTTGGTGTATTCTTCCTTGACTCAATCCAAAGTGTGGCTTTTGTTGGTAACTCTGCTGATTTGTTTAGTTTTGTTGGCGTCTGGGACTTTCTTTTGGATTTCTCTTCTGGTTTTTCTGTTATGGATTTGTTTGCTTTGGGTGTGTCGCCCTTGGACGAGCGTTGTCGCTTGTTTGTTTGTGGGTATGGTCGATGAGGTTTCACAATTAGGCGAGGAGGTTCTGCAAATTTTATAAAAATAGAATCATACTTTAAATTATTCTGCCTTGAATGTCGGATATAAGTATTATAAGAATATTCGACAAAGTAAATTTTGCCCTTGTTGAATTCATTAATATAGCGTTTTTATAAACTCATGTTCTACAGAAAACATAGACTGGGAGAGTTAAAAAACCGGCCAAGTGCGAGTCGGATCGCGCACTAAGGGTTCCGTAGTATCATATATATAGAAAATCCCGTTTGTGTGAAAATCATGGGAGCCAAATTAGGTAAGTAATTTGATTTATGACGTTTAAAAATAGAACTACGGGCTAGATCTCATTCAAACCAATTTTCGTTAGTAGTTTGTATAGTAATACACATCATATATTTTTTTCAGTATTATCATGCCCATATTTTAGAAGTTACGGGGGGGGGGGACACACATTTTAGCACTTTGAAAAAGTCTCTCGCGCAAACTATTCAGTTTTGAAAAAAATGATATAAGAAACCTCAACATCATTTTCAAATACCTTTTGATAGATACCCCACACGTATAGGTTTGATGAAAAAAAAAATTTTGAGTTTCAGTTCCATGTATGGGGAACCCTAAAAATTTTGGTTTTTTTTTCAGATTTTATTTTAAAATCTTAATGCGGTTTACAGAATGCATCTACGCACCAATTTCCAATAATGTAGTTCTTATAGTTTCGGAATAAACTGGCTGTGACATACGGACGGACGGACGGACGGACGGACAGACAGACAGACATGACGAATCTATAAGGGTCCCGTTTTTGCCATTTGGCTACGGAACCCTAAAAATAGGAAGAGACTTGATGTAGCAATTTAAGGAACAGTTTAACTTAAAATCCATCTGCTGCTCTAGTTTTTAAGGATCAATCTATACAAAAAATCTAATAAATGGATCTTACCTGGTGTGTTTTCAGAAGTGTCACGTCTTTGTGGTTGCACTATGGCAACTTGTTTTAGTCCACCTAGAAACAAAATAAACTTTCATTTTTCATAACATATTCATTTAATTCAATAGAAAAATACTTAGGGTACTTAACCCCTCAAATAAATGTTTGACTAATAAAATATCAGCTAATTCTCCACATCACATTATGAATTCTTGAGGCTCTATCAAGTAGACAAAATATTATTGATATTTTGAACATCAATATTAGATTAAGATTACTACCCTTGCTCCGCCTTCTCTTCATCTTTTGAAGCAAAAACTCTCTACATTCAAATGAACACATACAATACATGATTGTATGCTTAGCGCTTTTTTATCTTTATAAGTTCCTGTGTAAGACTGCACCAAGACTAAGATGAATCTTAGCATACAACAGAGATTTTCCTAATATTTTTTTCCGTAATAACCTTGTACAGAGTATAAGAAAACTACAAAAAAAAACAGCCAAATCGGTCCAACCATTTTCATGTTATGTCGTGACAACGGAAAATGGGTTCCATATTTTTAAAAGCTTTTATTTAACTTGCAATGTATGTTTGTGTGTTCGGGTGAAATCTTTGAACTCAATTTTGAAGTAGATATATTCAACCGTTTGTGCTGAAATTTTGTGGACGCATTTTGTTCGGATGACAATATATGATAAGATATCGCACCTTTAGAATTGAAGTGGCTTAATCCAAAAATTTTGTTTTTTGGTAAACGCCAAAAATGTAATTGAAGAATTGACCATTTTTAGTTATCCTATCATAATACTCCTAGCCTTAGCGTTTCATGTTACAATTTTTGTTTTTTCCCGTAGGGTAGGCATTGTATTAATGATTGGATATAAATCCTGTAAGTATAACTAATAAGAACCTTTATTATTTCATAATAAAAAAAAATGTGTCATTTAATTTCCGAAAACAATTTAATATTATTGACTTAGTTGATTTTCTGTCTATTTTTTAATTAAAAATACATACATAAAATGTGACTATTTAAAAAAGAGGCACTTATTTTCTGTTGTGATAGTTTTGCATGGTGACTAAATTTTGGAATATGCTAGTTTAGTTATTGAGGACTTGCTAAATTATAGGAAAGTGAAAAACAGAGTGTGTTTCATAATTGTATATTTTAAAATTTTGTCTCACAAAATAATCATCTTAAACACTAATCACAACGCTTAGGAGGGTACTTATACTAACTGCTACAACATCACATTATCATCTCACATAAAAAATAAATAATACCTACTTGTTTTGGTCCTACTAATACTTATTCGAAAATTAACAATCAGACTTGAAAAAAATGCCTTAATCCTTAAATCTTACAACATGTTTAGTACCTACTTAGATCAGTCAGCTCACATATAGAATTTACCCAGTTGGGTATTATATACTAAAAAAAATACTTCTTATCAAAAGAGTAGAAAAACAATAACAAACCAATAGTTATTTGGTATTTTTTAAATAATTAAGTCTTATATGTTTATAAAAATTTAAACTTAGAAAGAATCAACAAAATAAAAAACACCTTTGTGAAATTAAAACAGTAGAAGATAACATAATTTGCTTCATCACTTAAATGAAATCAAAATAGTAAAAATCATTAAGTAGTAATTAATTACAAAATTGAGTCATAAAACCAGGCGTATGTACGAGGGATTGCTTTAGTTCTTAAAAGGTAACTCAAATCTTTCTTTTTATTTTCCGCTAGCTCTATTTTGTTACTATAAGCCTTTGATAATGTTATTTCACACGCTCCTTTCATTTTATTTCTTTTATTGCGCATATTTACTTTTTTAAAATCTTTTTCGGCGTATGTATTTTTATAGTAAAATACAAATAACTCGTTCTTAACAAATTTTAACACTTTTATCTCGCTATCTGAGTCCCTCCAACCCACTGCATTCTTATCAATATCCTTATTAAAGTTATATCCCCATTCGTTCTGTAACACTTTTAAATCTAAAAAAAAATTATAATCTAACTCTTTTACTCTAAATGGGGTTCCCGTTTTTCTAGCACCTCTAATTATAGGCACATATTGTTGAGGTATGTAAATAGGACCAGATCTTAGGTTTCTCGTTACTTCTTTTTCTATCAAACTGTGTGCATTGTCCCCCTCATTCTGGGTGTGTCCCTTGATCAAATATTTATGCGTTATTGATTGAATATTTTCAAAATGGGCCACTGCATAAGAATATAAACTGGCAATATATTTATTTTTGTTTTGACCATTACAATTGTCAGAATAAAATATAACATTTAATGTTTTGTCGGCATTATTTTCACTTATAGACTTTAAATAATCAAACACGCAGGAACCTATTTCAATCGCCCCTTTATTACCCTGTGTTTCATTCCAAAAGTAGCAATATACTTCTTTATAAGCACCTAACTCACTATCACTTTTCTGTTTATTGGTGTCTTTTGAATTAGGAGCTAATTCGACTATGGTAAAATTATAACAATTAAGTCTTGATCTATAATAAAATGATGAAACGTCTCCCTTAGGGCAAGTCATTGCAGCTTCTAGATCGTAAACAGCACAAATATTAGTTTCGTCAATGTTACGGCGATCGCTTCTCTTCTCTTCTCTACACAGAGTTTCTTTAATATGCTCCTCATATTTTTTTGAATACCTAACTTTTCATCTGTTGAAGCTAAATGATATCTTGTACATTGGTCACATAGATCTTTTTTGGGCTTAAAAAAGCTTATATTAAATTCAGTTGTAAATACTAAATAAAAAACCCAGTATGGAGCGTGAGGTTTGTTTTCTTTTTTTTGATTAGAATTAAAGTTCCTACATAGTTCTTTTATACTCTTGCTGCCATCAATATATTCTCTTGTAGCAGAAGATCTTAGATAATGGGACTCTATGCGTGGTATACTATTAATGTGGTCTTTAATATCTTGTACAAGACATGCGTCAATCGGTGCTCGGCTTCTAGAACGCCCTCTAAGATCTTCTTCTACAAAGCCATTGGAATTTGTTTTCAATTTCACAGTTCTTATTTGTCTCTCTGTTATATCTAGTGTATTAATAAAAAAAGTTTTACATACGCGAATTCTTTGGTTATCAACAGTAAAATAAAAAGCCGTGTTAGGTTTACGAGGATTGGCAGCATTTGTGTACTTATATTTGGGTTTCACCTCCATCATGCACGCCTTGATAAAAGATCTCTTTAAGTCCAAATTACTTAGCTGCCAATAACAATCGAATATTTCAAATCTCTTCTCAGGGGTTATATTATCAGAACAACGAAGTCTGCAAACACAACTATCTCTAACCATTTTTGCAGGTACCTCTTTATTCGATTTTGAAAGTGATTGGTAGGCCTTTCCGCTATTCCGAAGCGATTTAACGACATTTTGTTTCCATTGAGATGGATTGCGCTGACGCTTCCTAGATTTTTTATTCTGTGGATGTAATTCAGATGAAATAATTGCATCGTTAACAATATTTTCAATGTCGGACGTTGTTGTTGATGAACTTACTGAGCGTCGTAACGATGAAACGTTATAAGTCGGATCAGCATCACTCAAATCAGCATCTGATTCCTCAGAATGCACAGGTGATTGACAGTAGTTTATCTCTCTATCTAAACGTCTTTTACTAGTTGAAGGCTCGGCCCAAATTATATTCGTGCAGTCTGTTGGAGTACCTGGTATGATTGAAGGTGAGCTGTTTATGTTCATTTCGTCTCCATCTTGTTTTTTGTTGAAGAAGACTTTGATGACAACGACGATGTACTGGAACTGGAGGATGATGACGCTGAAGAACTGGATGATGATGTACTACTGGACCGATCTCGTATTTTTTGTGATGATTGTTCTTCAATAATTGAATCAACGTAGTACTCACCAGAGATTTCCAACGTATGGTTCACATCCAATAAAATTCGTTGTTCAGATGCCGGTTGCACTAAAATTAAAGGATTCGTACCAGTACTTCCATCCGTCGCTTTATCTAAGAGATGTTTTTGATAGTTTTCCTTATCACACTCCTCAGATTCATTTTGAACATAACTTTCAGGACTTGCTGTTCTTATCTCTTCACATTGTTCTTGCATTTTATTCTCATTCTGGGTTAATAGTTGTAAAATGTGATCTGCTCTTCTTTTCATTATTAATCTCAAACTTTATCTGAAATTAAAAT
Organism: Bedellia somnulentella; assembly: GCA_963576735.1. Taxonomy (NCBI): domain Eukaryota; kingdom Metazoa; phylum Arthropoda; class Insecta; order Lepidoptera; family Bedelliidae; genus Bedellia; species Bedellia somnulentella. Next base: position 1,447,082 of record OY755192.1, on the reverse strand, counting down.
AAAAACACTCAATTTCAATAAAGCTCAAGTAGACACACAGCATTCAGTAAAGAATAAACATATTTACGCATACGTCTCCGTAGCCACAAAATCGGTTAGTAAAGTAAAGCCATAATATAAAATAAGGTTCGCTCATTTAAGCTGTATTAAGTAATAAAATGACGGCATTACTAATCCGACACCACAATATCATTATCATTCAGTATTAAAACGCCCAAAACCAAAAAAGCGTCATTACAAAAATAAATATCGAACAAATAGCTTACCTTGCGTTTAGTATTAAAACGGCGGATTACAGTTTACGTCGCTTACGGAATGACCGCGCGGCACCCAACGTTTAGCACTGTCCATGCAACACTGAATGGGGTCCTTCAATACCGAAAGAGGCGCGGTAGGCTCGTGATTTGAAAGAGACGGAAATAGTACTTTTGTGCTTTTCTGGACTAAAAGAGTCTGTTTATTTTTAATAAGCGGATAGAATACATGTTTATAAGTCGTTCGATGTAAAAAAGTCATTTTTTTATAATTTTTAATTGAGTCACTTCAATTCTAAAGGTGCGATATGTGACGTCATTCTAAATTCAATATGGCGGATCATACAAGATGTCAGAACAGTTATATTTAATCCACTTCTACAATATGGGTATCAAATGAAAGGGCTTGTTAAGAGTGACTAGAAAAAGAATATGACGTCATTCTGAATCCAATATGGCGGACCATTCAAGATGGCGGAATAGTTACCTTTAGTCTACTTCTACAATATGGGTATCAAATGAAAGGGCTTGTTAAGAGTGACTAGAAAAAGAATATGACGTCATTCTGAATCCAATATGGCGGACCATGCAGGATGGCGGAATAGTTACCTTTAGTCTACTTCTACAATATGGGTATCAAATGAGAGGGCATTTTGAGAGTAAAAATAAGGATGCATTAAATGAGATGACCAGACTGAGGAACCTAGCCAGCGATAACTAAAAAGTAAAAAATAAAAAAATTAAGGTAAAAAAACTTTTTAAGAAAAAGCTTTTATTTAAACGCTCTAAAAAGAAGAAAATAAAATATTCCTTTTGGATTATACTAACAACTCCTCATTATACACAATTTATATATAATAATAAAAGCTTGTCGCGAGGTTTACATACCTATCAATATTCCTTTATATCATAATAATTTGTGGTAAATC